>PVJL010000240.1:309762-336796 GCA_004026885.1 Lyroderma lyra | reverse complement strand
CTATGAGTATTATTCCACTTTGATGCCTCAAAAATGACCAGGGATAACTAAAATCAGTGACTTATGGTTTTAAAAAATCCTTATTTCTTGTGGTTTCCCTGTTATTTGTGCTGTGGTAAGCCCTCTTTTTCCACAAAAACAGTTTTGAAGGGAGAAATAAAATGAAAGTAGATGTGTGCTTGCTTCAGTGATAATGAAATAGCACAAACATTGAGAGAAAGTATCCTGGTTTTCATCAGTCTTGAAGGGGCAGAAACACAAGTAAAAGGACAGTTGTGATGACAAAAGAGAAAAGCAGGCCAAATCCTCAGGGCTGGGGAATAAATTAAAAGAATCCAATAAAGAGCCAAACACACACACACACACACACACATACATACACACACATACATACCTACACACTCACCCTCATCAGTTTCAGAAGACCTTTGACCTTTGACTGAGCTTTCTTCTGCTCTGCCCTGTCTTCTGGGTCTGACTTCACTCCCAGGCCAACTTTCTTGTTTTTGTCCACCTCACCACTCACCCAGCAGAGTGGGAGTGTCAGGGGTCAATAGTACTGACTCCATTTAAAGGGAGAGAAACTGCAAGAGAGAGAGACTGATGATTCACCTAAAGTCACATAGACAGCGTGGGATGATGGGAAAAGGAACACTCCAGCAAGTCTGGATAGAGGCCCACCTTTTATAGAGAATCATTCTGGGACCTGGCAGAAGCCAAGTCACAGTCTTCCTATCCCAATTCCCATCCACTCCACAGGAGAGCCACCTAGGAAATGATGTCTTGCTTATTAACCAGTTTGTTTATTTATTATCATTCTTAAAAATTCGCCAATCAGCAAAAGTGCCTGGCTTGGCAGTAGGCAGTCCCACGTTACAGTGGTTCCCCAATCCATAGTTTCACTCTCCATGGTTTAAGTTACTCATAGTCAACAGCAGTCCAAAAACGTTAAATGAAAATTCTAGAAATAAACAGTTTGAAAGTTTTAAGTGGTGTGCTGCTGTTCTGAGTAGTTGATGAAGTCTCATGCTGTCTCACTCTGTCTGGCCCAGGACTGTAATCATCCCTTTGAAAATCTGCACTGTGCGAGCTACCTGCCCATTGGTCACTTAGTAGCCATCTCAGTTATCAAATCAATTATCAGAAAGAAAGAGACCACATTACATAAACTTTTATATTATGTTGTTATAAATATTCTGTTATTAGTTATTGTTGATAATCTCTTACTGTGCCTAATTTATAAGTTAATCATTGGGATAGATATATAGGAAAAACATAGTGTATTTAGAGGGTTCAGTACCGTATGTGGTTTCAGACATCCCCCACAGATAAGGGCGGACCCCTGGATTTGGTTGACAGCCACACTACCTTAAAACATAATCACTCTGTTCCTTTGAGTGTGACTGACTCAGGAGTGATGTTCTGAACACTGAGAGCAGCGCACGGGCTGGCCCCCTGTCTCGGTAAATAAAGTTTTGATGAGGAAATTTGATCATATCTGTAGGCCAAACAAGAAAATAAATTCTGTTCTAGAGAAAGCTCAGCTTCCAATTTAATCTACAAATAAGCCATAAAGGATTTAATGTCTTTGTGGATCCTTGAAAACTGAAAGGAGACCTTTCTTCAGTGGCTGCTGTGGATCAGAGCAGAAGCCCCAAGCCAGGGCAGAGTTGAAACCAGTTGGCATGATGGCCAGTGACTTGGAAATATGAAATAGGTTCTGTGGCCCACCTCATGAAAGTTCCCCCTGATAGTGACCTTCTATTTCCTACTGCATTCCCCACCCTGACTCCCAGTTTTTAATATTCTTGAATAACTTTTGAAGGATAGCAAAATTATGTGTTCCTCGAAGATTTGGTCGAACTTGCTCATAAAACCGCTGGGTCCAAGACCTTTTTCCCCCTCACTTTTTGTATCTGGTAATTTTTTATTGCACACTGTGTGTAGGACAGTAGAGACTAAGGTAAGTAGTATTTATGCCTGGAAATGGGCACACCTTTTCCACTGCTCATCGATCAGTGTAGGAGATTTGAGCTGAGTTCGGATTTTATGGTCACTGTGATTACCTTTAGTGCACTACTGGTTTAAAATTCCTGTCGTGTCAACTGGGACTTGGGGTGAAGTTCAGGTTGCTGGAGGGTTTTTCCTCAATGTTTCTTCACTCTTAACTTTCGACCTTCACTATATGCCTGCAAGAGGTCTTCACACTTGCCCACCCCTTCAGTGATAGACTGCTATTGCTTGTTATTGGTGCTTTTAGCTGGGTGGCGGGGTCCTGGGCGTTCTCTGTTATTCTGGGGCAGGCCCTGTGGTCCTGGGTCATGGAAGTTGGGGCTTTCTCTGTGGTCCTACCCTTTCTCCAGTACTAGTCTCCTCTAATGATCTGGCCTTCAGATGGCTTCCTGTCCCTTCCTGAGAGATAGAGGAAGTTTTTCTTTTCTCTTACCCTAAGCCACACATGTTTTTCACTTCTGCCCAAGGGGAAAGAGGGTTTGTTTTCTGTCCTATTTAAAATGGTACATCTGCTCAGCCTAAGAAATAGGTGCTAATTTCCCCTTATGTCTGCCCCTCCCATTGGTTCTGAGTCAAGTTATCCCACATTTGTCATTTAACAATTCACCAAAAATTTTACCTGAATTCTTACCAGCTTGTATGACATTCTATGTCTCTTCTTCCTGGGCCCTATCAGAAGTCAAGCCTTACATCCCAGCCTTCCTTGGAGGCTCCTATCTTTCCTTAGATTTCAGGCTATTCGGCCTCCCTGTAACCTCAGCTAGCTAATGAATTTAAGGAAAAAAAATGTGATTTTGTGGATTATCAGACATTTTCTTCTTGTTAGAGTGAGCACAAAACTTTCCAGCTTTCTACATCCTAAGTAGAAGCAGAATATTGTTGGCACCACCATTTATTTTTAATGAGTGAATTTTGGTCACTTTTTCAAATTTCTCTAGGGATTAATTTAAGGTTATCTCTTTTTCTGGAATCGATTTTTATAATTTACAATTTCCTAGAAAATATTCCATTTATTCACCTGCCAATTTTATTCGTGTAGTAGCAATAAATGATGGATAGATAGGTAGCAGATAGATATCATTCTTCAGCCTTATTAATTAAAAGCTAGTAGATATCTGGACCACTACCTATTGCAGATCTTGCACTCTACCGGTCTTGGTTGGTGAGATATGCAAAAGAACCAACTTCTGTTCTTGTACTTTGCTTTCCACACTTTTAAATCCATCTATCTCTGGACCTTAAATGACCCGGGCCATTGTACTGTCACAGCAGCACTCTCTTAAGCAAAAGCATGGAAAGCAGGCTGTCTGGATGTCTTCGTGTCGGTGCTTGGCTCTACTCCAAGACACATTTCCTAATTCTATTTATCAGAGGCAGAGAGCTGTGAGCAAATGTTGCACTTCAGCAAGTAAGAAGTAAAGGTCTCCCCCTTAGGGAGCGTCTTATCTAAATAAAACTTTTTAAAAAGCCCTAGGAGTTGATAAACACTTCATCTGACTGCTTTCACTGAAGATGCCAGAACCAGGGATTCTGACGAGGGAGATGAATAGAAAAAGGAAAACTTAAAGCATGGAAAAAGTGAATAAAAACCACGAGAGTCTGTCATTAAAACTCATTGCAGTCTTCAAGTTGCTTCTTGAGGCAGATTGGCTGAGTGAAAGCAAAGAAATTCAAGATTTAAAAATTATGTTACGCTTTACTTCTTGGGGCTTTTGCAGCAGCTTAGCAAGTGTGGGATAAGAATAGAGCTAGTGAATGGCTGTCATATACATTGTCCTATTTGAAGTGTAGTCATGCCATCTCTGATGTCACTATTGGCTTGCTGTCAGAGAAACTCAAGCATATATGAGCATGAACATCTTCAGCTAAGGCCATTGGGGATGATGGAATAATTTACTAACAGGTCACATTAGAGAAAGTATTTGACAAGAAAGAAAAAGAAATAGTCAAATGCAGTTCCAAATAAACACGTATTGCAGTAAGCTTGTAATTCATTTCCCTCTCAAGGCAATTGTCCTTGGATAAATCAGTTCCTGGATAAATAAAGCTGTTCTTATAAGTGAATTCATTCTATAGATTTTTTTCTTCAAAGCAAATTGTTGTGAATGTTGAGTAGAATCCATAATCTACATAGAAATGTGAAAACTGTAGATAGTATCAGGCTAATTCATTTTCATAAATAAATGTACCAAATTACACATAGATAGCACAGGGACAAGAGCCATGTCACAGACAGTTGGGATCGGTTTGTCTTATTAGTGTAGTTCTTTTCACATATATTTTTAAATACCTTTGAGCACATTACCATCTGTGTGTATTCTAATGAGCTGCAGCCTCCGAGAAGGTCAGTCACTTAGCATTGATTAGTTAGATGGAGACTTCTTAATTTCCAAGCTATTAATGAGGCACACTCTCTCATTAGGTTGAATCTTCCTCTTGTTAGTGTGACTAATCTATTAATGAGCGTTGAGCATATCCCGGTGAAGCCTGCTTGCCATTAAAACCGAAACATGGCTCAGAAACCCAGCACAAGCTGTACTGGCAGTGGTGTGGCACTGGGGTGTACCGATAATAAGTAACAGACACCAGTAACCTCCTGGAGTTCCCTTCGCCTACAGTTTTCCACCATCTTGTTTTTATCATCTTTGGGATAAAGGGGTTCTCAGTCTTTTCAAATTTGGAACTTCCTATAGAATCTTAAAAATATCTATTTGCTGTATATATTGGAACATACCTCGGTAATATACAGTATTTCTTTTTATTCTTTTTTAAGACCTAAGTACAAAGGCTAATTTTCTCTATCTTTGTCCTACCGAGTTCATTTTAAATCTATTTCTTTTTCTTTTTATAGGGAAGGGAAATAGGTAACCCCTTCCTTCATGAGGTTAATCCACAACATGAACTTCCTATCTGGAAACTGATTTTTTTCAGTGATTTATGCTGCAAACAACTTGCGATGCATTTCCAGTGCTGCAGACGCTACTGCCAACAGCTCACCGACGTAATTACAGCGTGATGTACACACAAAACACGGGCTGCCCGGACCATTCCACAAAGGGCACTAGCCTTGATATGGAGTTGTTCTAACGGGAGTTACTCCTGCATAGTAAAAGTTATGAATCGCTTTCAAAACCTCTTACACGTCCCCTCCCCTCCCCCAACACACACGCCTTTTTAAAATGTAGGTTTTGACTAAGTGGCGGCTTGCTGCTGCTCAGCTTGCAGAGTTGGTTAACAAACAGCCTGCTAATGTGTTGGGCCATGTTGATCCTTCCCTTGCTGCCGGCTAGGAGGGTTTGGTGGGGGCACTGGGGACGAAATGAATGATCACTGCTGGCTTCTGTTTTGAAGAGCCAAAGGAAATGGCAGTCCTCGCCTTCCACCACCACCCCCCAAAAAGCCTAATGAAGATGGATGGATTTCCCTCACCCCAAAGGGCAAAGAGGATGCTCTCTGCAATAAGAATGGCGGGGTGACTCTTGGGTCCCCGCAAATGCAGTCCTTTCCTAGTGCTATTTTCCTGGGGCTTCCTGACTGTGGCCGCAGCTCAGCTTTTAAAACCTCTACCTCCAGGTCAGGCTGAGGTCAATGTAAACTAACTCAACACCTCCTTTCCAGATCGTTCTTCAAATGGCAAAAATTTACCAAGGGAAATAACATGCCTGGATTTTCAAAAGCTGCCTTGTACACCGAGTATTTGCACACCTACAGAGCAGGTAAACTTGGCACCAGTAGTGTGTTCTAAAGTTGGTAGAGTTTTCCTGACCTTAATCTGTAGGCTGCCTATAAATGTCTCCCACCTTACCCCCCGAGAATTCAGCAGTCACATTTTAAAGCAAGAACAGGAATTACTAACATGTCAAATGAATTTTTGCCTCCTTTTCAGGTATTTAAGAATTAGGCACGACCGCCTGCTCTGTGTGATACATTTTTTCCTTTAAGGCATAACTTCATATGTGGGTAATGAATCAATTTAGAATTCCTCATTCCTTAAAAATTAATTTCTAAAAAAAAATGGAAAAAATATGAAAAATACACTGACCAAAAATTTACCCCCAAATATTTATTGGTCCATTCTGCAAATTCCATTTCAAATGTACTACATATGCTGAATCAAATCATTTCTTAGCCTGATATTAAAAAGATAAAGTGACGATAGCATCTGAGAAGGAGGGTAGAAATAAAAAATGCATTGAGCCAGGTTTTCACTGTTATGTTGATTCATTTCCCCCTTGTATGCTAGTCTTATTTAAAGTAAAGTATCATCTTTTATCATTGTGACAAGAGTGTGACTTTTAGCGATTTAGCCTATATTCTGATTACTTCTAAGTTTTAACAGGGAGCAGTGTAGAAGGTAAATTTGAATTTAAAACTCTTTGGAAGTTCAAAGCTCACTCTCTTTGCGATGTAATAATGCACTCCTATGAAAACTCTACCCCACATTTAACATCTAGGATGGACCTGAGAGGAAGTACATGTCTCATAGATGTAAGGGAGAAGTCGCTGTCCTATCTAAAAATAGCACTGTGTTTTCTACCGGTTCATATCAGCTGGAGGTAGGATTAAACAGTAGTCTTTTAGGAGGAAAAGACAATAATTGAGTGTGACTATTTCTTCTGCAAGGTGGTGAAAGTTAAGTATTGTCATTCAGATAAGGCCCAAATGATGTTTGCTTCGATGTCTATTTGGCTCTTCTGCAAAATGTCCCGTCTGGGTGTTGAGCTGCAGACAGACAAAAGCCAGGCCTGTTCACAGGGCCCCGGGTGGTGATTGCTTTCATGAGCTCTTGGTGAGATGCTTAGCTAAGCAGGGAGGCTGCTGGGCTGTTAAGTCACAGGTGGATGTTTTTGCAATGAGTCCAACCACAGAGACTTGAAGAGTATTTGCCAAGTGACTTGAACCTGATGTTTTGGAGAACATCTGAATAATTCTTTTCCTGCATGAAACCAGTGTGAGAACGAGCACTCATCTTCTGAGAGCAAGCAGGCCGCGCCAATTTGTCTTGACCTCTATTAGCAGGAACATTCGCTCTTTAGTTTTCTTGGCAGTGTAAACGTTAAGCTGGGTCCTGAGGTTTCAGATGTTCCCGGAGCTGGCTCTCCTTAGTGAGAAAGAAAGAATGCACACAGGCAAAGTTTTCACAGATGCTGAATGAAAGCTGACATTGGTCAGGAAGCTTGCCACTGGGGTGGTACTTAGAGGGACAGAGAGGAAAAGCACCTTTTGTGCTTCACAGATGTGAGTGGGGTGTTAAGCCCAGTCACTGAATTGTTCTTCAAACTGGGGACAGTCACTTAACTGAGTCACTGTTTCCTCATCTGTAAAAGAGATGTAATGTTCCTTGTCCTCAGTAGGACCTCAGACAGCCCTAACTGCTATTGATGTGACTAACCTTGCATAGGCTGCAGGTTGAGGATGCCCATCAGATTTATTCTCATTTCTGGAGTGCCTTGAGGACATCTATGGCATTAAAGTCTTTTTATCAATTTTATATATTACTTATCCAGTAAGTATTTCTTGAGTATCTACTGAATGTAGACCTGATCCCACACAATCAGTCTGACCCTAGATGACAGTACATCTTCAGAGAGAATCCTACGATTTAGCTTTTTTTTTTTTTTTTTGCAATGCCTTGTGTCTATAAAGAAGCAGAAATGAGCAGTGGCTAAAAGTCTTGAAGGAGGAGATTGTAACCAACAGCTCAATTTTTCTTTTGTGCATTAGCATCATGTATCATTACCAATGTTCAAGTTATGGTAATTATATATTAAGAAGGCTACACTTTTGCTATCCAAACAATTTTCAAAAGTATGTTTTTAATTACTACACAAAAGTTCCTATGTGATTAAGCTGCCTGCCACTAATGTCATATCAATATTGTAGAAAATAATTATAATGTCATTTATAGTTTATTTTAAATAAAAACTAGGTCAATAGGCCTTCAGATAAGAGGTTAGGATAAAAGAAGATTGAGACCTCCTTGTTTCCATAGATTGAGCCTATGACTTCCAAAATCGGGGGCCGCCCGGTAATCCTAATGGATTGACTTCCAAAATTCCTTGGATTTGCCTGCTGGACTTGTCTCTTTAGGGCTTAGCTGGATCCCCACAGCTAGATATTATGATTTATATACAGTAATTCCACTTAGTCCAGCAGTAAATTTAAGTCTATTGTATTAATATAACATTGAAAGGCAGCCTCATTCATGTCCATGGAAGCCGAGCCTGTCTTTCAAATGTGTTTAGCAAAAAAATCAAGGATTTTCCATCCGTTGGTTGAGAGACCTTTGGAGCAACACCACCCTCCCTAACCACACATTGTCTGTGGTTCCAATGGGAGCAAATGTCGAGATTCGGTTCATGGTCATTAATGGGCAAGCTCTGGTGGGAGCTTTGTTCTTAAATGTGGGCTTTATCTTATCCCTGCTGGTTAAGCCCCTCCGTGCACCCCTCACCTGTCATATCTGTCATACATTTAATTCATCACACTGGTAGACAAGAGCTAGCTGATCATGTTGACAGGCAGGAGGGACCTGGGGGCGGGGTGGGGGCTTAGTCACGTCAGTCTTAAAACTTTATCATCAAAGATGATTACCAGATTTTAATAAAGATTTTAGAACAATTTCAATCGAATAGGCAGTTTTGTGAAGAAGAATCTTCTGCTTTGTGATTCTCCCTCACAGCAGGTTGGATTCTAGAATGTAGCATTTCTGAAGTTAGGACAAAAAAATCTGTTTGATTCTAGAAATCCAAATAAAAAATTTAACGGGAATTCAGAAAACAACAATCTTCTGCTCCTTCCCTACCCAGTTTTCAACTTTTTTTCTGATTATAGAAGTAACATTTATTCTTAAAGATTTGAAAAACAATGCAGAAAAAAGAAAATGAATAATAGTATTCCCTCCACCTAGTTATAACTTATTATTAATATTTTATCTATATATTTATAATCTTGTTTCTTTCTGTATATATGTGCATATTTTTCCACCAAAAATCATTTTAGTAATGTGAGCTATGAATTAAACTTTCCCTCTCCCATCCACAGCCATACAATTGATGCTGTTATTAAACATTCTGCACTGAGCTGGGGTTTGGGACCAAGGACCTGACACCCTTGTCTGGAAACATAGTGCAGTCTTGGGGTAAGCTTTCCAATCCCAGATACATGATAGCCTCCTGTCACCTCCTGCAAAGAGAAGAAGACAAACAGGCATTTTCTTTCTCTGATGAAAATAGGCAGTTTCTTTAGAAATTTGCACTTGATGAACATTCTCTATTTGGAGGCTGTGATGTGTCCCCCACCTTTGGCCATTGTTATGTCAGCACAGACAAAGCCTTCCTCAACGGTGACTTCCCATCACTCACCGATCTTTGTGCTTAAGGGACTGGAGACATGGGCTGCAGAAAACACACAGTGACGTGGAGGTAAAGGCTTTAGGTCTGGCACCAGCTCCACTGCCACTGGCTGCCACCTTTGGCAGGTCACTTAGCCTCTCATAAAATGAAGGAGATGATCTGTAGAAGTATCTTCTGGCATCTAGAGTCTACTACGTGTTTAGTAGCTTAGTAAAGGATCCAACCAATTGAAAAACATACACAGCTTTGACCATATTCAGTGACTTGATTTTATATAACTCCCAATATGTCTGTGTTTAAAATAACAGTTCTTCATAATGCATAAATAAAGATATTAAAACTACCGTATGATGCTAATTTTTTTTTTTTAAATCAGGGTTACCAAAAATTGTTTATAGACACAATTCCCAAGTGATGTTAAGAGAAAAAAAAAATTGAAGCACCTTTAGAATTTAGGGAAAATGAATATAGGCTTTTTCTTCCAACAGTGATAGATACCTAGAATGTCCTTTTATAGCTGTGTCAGTCATGGAAAGAAAGCAAACTGAAATCTGAGTAAAATGTCCAGTTTGTAAAATCAGATCACCTTGTACTTACGACAGGAGGAAGTGACATGCTCTGCCTTAGTTTGACAGCCCTCTCCACCCCTCGGGTACCATGGAGAAAGGGAGCCCAAGCTTCTCAGACACTCTAAATGACACGTGCCAAACACGTGCAAGGTAAATCCCCTGATTCAGTCCGTTCTTCCAGCATTCCCTGGCAGACAGCCAAGCTAAATATTTCTGCTGGATAAAAAATGTGCTCTTGTGTGTGCACTCTTCACTCACTGCCTGACTTCAGTGGAAGGGGTTGCCTTAGTGAAGAGAATTGAGAAATTAGGAACTGGCTTCCAAAACCCTGTATGTTTTTTCACCTTAAAAAAAAAAAATTGGCTAAGCTATTTAAAGGCTGTGATTGGATTAACTTAATGCTAGAAGAAAGGAGAAAAATTGGAAAATAGGTTTAATGCAGTTCTTCCCTTTTCCCTCCCACCACGTCCTCCTTGATTTCTTTTTAATGATTATCTTTTCAGAGTTCCTAAGTGGCTGTCATTTCATGTCCGTTGCATGATTTTCAGCTGAATCAATTTTCAAAGGCTGTTACGTTTAGTCAACTAAGAGGCACAACATATGGACCAGTGGGTGTGTGTCAGATAGGGATTATAGTTAACTGTAATTTATGACAAAACTGCTAGCTTCATGAAGACTAATTAGAGGAACAGAATTGGAAATCAACTTCAGATATCCCCTTCTAAATGTTTTAGATGTTTTTCTTTTACCTAAGAAACAGGGCATTTTTAGTAGTTGTAAAAAGAATACAAACAGAATCATGTCACAGTACAGTGGTGCATCCTGCCTCTCTCATCCAGTGGTATAGCATGAGCATTCTCTCATATCACATTTTTTAAAACCGTTTTTAATGGCTGCATAATACTCATATCATGATCTATTTAGCAATTTCTGTCTGACTATTCAGGCTATTTCCATCTTGTCATAATTATACATAACATTGCAGTTAATATGTTTCTGTACCTTTGCCCAAATTATTTTCTTGTCGGTATATTTCAATAGTATAAGCCTTGATGAAAGTTAAGGCTGTTGCTATATTGCTAGATTTCTTTCCAGAAAAGTTACACCAACAAAATATAGTTTGTAAATATCTGGAGATTTAGATTTAACTTAAAATTTCAAGAATGTCTATGATTTTATATTTTTCTGTATGTAAATATTGGTGGCATTACTAGTGTTTGAAAAATACCCTAGATAGCATAGTACTTCTGTCATTGGTGCATTTGACAAATATATGGGGCTCTGGCTACATGTTAGGCATCCTGCCACACTCCAAAGAGTAGTTTTTGCTACTATCAAATATTTTTTCTCAAGACAACCTTCCCAACTGACCAGTTTCTTTGAACAATCATGATTTGTAATGATAGGTTTGAACCGTCTACATTAAGAATGCATCTTGCTATGACCATCCATTCATGTTCTATTTCAGAGAATTATCAGAACCTAGTTTCGTAAGAGTGACCCTACAAAGGTAAGAAAAAATTAATACATGAAGTTGATTGTACTGACCCACTTTCAGCAGAACACAGCATTTTGAGCTGATTCTCCAGTCTCAGGTATTGCATTGGAATTTACCCATCCACACTCCCAGTGGTGGTTTCCTTTCCCAGCTGCAATTCATTCATCTACAACTGGAATTGAGGGCACAATCTGTGGCCACAGACCCAGCTGGGCCGAAGTGACCCCTGAGAGCATAGAACCCATGTCCTTGGCCCTGCTGCCCCAGCTGTTTGCTGATCTCGGAGGCAGACTGTCTATTCCCCAGCCATATATTCTTCGCCAGGGGAGGGTTTGGGAAGACGCTGTTTTAAGTTTGGATGTAATCTAAAGGTGAGCATCTCATTAAGTAAAGCAGGTGGAAGCACACTGCAGTCCCCTCGGCGCCTGTGCCGGCATTCTGATTTAGGTGATGTGCAGTGTGACCTGAGCATCTGGGTGTTTGAATGCTTCCCAGGTCGCTCCAGTGTACAGAAATGTTTGGGGAGCACTGAAGGCTTTAGCAGGGCAATTTTTATGACCTACTATCAATGTGTTCCCTTGGCTGATGCCCTTGGCTGGGCTTTGGATTCATGTCCACGTCAAGTCAGAGACATTAACCTTCCTTACCTACTGGGAGGAAAAGCCCGCCTTCATGCTTATTTCTTGGTGATCACGGTATCTCCCCTGCCAGGTAAGTGTATTTTTTGGGAGCAGGAAAAGAGGAGAAAAGTGAAAAATAAATTCATTTTCTGAAAGTTAGCAACACACCAAACTAGAAATTATTCCTCAGGCAGATTTGGGGAGTCGTACATGGGCCTTAAGCAGGATTTCCGATTATTAGTGAGGGAGTTCTGGGAATTGTGACCGTCTTTGCCCTCTATACTCCACTAAACTGCTGCACACAATTAGGTGTGCCTTGCCTGCAACAAAGGTATTTTATATCCCCCCTACTTTTCGTTACAGAGTTTGAGTATGGTCCAGTTCAGAGAGGGAGGGAAGGGGAGGAAACAGAGAAAGAGAGAATTCCCTCTTCTTTTAATTCCCACAATTAGTCCCACAGTTAGGCTTTTCTCTGCAGTCCAGCTCCAATAGAACTCAAGACTGGCTAACCAGGTTTCCGCGTGTGACATGCAGGAGCCTCTGCCCAGCTGGGTGCGGCTTCTCCCGCCCTCTGTGATGCCCTCTGTGTTGGCATCTGCATGCGGGGCCCTGCCGCCGACAAGCTCCTAACCATTATTGTCCTGAGCCCTGAGTAAATGAGAACAGAAACGTGGTGAGGCGGATTAAGCTCTTATTGGAAAGGGGATGGTTTCAATACTCCTCATCCCACGCAGACTTCCAGGGGATGCTTTGAAGGGAACCTCAAGCCAGGCCAGCAGGCCTCTGAGCTTCCCCAGAAGATGTGGCCTGTGTTGTGTACGTTCGACTCGGTGGGCCAGGTAAGGGGAAGGACCGATGTTTACAAGGGTGTAATTGAAGCGACAAGAATGTCTGCTGGCTGTTCTCGTCACCGCGAAGCAGCCAACAGGAGTAGACATCCAAAATCCCGGCGATAAATGAATTTGTGTGCCTGTGTACGTACATCATTCTAAACCCAAAGTGTATCTATCAACTTCTTTTTGATTGCCTGTGTTAAAGGCATTATATTGTATCACTGTATATCATAATATTTCTTCAGTCTAAAAAATGATTCAGCCGTGTTATTGTCCCTTCTGAACGGTGTTAGGAAACTACTCTTTTCATTTATTGGTTTGCCTAGATGATATGTAGCTAAGTATCTTACTACTGTTCAAAAATTATTTGTGATTCTTAAGTTTGTGTGAGAAGAGAAAGGATTGAAACTTAGTAACTGATTTCAACAAATCTATTTGTGGGGCCACAATCAACCACAGGCCCAGCAACCATCTAAGAAAGGAGACCTGGCTTTAGAATTGACCCCATGCCAGACCCATTTTCCTGTCTGCATCCCTCAGGGCCAGATGAGACTTGAAATTCAGAATTTTTCAGATTTTAGAGAGGTAATATAGAAGCATATAAACTCTGGGAGGTGCTCTTATTCAAGCATAAAGCATGAAACTGAGGCAAAGATGACAGTCTCTGGTCAGCAGCCCTGGGAGCTATGCAAGTTTTGGGGGGAAGGACTGTGGGAAGGGTGTGATTCAGAGTGATAATTCTGGTGGCAGTGGTGCTGATGAAAATTGCAAAGGAGTGAAACTGGACATGGGGAAAGCAATTAGAAGGCCACTGTAGTTATCTCAGGGCTGAGAATTGATCTAAGGTATTGGGAGTAGAAAGTGAAGCAACTTTAAAGTTTTCAGAGCATTTTATGGATTTGGGAACTGCAGATAAGATATGGTGGGCTGACACTAGTAACTAAGTGACTGGGAAAAAAGTGACTTTCTCTGTCTGGGAGTCAATTTCTTTGCCTGTGAAATTAAAAAGTTAGGTAAGATTTCTAAGGATTATAACTTTCTGTGGAATGAACACTCCTTAACTTCAGGCTCAGCTTGCCAATTGCTCACAGCATTCTGTATAATTAATATTTTAAAAGTACATTAGTAATGTATGATCATTGGCTAACTAAAGCATGGCATGATATATGTATTTTGAAATACTCTATAAAGTATTACACATGGAAAGAGGTTCACAGTGGTAAGTGAAAAAAATAGGTTATAGGACCCTATAATGTAATTCCATTTAAAAAATGATACTAGGATCGACTCAAGAATCTGTACTAAATCATTAACAATAATTGTTGTCTTGGGGTTCACTTGGTAGCAAGGAAAATAAACCCATTTATTTTCCTTTCTACCTGACAGGTCAGGTAGAAAAGCCTTTTGTTGAGGATTTATGAACAGGGCATACCAGGTAATCCCTTGGACAGCCAAAGGCAAATGCAATTAAGCTGTGTGCTATTTTAGGAAATATTCATTTCTTCTTTATTTACAGAAAATTTACCACGAGCACTGAATACTTGGGGATTAAAATTAAAGAGTACTTTATTTTTAAATGTAAATTTTTAAAAATTTCTAACTGAATTATATTTCCTTTATCAACATCACTTTTGATTCAGTTCCTAAGTAGAAATTTTAAAAATATCTCACTTGTGATTTGACTGCTGCTAGTAACATTTGTGGTTAAATTCAATGGATGAGTCTCAGATAACTCTACATATGAAAAATAAATGTATTTTTGTATGATGCCCTCTTAACTAAGCTTAGGTTTTATAGTTTTGTATTATGTCCTTATACCTTTTAGATCAGAATGGCTACTTTTTGGAGTAAATCTTGTAAGCTTACTAATTATTAAAAAAATCATCTTTCAGAAGAAATATGAACAATAAGAAAAAATTGAGTAATATTTTAAAATAGCAGTTCCTTTTTGGTTCTTTAGATTCTCTGCTGCTTCAAAATAATTAGCCCAAGTGGAGCGGTTTAGAAGAGTTCAGTTATTGGCTGATCACCTAGAAGTGCTCTTAACTAACCTCTACTTCATCATCTTGCTTGTTTTTATATTTCCTGTGCCTTCTATGTAACACGCTGAGTTTTCACCCCAGCTTCCCTGGTCAGCTCCTCTCTAATATTCCTAAGCATTTCTGTTTTGTATGTTCTAATTTGTATTCCTACCAAGAGTTGTTTGTATTTGTTCCCAAGCTTGATGATGCTAGTTATACTCATGTAGTTCAATTAAATATTATGGAAACCAATGAAATACAAGTATTAAGAGGTTTTTGTTTTTTTTTCCATTAAAACCAAGTAGAACTCTTTGGAAATAGTTGATATATGCTAGTTGGAAAAAATTCTGTAATGGAAATAGGTATAAGTAAAACAATTATGAAATATGGGAGAGATAATATTAATCTAGGAGGATTTTGCACTCAGGTTATTTGGGAGGGTTTATGCAGAAAAGACATTATGTGCTGCAAAAGGAAGAAGTTCATTCTCAGAGGCCTTGGTCCTGGATCAGAGACAGAAAAATTGACAATCCTTGTTGTATTGTAGGTTAATACAGTAGTTAACGTTAGTACTTACCATTTTTTATGAGTCTCTGATTTAACTGTTTATATAACTAAAAAACTGTTGGTCCCAATTGTACTGAATAAAAAAGCATTAACTGTGTTGACCATAAACAAATTGAAAAAAAAGTCAATTTTGAGCATCACAAAAGAACTTGGTTTGTATTATCAATATCCCTTAGTATATCAACACATCTCATTTCTAGGGATTTTCTCTAAACACAAATTTTTATAAATTAAGCCATATTTTTAAAGCAAGGACAGTTTGCTAGTTAAACAAATTCTTCACTGACTTCGTATCTAAAGCAAACAATTTTCAAAAGTCCTCACTTCCTATGCTAATTTAGATTTTCTAGAAGCTGAAGTAATATTTTGGCCATGGTTTTAGCTCTGGCTCTTCACCAGTTTTATGTTTTGAGACAATTGGGTTTTTATTTCCAGGGATCTATGTCATTCAGAATAAAGACATAATATTTAGTTAGCAACAATGGCTTTTTTGGGAAATCCAGGAGATAAAAAAGCTTTGCATAGCCTTATATTAACCATGAAATGTCCCTGGTTCTGATAAGTCTGTGCCTCGCCTTCAGAGACCATTGTGTTTGTTTTCCTACAGGATTATCTCGGTTTTAACACACTGAGAATTTTATTACTGTCGATGCCCATCAGGACTTTAGGTGAAAAGGAGAGGGTACTTCTCATTGAATGTAGACTTTTCCTTGTCAGGTATAGTTGCAGAAAACTTCTTTATTCTTCATCACCATGCTCTCGTTCCAAAAGTCCAGGAGGAGGGAGTTGGTATAAGACTATCATAAAAATCACTACAGGTAAAATCAAACTGAAACATGTAAAACTCCAAATACATGCTTGAAATCTTAGGTGGCATTAGTATTGAATGATAAGCAGAACATTGGAATTGTGCTACATTTATTTATTTATTTGGTGCACAAAAAAATGACTTTACAGTAATAGTGACTGAAAAAAATAGTGACTTGAAATGGTAGTATTTTATGTAGAAGGCATTCAGGAAATTGGATGGTGTTGATTATGTTTACATCCATCTTCCATTTAAAAAACACATAAGAGATATTACTTTACTTAGTAGAAAATAAAAATGAGACATTTGTCTCTGAATCATTTAAAACTCTAACACTGAAAAAAATCATTTAAATTAGATCTTAATTAATTTGAGGACATCATAATGCTAGTAAAAATGTAGCTGAAATGTATGGTAATTTTAGACTGCATTGATTAAAATGTGGAACTCTGTTTCCTACATACAAACAAATGGAATACACACACACACACACACACACACACACGTGTGTGTGTGTGTGTGTGTGTGTGTATGCAGATTGGTTGCGTAACTTATTTATCTTTGTTTTAAACTGTTTTGCACATCCTAAAACAATTTTGCAATCAGAATCATCAGCCCACTAAGCAGTAAGGAGTTTGTTTTGTTAATTGCTCTTGTTAGACCTAATTACTGTTGGGTGGAGTGTCTGTGAAGAGGAGGAAGGCCCAAAGACTGATGGGAAAATTTTAGGAAGAGGCCCAGGACTGGGATGTGCATATATGTGAATAGAAAAAGGCAGGCCCCAAAGAACTATGTAAATCACTGTTGTGTAGACAATTGTTCCATTTGCTTTTAGTGGGTAATCTATTTTCAAGTGCTCTTATCAGAGGTAGGTTCCTCCTCCTTCTGTAAATATGCACATTTTTATGTCTGTGGCTTTGGCCCCCAGAGCATTCTCTTAAATTCACTAACAAGGGCTGAGCAGCAGCATATACTTTCTCTAGAAAAAGTTTAAGTATCTCAAGAGCTTACCCCAAGGCCTCACTCACAGGTGGGACCTGAGAACATTTTTAATCCATCCATTCAGCTCCTGTTAACCAACCATCGGATACACACCAGGCACTCTGCTGAACGCTGGGTTTTCCAAGATGCCTGGTATTGCTCACAGCTCAGTAAGTAGAAGACCACAGAGACAGATCTTCCTTCAGCACAATGGGTTCATTGGTGGAGCATGATCAAAAGAATGGTACCCATAAAGACATGGAACCCAGAGTCACAGCCTGGACTAAAAGCCAGGTGTCCCTGGGCATGCTGAGCACGGCTGCCATTTTCAGGCAGCTTCTTAGCAAAGCGTGTACTTCAATAGCCCAGTATTGTATATCGACTGTGGTACTGAGCTTTGCTGGTTGGGACTTCTGAAATTCAAAATGTTTCAAAGAGTGTCCAAAATCACATCAATACAAGTGCAAGTTAAAAGGAACGTGAAATGCATTAACCATTTGAAGAATAATCTCACACCGTGTTTTCATCCATAATGGTAGTTTGGAAAAATCTTCCCTCCTCAGGAATGGAGGAATGTTACTGCGCGAGGAAATTTTTCTTCAATGTGGCAGACCTTTTATATTAGTGTAAACTAGTTGTCAATGAAATTGAGGTCAATAAGGAAATAAACCTTTGATTTGTTTAACTATATTCTCAAGACAAATTGATGTCACTGGCCTGATGAACGAAAAGCTTTAGGGGAACATTGAGTTAAGCAGTGAGGTCCCAGCGATTAGTCCTTTCTAGCTGGGTAAATGTGTTTACTCTTTTTCACTGCTATTTATACTAGTAAATGTGTTGCACTAGATAAATCTACTTCCTGAGTCCATCTTTCAGCTTGTTCTCCTCTCTTTGGAGGTGACAAATGGTTTGAGTTCGACACAGTTTATCAGTTGAGCGCCTGCTGGGTGCTGCCAGCACTTGCTCAGACTACCACAGAGAAAAAGTGAGTCCCCTGCAATGTTTTGGCCCTAGTCTTTTTATTCAGAGGAGGATGCGTTGCTCTCAGGCACAATTCAGATGGCCGTGAGGCATGTTACCTCCTGTAGAGCCTACGTTGCCAGACCAGCTCCTGATCATTTCCTGGTAAGGTCACTGTAAAATGAGACACAATTTTCCGTTTTGTCAGTGAGGCAAACTTAAACCTATTTGGTGGCTGTTCTCATACCTCTGACACTGAATAGCCTCCATTTGTCAAGCACTGAAAAGATACGTCCCCAAAAAAGATTGAAATCCCAGTGACTGTTCCTTTTGATGGGGGCAAGACAGCAGGCAGGCATCTTCTCCACTTTATGCCAGTGCTTCTCTACTAAACGTTCACTCATAGTCACGAAAGGTGATGAGCCTGAGTTAAACAACATTAAGAAACGAGTAGGTTAAGTGGAATTTAAAGTTTTATTTTTTAACTTTTTATTATAAAATTGTTTTTTAAATACTCAAGAGGATGATATAATGCACTCTATTACCCAGTCCAACAATGATAACTCAAGACCTGGGTGGTTTTATCTATACCCCAACCCCACCTCAGAATGCACCTCTGAAATACAAGGGTTTCTTTTCAAAACAACAGATGACACATTCTTCTTGCTGGTTGGAATCATTGTTAATTCTGAAGCCGTGTTTTCTTTTAAAGGACAGATTCCTACACACTCTTTAGGCTACCAAATGGAGGAGGGTTGGCAGAGATTGCTCTAAGAGATTTTTTAGCATAAAAAATATACCCTCAGGTCCAAAATTGAATCACAAAGATAATTCTGGAAAGAGAGCATACACATGCAGGCAGGCATCAAACTGGCATTTAAAGCTCTGTTGTTTAGATGGAATTATATGGTTTGGGGTGCTGGGTGAGAATAAACACTTCCCTGGGAGTAGCTGGTGGTGGCAGCATAATTAGTGAGCCATCAGCTACAAATAGAATCACTGAGGCATATACTCCACACACACAACCACATGCAGCTTTGGCAGCTAGCAGTGACCTAACAGTTGGCTCCTAAGGGTGCCCAGTGCCACTTGTTGAGCCTAATGCAAAGTGCAGTTTGTCACTGGTGTGCCCCTGAGCCTGATTAGGAAACAGTCTAAGGCCCAGGAGTTATTGATTTGGATGCTGCCTTCTGTTCCACCCACTCCCACTCCCCACCTACCCCCACCCCGACATCCCTCCTTCTCCTCCCCTCAAGCTCTGAGGAATAGGGGAAAAGTAGAATAGCAAAGGGTCCAGATGGGAAGAAAAGAACGCTGAAAAGATCCTGCAGGAAGTAGGTCAGGTATTTTGGAGATTAGAGTAGCGTGCTGAACACAGGAGCCCTGACAAGTGGCATACAATTAAGAGGAATTAGAACAGCAACAAGTTGCTTGGATTTATCAGCTTTAATTGTCTATTGTCAGGACAGGACTCTCCTCCCAAGGATCATGGTGGCAGTCTGCATCCTAATACTTTTAATGGACGTCCATCGTGGGATTATCTCTCCTAAAGACGGTGCCTGTTCTTTTAAAAGACAGAGTCGTTGGGAAGCCAGCTTAAAAACCTCAGAGCTGTGGTTTTCTCTGAGATGGGTCCCATTCTAGGGTAATGCAATGTTGCCCTTCCACCTCCAGGGGTGCACTTTAAGGGGCGAAGATGCCTATTGAACATTAACCCCTCTGCCCCAGATTCCCTGGTGAGTACTTGCAGGAAACAATGGGCTATAGATGGGGACCAGATAAGCCAGAGCTGATGGCTTCAGAATCTCACACTATCTTCCTGTTAAAAGGTTTCCTGGCTTATTCTTAGTCAATGTGAGAGCATTTTTCAAAAGATAAGGTGTCTATTAAGTGTGGTTTGTCATTGTGTTACCACTGCCTTCTCTTTCCTCCATCACCTCTCCTCTCCTCAGGTAGAGAACTAGGCGTTTAAGAGACCAGCCACTCTCTGGCACTGCATTAGGCTGGCTTAATGTTAATCAGGTTGCCACCAGGTTAGTAGTTAAAAGGTTCTACAATAGGAACACCCCCACCCCCACTCCTTTCTTAGTCTACCTGTACTTTAGGCCCATAGGTGCTTAACAGTATGTGAGGATTCGATGTAGAACTCTGGCCTCTCAGCTAGAAATCCAGAGAGCCAAATTCTGGTTTTGCCAGGCCTCTGCCAGGTCCCCAGTTGTACTTAAGATCCAAATATCAGAAGAGATGACCTTTCTGCTTCCTGTTTGGTACTGTATTTCTTAGTAGGGAAATGAGGTGTTGGGCTGGATGTGTGGTCTTCAACCAGGCTGCATACTAAATGTCCTTTGGAGCAGAACTGGGGGTGGGCGGAGGTGAGGGCGGTGGGGTGAGAGCAGGAGAGGGAGCGTCTATCTGTCTTCAAACAAATTACTAAGGTCCTACCTTTTTCCCTTCTCTATTTTTGGTGGGGAGTTCAAATGATTTCCACTATTAACCTTTATTCTGTCTCCTAACTCGTCCTGGCACATAAAAATCAAGCTGCTACAGTCTTGCTTCTTGCCTTAAAAAGGATGGCAACAAATTGTCAGTTGGATTTTTAGTAAGAAATCATTCTTCCTCGATCCTTTGTTTAATAGTCTGTGCTTTCAGGGAAGCACACTGTGGCAGGCCCAGCCGTGGAGCCTTCTCCTGTCCATGGGGACCACTCCTGCCCACACTGGCTCTCCCAGCCTGGCAGCTACCCTGCCAGCGCCTCGTGGGTTCACCTTTGTGTTTAAGCCCGCGTGCCCCTCTTTCATCTTACTCTGGGAAAGCGCTCCTATCTACACCCTGGCTTTTTACTTCCACCTTGGGTCCTCCCCTCTGTCCTGGTGGCCTCTCCTCCCACTGACAGGTGAGAGAAGCAAATATTTGCCCCACAGGCTTCCTTCTGTTGCATGGCAGCTCCTCTCCCCGCTTCCCTAAGCGAAGAGAAGAGGGAAGAGAAAGCTGAGTTTCAGGATGCACACCTTTCGTGTTGCTGTCTGTGTCTGTTATTTGCAGGTCGTAGTTAGTTTAGTTTTATTCCTTTTCCCTCCCCGTATGAGATTAGGAAATGTTATCTGCCTTCCCTTGTCCTTCCCCACAGCCTTTTCAGAGATTGAAATCCCGTTATTGTCGGAATATTTGACCCTGTGCTGCTCAGCAGGGAAATGAGGTGTTGAGCTGGATCTATGGTCATCAACTCAGGCTGCATACCAAGTGCCCTTAGGAGGGCATTTTTATTTTAGTATTCACTAAAACGAAAACATAATTGGGAGGAAGAAATATACTGGAAAGCTATTTGGGTTTCCCCACACTTCATCTGCAAAGTATATTTGTTTTTCTTACGTATTAAGTTGGTGGATGTCAAAGTCAATGAATAATTTAAAAATAGATAAATGATTCGATAAAAACACAACTACCTGTTTGAAGAGAGGACTCAAACAACGTCACTTAGGTGTGATGATAACAAGCGGTTTGGTAAATACTGAGACTTCAGCCATTGGGTTTTATAAAGTGTTTTAGATGATACTTAGAAGATATTTATTCCTAGGGAGGGGAGGGAGCTCGGACTGTGGTTCTTTAATTTACTTAGTTTTTGTTTCCCTTATTTAGGAAGTCAAAACACTGACCTCATTTCAACACACCCACAGTCCCCTAGGATCACCATCCCAAGGTTTAGGCTCTGGATGTGTTTGTCAAAAGTGTTGGGGTGGTGAGCTGCATCATCAGGAGGAAGCCTTGTGCTATTTTTAAATTGATGCAACACATCATTGAAACATATCATGCACATATCATACCAGTGACACACACGCTGCATTGTAACATAGCGTGTGTCATACATACATTCTCTCTCACTCACACGTACTCGCTCTTCTTGTCCAGCTTTAGAAGAGGAAGGCAGCCAGGAAGCCAAGCCCAGGGATTGGAGTTGAAAAGGCTGCTAAAGTTTAAAAGCTAAGTGTCCCTCTAGTTCTCAGCCTGGCTTTGAGACATGTGGGAGGGCTTCAAAGCCACAGTGCCCCTCTTTTAGAGCTCAGGCTTGCAGTTGGTCCCCAAATGTTTACTAGCATGAAGATGCCTAACTTACAGGAAGTGGGAAATGGGTGTGGGGGGTGAGGGTAGGTGGGTGGGTAGGGAGTGGGGAGAAGAGGGTGGGGGGGGTTGTTCTCTTGATGTGGTTAGTCTGCCATTGACCTTGTTAGGGTATAGCAGGAGTTGAATTAGAAAATGAAAACACGTTTCATCTTGGGCAGATTTCATCCCATTTTTTACTTTCCTTAGGGAAA
The DNA here is from genome assembly GCA_004026885.1 of Lyroderma lyra. Classification (NCBI taxonomy): domain Eukaryota; kingdom Metazoa; phylum Chordata; class Mammalia; order Chiroptera; family Megadermatidae; genus Lyroderma; species Lyroderma lyra. The sequence continues at coordinate 314,261 of PVJL010000240.1, read as the reverse complement.
AAAAAAATTATTTTTTTCCTCCCAATGAAATCAGGTCTCCAGATTTGGTAGTCAATCTCCCTTCATTCTACAAGTCTTCTCCTACAGTCATCTGGCCACCTATATTGCAATTCCCAACCCACCCAAGGACTGGGCTGGGCCCAGTAGCTGAAACTAACTCGGGCTTATTGAGCCGTTGTGGTGATACCATCAAAGGGAACCGATGGGAGTTTCTGAGAGCCCAGCTATGTGGATCATTCGTGATTTGCTACCATTATGAACACTCTTAATGAGAGAACTCTGCCTGAGAAATGCTGATTAATACAGGAACTGAGGTTTTCTTTTTTTTTCTTTCAGTGTTCTAACAGGGATATAGTGACTAAAAATGCACCAAGTTATTACTTAGAAACAAACATTTTGAGACATGAGATTCCAGACAGTGGCAGCCTCAGATAGCTCTTTGTACAGCTGTACTAATGCCAACATCTCCCTGCTTTAGTCAGCATTCTAAATGTGATGCTTGGGCCTTCCAGAAGGGGTGAGCAAAGTTCAGAAGGTCACCCCCTTTCCTTCCCCTTTAACATTGTGTGCTGGACAATACCTAAATATCCCCATAAGAACATGCTTTTTTTTACTATAGGGCATGCTTCCTCTCCTTTATTCCTTCTTTGCATCATTCACTTTAAATTATATTATTTCCTATCCTTAACTGCTGGAATTGCAATAAAAATGGTTTGATTTGATTGAGTTATATGATTTTAGACAAGAAGCACACATTCAAAGGATCTCATAATCTTAACACTCCGCGCCTCAAAATTTACTTTCCTTAAAGTTCCACTCGTGGCCTTCTCCAGCTCAGCTGGAGCACCTGGAACTAATTTTAGGGTTGCCTGGCTAAGCCCCACACTGGTATTTGAAGTTTGCGTCCTCCCTAGACTCAAGCCCATTTCACCACCTCTGAAGGTGAGTGCAGGCTGATACTAATTAACAGTGAGTTGATTCACTGGCATCTTCCAGTCATTGAAGTAAACATTTGGCTTCAAATAGGCTCTTCCTACCTCAAATATCCAACTTTTTGCCTATCCCCTCACTCCATCGTGGTTGACTCACCAGCACTTGCATGGTATATGTGGCCTAGGAACAGAGCTAGATTCTAAAAGGGAAGTGAAATACTCTTAACCATCTGCAGGCGAGACTGCACAGCAGGCTGGCCTTCAGTATGACTACATTGTTTTTCTGTCCATTGTGGCGCTGACTCAGCATCAGTTAATAAACCCTCTCGAGAAGCCTGGATTTCTCTTGTTTAATTATCATCTTGGAACTTTCTGAGAACTCGTAGGAATTGTTCATTCAGTTTTATACCCGTAGCACATCTGCCGATTGAAAGTCCTGTTTCCTCTTGGTGCTAGCGTCCCCTCTGGCACAACATGCAATAACAGGTCACCAGGCAGTAAGTGGAGAGAGTGTGTGTGACTTAGGTCCCCTAGTGGGAATTTAATTGTTCTGTACAACAGAGATTGTGGAAGGATTTTAGACGCACAAAAAAATCATTTCCTGGCAAATAATCTTTTACTTCCCACCCCACCCCCCAAAAAATAAATTCTAGAAAAGTATCCTAAAAGAGAGAAGAAAATTTTAAACAGATACATTTTTATGATTGAGTTGGGATTTTGTTTTGCTTGGTTTTGTTTCTCCCTGTAAACAAATACTCAGATGTCCACTTCATTGTATGACTAAGTGGGTATTATTATGTTGGGACTGGGTGTGTACATGTGGGTGTGTGTGTTGGGATGTGAGGATGTATGCACACGTGTATTTAAAACGTTTGAAAAGACATTGCAGCCTAAGGTGGAAGGAGAGATCGTTTTCAAAACAACCACCTACATGAGGCAAGCAGGAAAAGTGGGAGACTTGTGTCAGTGAGCTACACAGTCATTGTAAAGGGGTGCCTGTTATAAATGGGCCCCTTGCATCATTGTTTCTCTGAATTAGAGGATTCCTTGCTGAAGGCACAAGACCATTGAAGGAAGTAAAGCATCTGGTTTGTTTTGTAATGAGAAGCAGGAATGCAAGGTCCACGCTCTTAATAATAAACAAACAGGACATTGTATGCCATCATCACAGGATGTCCTTCCTTCCACAGAGGACTGACTGGGGCTGGAGGAAGAGCGGGACGGGGCTCAGGACGAGCCCCACTAATTACTGCCTCCGTCTGCCCTACGCTTGCAGTGACCGGTTCCCTTCCACAGGGACAGCACGAATGCCCCACACCTCGCTTCCACAGGGCCCTGCTTCCACGCTCCTCAGAGGTCTGGCAGTGGGCGAGAAAGGCAAAGGAACGTTCATCCGTAGGCTACCTTCTTCCTATTTCACTATTTACTAAACAGTTGAGATAAGGAAGTTAGTTCTGCCAAACTCGAATGCGTTTTCATTAGCAGGAGAAATGGAAGCTTACAAGTTGGGGGTGGGGGCTGCGGGGGCGCGTGTGAGAACGCGGGTTCCCGAGGCAGTCGCTTGAGCACCAGACAGCTACATTTTACTACATCAAGTGCAAAAATCATTCCACTTGCTCTTTTCAAGTACGTTTTGTATAATCTGTAGCTGTGGAGTTGCGCGGAGGAACTACAACATTTTTAGGTAATTTTTAGGTTTCCTTTCATTGAAGGAATGTGCGCCCCCTGAGAAAGCCGCAGCAGGAAGGAGCTCGTCTGACGTATTTAGAATACAATACAGCCGGGCGGCTGCGAAGGGGAGCGGGAAGATTCCAAGTCCACGCTGAGGCGACGAGAGGAGGCCGCCGCCGGCGCGCGGGCCGGGGAAAGCACTGGGCTGGGCTCGGCGCGGCTTCTCGGAGTCCAGGTGTGGCCACGCCCCCCACTTCAGGCAGCTGGTGTTGAGTGAATCAGACGAATGGGAAACTGCAGCAGGGAGGGGAGGAGAGCCGCGGCGCTGGTTAACACAGACTGAAAGTGCTGTGGTGACACTCGGTCCTCCAGTGCTGCGGAAGGCAGAGCAGCGCGCAGCACCTGTTCGCCGCCGGGAGCCGGGACGCGGGCGCCGGCACCGCCGGGGCAGATTAGAAGGGAAGCGCCGAGGTGTGCGTCAGTCCGCAGCCCGCGAGGGAACGGAGGCAATGTGGACTGTGTAGACATGAGCGACATTTGTCTCCAATGTTGGATATTTGCTTGGAAAAACGTGTGGGTACGACCTTGGTAAGGAACTTGATCTTGCTTTTAAAATCCGAAATTGATCTGAAAACTTTTTTTTTTTTTTGCGCTAACGTAGTAGAAACCAGAAATACTTCTGCTTTAAGGCACTTAGAACTGTCAAATATTTATACGGCTTTTCCTTATGAATCATTAACCCTTTCAGTTCTAGGCATAATTGTCAGTTCATTGAAATTTCAGTAGTGACTCCTGCCTACCCCCGTCACAGTCACTATTCCGGGTTGGCTCAATTTTAAAATTTTGTTTTATTTTAACATTTAGTTGGCATCATGACTGTACATATTGCAGCTAAATAAAAAGAAGCAAGATGGTTTAAATCGTAACTGAGAGAAAGACTACTTGGCATCTGATTTTTTTTTTTTTAAGAGCATCGTATTTTGGAAAGAGAAGAAGGTAGATGCCGCCTTGAAGGACTTCCACCGTGTCCTGTTTACCTCCTAGGGAGGGAGTGCTCTTACGTGGACATGACACCCGCGGTCCTGCGTCTCTCGCGTGTATGTGGGAAAAGGCTGCAGGAGTCGTGTTCGGGCTTTTCCCCCTTTAGAAAGCACTTCTCCGGGCGAGGGGAGACTTGCGCAGCTATCCTTGTTCACTTTCAAGTGGAAGCAGAGCGTGTCCTCTGAGTCTTCTCTGTTTGTTACAACTTTAGTTACAGTAAACTGCAGCCCATCAGTGACTTCTGGGAATTCGTACACTTTCAGATTTAAGTGGAAACTGCTATTTGTAGCTGAGGGCTTCTGAAGGAATTCTGCCCCGGGAATTCTGTTGAACAGTTTTGTTTTGTGTTTGCTTTTTCGATTTGGCGTGAGACGCCGACAAATCAGAAGGCACTGTGGGGCTGCTTTCCCCCTTCACCCATTTTTCCTCCTCTTTTCCTGTGGTCCAAACAAGTTCTGAAAAGCTGCCCCTCGGTGATGCTGGCAGGATGCGATCCTTTCCAGTCTGGGGAGAGGATGAAAGAGCACGCAGCAGAGGGGGCGGCGGGGGGGGCGAGTTGTTTTGAAAGTTGTGCGTTGGGAGCCGGTGGGAAACTTCAGTCTTCCCCATTTGGAAAAGGCAGGCTGGGTTCCGCTCCTGCACGACACGCGCTTTCCATTTTTAGCTTCATTCACAGGCAGACAGAGCTCCTTCCTCTTCCTCTCCTTGTTTGTGACACTTTTCTGAGGCAGCTTTTCCACAGCGCGGAGGGTCTGGCAGCCATGACCCCAGGCGTTCTGGGACACAGGACTGAGCGCCCACAACATTTTTCTGCCCTGAGAGGTGAAGCCAGGGATTCTTAGGGGGTGGCGCTCT
>PVJL010000240.1:0-309662 GCA_004026885.1 Lyroderma lyra | reverse complement strand
GATTAAAGGCCTTTCCCTTCTCTTCCAGGCTGCCCCCAAGTGTAGCTCCAGCGTTGTGAGGTTTCAGGAGTTGGCAGAGGAGACCGACGACGGGACCATGAAAATGGACATGGAGGACGCGGATATGACTCTGTGGACAGAGGCTGAGTTTGAAGAGAAGTGTACCTACATCGTGAACGACCACCCCTGGGATTCTGGAGCCGACGGAGGGACCTCGGTTCAGGCAGAGGCATCCTTACCCAGGAATCTGCTCTTCAAATACGCCAGCAACAGCAAAGAGGTAAGCCTCTGGTTGATGCCCGAGAAGACTGGCATCTGACGCCAGATCTCCCTGCTTGCCCTTGAGGCCACCTATATCTGTGAGCATCTGGAAGGACCAGTCAAGAATTGATCACTTACTTCACTTCTTTCATTCCTTTCTCTTTCCCTAAGTCAGTCCTGTCTGACTTCGCCAGCCTTCCACTGTTCCATACTAATTAGTAAACAGTTAAATCTTCTGGCAGGGTGACATGTCTTGGAAAAGCCGAATGGCAGCAGCCGGGTGGGTGAAATTGTCAGTGAGCTTGGAGAAAGCCACTGGTCACTCTGCACTCACTGGCCCTCGTCCCCCAGGTGCATCTTTTGAAGGAGAAAACATTTTCTTAGAAAAAAACATTTGTCATGTTCCTTTTGTCTCCTTTGGGTCATTAGGTGGCTTTATTCTTTTTAATGAGCCAGCTTTATTGGCTGGGTTTCTAAAATTATTCTCAAAACCCTGAGGTGTTTATGAACTGGAGTGATGGCATAAACCGAGAAGAGGTTCACGTAAAAGTGTCCTCTGTCCGGATGACTTCAGTGCTCACCACTGTTGATCTGCGGCAGCTCTTTGCTCTGGTGGGGCTGCCAGGCTTATTCCTCACTGGCCTCTGAAGTGGGTACACTCTTTGTTGTTTCAAAGGGGCCAAAAACCCCAACTTGGAATGAGCAAAGGATTTCTGTTTACCCTTTTATATGACGATTATAGCAAGGCGTGATGTTTAGCTGTGAAATAACTTGCAGAACCACCTATTGTTTTGAGCACTCAGTTGCTGCAGTTGTTCTCTCTCAGTAGCTTAGTCTACTGCTGGCTGAGTTGAAGGAATCCACCCCTCAGCAGACATCCCACAATCGCCATGACCACAGGTCACTGTCATTTCTGCTGCTGCCTTCGGAATAGAGTGAAAAGCAGGGGTTCATTTGCTGTAGGAATCCATACTTTAATATGGGGACCGTTCACGACTGCCATGGCAAGCCACGTTCCTCCTTCCCCAAGGAGCCGGAAGCCTGTTTGGGAAACACTTTGTTTCTTTCCTGTGTGTGTCTGTCTGAGTGCAGTGTCTTTGGTGAGGGGGAGGCACAGCTGTCTAAAATTAAATAGAGCAACTCTGCTTTGAGTTTCATTAAAGAGCAACCTTTCTTCTTTTCTCCTGCCGGGAGAGTGGAGGCAGATTGTATAAAAAGCAAAATTTAAATTTTAGTTATACATGAATATTACCGAAAATTTAACCCCCCGAGGTCGGCCCTAATTATACCCTTCCTAAATAACACTCTTCTCAGTAGAAAGTCTCTTAATATGTGGCCCCTAGAATCACTGTAGGATTTGTTTCGGTTTTTAAGGTTTGGCTATGGCTTTAAAAGCTGTAGTGTTTTTGTTTGTTTTTTTTAGATTTGACCAAATAGTGGTCTGTTCCCAAGGTTCATTTGTGCTGTGTTGCCCTGTCCAACCCATTGGGTCTGAAATAAATCTTCATTCTATGGGTCATCTTTGCCTTTTAATTCTACAATGTTCTTGTCCTCAGTTCAGCTCTTAGCTTAAGTTTTACAGTTTCCATCATTATATTTAAAATAATAGCTAAATCAAGTAATGCCCTTAGATCGTGTAGTCCAAGGTTCAGAAAGATAGTCACTTGCCCAAGGTGTATAGTTAGAGCCAGAGCAGACACCGGAGCAAAGTTCTTCTGACTTCCCCAGCCAGCGCTTCTTGATTATGCTGCACTGGCCCCTCTTGGTGTCACTGTGGTTTTATTTATCGGCTGAACATGCTTCAGACCGATCCTTTAATAAGCTCGTTTCATTCTTCTTTTTCTCTTAATATATTAACTCCCTATTTTTGTATGTTCAGTGCACAAAAAACATGCAGTGCCTGTATTCTTAAAAGAGGCTCCTTCAAAACTAACCGCTTAAGAAATCAGGGTTCTTGTACTCTGTTTTCCTATGTTTTATTTAACTGAAACGCTTGTCTAAAAGAGTAGTACATCTTCAGTCCCTAATCCTAAAAGCAACCAGGAAACCAACTTAAATATAATACTGTCTGAAGCTCACTCTGGAATTCGTACCTGTTTGTCTGTTTCTCCCGTCTTTCTTTTTGAACTTTGGGGAAAGGACAGCTCCCTTAAGGTGGTGAAAGAGGAAGGTGGAATTGGGCCATTGAGGGTATGGTTGCTGCAAACCAGTTCTAGAACAGAGACCTTTAGGATTGATGAAATGTTTACGTTTTCATTATTCACTTAGTCCTTTCAGTTCTACAAGCTGTGGAAATAGGGGGGAAAAAGCTTTTCTACGTGTAGTTTTTATCTGAGTGATCTGACTGATTTAACTTGCCCTTCTTTAAATGTTTTCATTTAAGTAGCAGGAGATGTTATATTATGTATTGTTGTGCTGACATACTTGGGGATTTTTTTTTTAACAAGACTATTTTTCATTATGATTTGTGCTCTGTGTCAGCACCTTTTTTTTTTTCTTTTGGTTTAAAAACAAAACATATAAACCATATTTCTGATCTTGACCCTCATTTTTAGATTTGGTTTAGAATCATTCTGCACCTTTAATTGAGGCTGTTCTTACTTCCTATTTCCAGAACTCAAACCAAATATAGACATACTATTCAAAACTTTTAAAACTTTTTTTTTTTAACTAGTGGGTTATTCTTTTAGGGGGATTTTCCCCTTGTCCTCCTGAAATACTTTTCTGTGAATACTTGAGTACAGAAATATCAATTTAAACATTTATATTTTAGAAGCAATAGCCTGGACTGGGGGTGATTGCGTTCTAGCAGCGCTGTGGCTCTGTGAATCTGACCTCCCCAAGTCGTGTGGTGATAGCCATCAGGCAGATGATGGGCACTCTCTCAGTGTCCATTTTGATTGAAGTCCATTATTAACTCAAGCCATCTGTAAAAAGTATCTCCACGTAACCTGCAATTCCCTTTTCTTCATACCGCCTTATATTTGAGAGACAGTGTACTGAGGCATTACCATATTTCCTTTAATACAAAGATATTAAAACATCTCCATTCACTCTACCCCCTTTTGAAAAAAATAGTGTGCATTACATGCTGAAATCTTGGTTCTAGTAATCTCAATGCAGACACATCCTTATATTCAAAATAGAATTTTAATCAAATGAGGCATTTTTATGGAGAGAGGTTTGGAGGAGGGGGAGAAATAACTAGTAATTAAAATGATATTAATGTAATCTGGGGTGAGGATGCTCGTAGCACATTTAGACTTAAATGATGTTTCTGCTTAAAACCCACTGCCATGCGTGCGTGTGTGTGTGTGTGTGTGTGTGTGTGTGTGTTTGTATGCTCCCTAAATGAGGAATTTGCTTTAAAAAACAAAGAACTTAGGCTCCCCTTGCTATCAGACTTTGTTTCATTCAGCGCCCCAACTCAACCCATCCTGAGTTGTGAAATCTTCATTTTGTCCCGAAGCAGCAGACATGAGGGTGTGTTCTGTAACTGAGGCCACTGACAGAAAGAGGTCTGCCGGTGGGGCAGAAGGGTTGGCTCCGCACACGACACCAAGCACTGATGAGCTTCTGGGGGACAAGGAAGCGTTGAGGCCACTGTCTTCCTGCTGGTGGGTTTATGGAAGGCACACAGCAGCTTGTCCCCAGCAGAAATTCTTTAGGACCCTGGTCAGTTCCAGTGAAGTTTCCTTCCTGAGCTAGGTGAACATGTCTTTAATGACTCCTTTTAGCACTGTAAAAATCCAAGGCACACACTGGGTTCCTCTATCGCTTGTGTTTGCTCCAAGGAGAGAATGTTACTGACTAAGATTCACATCTGGATCTTTCCAGGGCAGGAGGGAGAACTGTGACTAGGTCTTTCGCTTCCCGTTAGAAACGACCCCCCCTCCATAGTTACTGGCCGGGCACTGTCATTTTGGAGTTGCAGCTCTTGTATCCTCTCAGAATAATGTCTCAGACATAATTTTGAGATGAAAGTGTGTATTGTGTATTAGAGTGCTGGACTGGGAATGGATATAGGTGGTATATAAACTACATGATTCCTTCCAACCTCAAAATACTATGATTTTATGTCTCTGTTTATCTATATATGTATCCTATAGCTCTGTGTATAATAGGAACTTAAAATACTAAAATTTTTGTCTTACTGTAAAAAACATTTCATACTGAGGTTCTTTTATTTGTTTGGGGCTTGTGGATTTTCATAGACCTCTCTCTTCTATCATAGACTCTCTTCCTTTTACTTATTTTCCTGTCTTGCCTGCTGAATTGCATTTTTAAGGCTTAGATGGCTTAAGATACTTCCACTACTGCCCTGTCACTCCCCTAGGGACTTGCCCATAGTGCTCATATAGGTATTGGGTGGCTTATGCCTTCTGCAAATTCCTTTGTAAAAACATGGTTCTAGTTGTCTTCTTTTTGACTATAAGAGAATGTTGTGTGCTTTCCTAATGTAAGATTGGTAGCTGAAAATCAAGAGGCCCATTGGTTAAAAGAATGGCAATTTGGAAGAAAAACTCTGACCTCAATGTAATGCTACTTGTTGGTAATCAAGCTCTGACTCCTAAGACACTGTCGGCGGGAGACTATAATTTAAAACAAAGTTGATGAACCAGTTGAGTACCTTTCTTAAAATTACTGCTTTAAAGTGGATATGTTGAAAATATCAACTGCTAATTATTGGCTCACCAACAAATGACATTATTTGTTTTTCCTGTTTGTCATTTTAATATTATGGAATAATCTCTCAGACATGAATGCCAAATGATTTGCGTGTCATAGAAGTCAATTCCATGAATTTTTTAAATTAATTAGGTTCAATAATGTATCATAAACAATGAGCCTCTGAATAAGTCAGGCTACTTAAGCTTTAGTGTATATTTTTATCTCAAGACTGTTCTGAGGTGTTCCAGTCCCCAGTAGTGGTACTGCCAACAAATACCAGTAATGACAACAAATACTAATTACGTTATTGTAAGGGCAGATGGATGTAAATGAAGGCAGAGAAAGAGGATGAAATGAACATCTGCTTTTTTCACCTCTTTGCCAGAAATTCATGAAGGACCAAAAATAACATTCTAGCTCACCAACCTTGTTTCAGCTTGTGTTAGGTGTAGGAAAATTTCTTTTTTTCTCTTTCCAATCTGGGTATGCTCTATTGGCTTTTATATCGAATACTAAATTGTTTATTTTTTAAATCATTAGCTGATAAGAAATGTACATGGGAAAGGCTGGTCTGTCCCATCCTTACAGATGTACTTATTCCATATCCATTTAAACAGAGGTTAGATTCATGATGCAGTTTAATGAGGTGCAAGTGTGTATCATAGCTAAAATCTTGGATTCCATTGTGAACATATATTGATTCATAAATTCGGGCCTACCATTTCAGGTACACAATTACACAGCAGCCACCAGGGGCAATAAAAACTGGAAACACATATTATCTTTTACTTCCTCTCTTGGTCCATTTCATTATGATGTTTCGTAGTATGATATTCAGTATATTTGTAGGATTTTTTGAATGAGGAGAAAATAAAAATGGGAAAGCGAGTAAATGAAACCCAAAACAAAACTGTTAACTATGAAATGTTATCAAGGACTACTTACAGAGGAGTTTTCTGAATAGTGATGCATTGCTTCCTGATTTGTGGTTGGTATTTTTTTTTCACCCCCTACCCCTTAAAGTAATTACGATCAAGGAGGAACTTGCATAGTTAACATGTTTCTTTAGCAAGGCCCTACAAAGTCAGAAGGTGTGATACATCCAGTCTGAGAAGGTCATTTCCTCAGATCTTAGAACCCACAGCTCTCAGAACCCACAATGTACCTCGATATAAGTTCCATTTCAAAGGAAGACTTTTGACCATTGTTGAGTAGAAGGTGCTAGAGAAGAACAAAAGTTTCTTGAAAGATCTTTCTTCTTATAAAGAGAACTTACAAGCTATGGGGTTGGGGTAGGGGGGAGAAAGAAAAAAGAAAACCTCATCTTGGATGAAAAAAATAGAATGTGTTTGGTTTCTGGTTCCTTAGGCCTTTGTGGACCAACCAAAGAGCCTTATTTTGGTTTCTGAGGTTAAAACTATTTTATTGCCCTCAAGTACACTGTGTTTATGGTTTGAGGGAGAAGAAATAGGAAACTAGGAGCAGGCTGAAATGGTCTAACCTTGACCATCTAATTCTGCAGTATCTGTTGCTCATTGTAAAACAGAATGGTTACCTTGTCTGTTCTTCTAACAATAAAAATAAAGGACCCTCAGTCACTAGAGAATAATCCTCTAGACTATTTTCATGCTTGGTTGAGTATTTGTTTATGATCTAGGAGTTTAAAAGATGGTCTTCCCTTAAGGTGAAGCTCATTGTTAATTACTAAGCACTATTAATGTCTACTCTCAGTATCATCATTTCCTTGTTGTTGGTTGTATTACCACTTGACAAATCCAGTGAAATAAAAAGATTGGTTAATATTTTACAGTCGAAGTAATTGTTTCATATGTTTTACCCCCCTTTAGGTTATTGGAGTGATGAGCAAGGAATACATACCAAAAGGAACACGTTTTGGACCTCTAATAGGTGAAATCTACACTAATGATACAGTCCCCAAGAACGCCAACAGAAAGTATTTTTGGCGGGTAAGTAGGAAAAAGTTTTCCAGACTCATTGAGTATTAAGGAAAAAAAAAATGAAGCTAGAATTTCTGGGTCATTTCCTTTTTCAAACTATACTGGGCGTCGCCTCGAGTATTTAGGGTCCCTAGGGACACAGGGAATGATAAGCAAGTGTGATGAAACTGGCTAAATGTTTGGTGATTAGGGATGGAAATACAGACTATATGTGAATCTTAATTTTTGCAATTCATCGAGCTTTGTAATGAAAGGAAACAGTTTGTTACTTGCCTCAAGCGTAGGTTCATTTGCATTTCTCTGCAAGGAAGTAGTAATGAGTCACCAAGCCTTAGGTTTCTTTCACCTCTTGATTTCTTGCTGAGTTAACTTTAATTGAATGGAAGAATAATCATAAATGAATTGTCTTGAAAATAAATGCCATTAAGAAAGGATGGGGTAGAAGATAGCACTCGGGGAATGCAGATGGATTTCAGGACTAGTCTTGTTTAAATGCATCTGCACCATAAAACTATTGGATTTAACAGTATGTAGATTACACCCATAGCACAAGGAAAATGCTTACAATCATGCAAGATGATAAACTCCTATAACATGCAGTCAACAAGTCTCACCAATACAATTTCCTTTGGAATATCAGCCTAGAAAGGACCTCAGAGGTGAACCAATCAAATGGAATCCTTGAATAAAAAATTCTGAAATAGGACTGAACAGAGAAGAAAAATCAGACTGTTTGGATATTTAGTTTTCTCAATTAGAAAATAAAGATACGCTTACAAAATTTTAAGGTAATTTTTGGTACATACTTGCATGAAAAGTACATGACTAATGGGGAACCATTAATTTGAAATTTTTCAGAGACAGATGCATGGTAACAACAAAAACTGGATTATACTTACTTTGCTCAGTATTCACCTAGAACGCTTATATCTTTTGGACAAGTATCTTGATAAATGGCATATTTGAGGATCATTCAGAAACTATTACTAAGAAACAAGATTTTTTTTTTTCCCCAGGAGGTATTATGTTTTGAGAAATTTATGACACTTTTCCAAAGAAAAGAAAGCACTAAGAATTATGTGCTCAGAATTTTTATTTAATAACTACGCATGTTTAAAATACATGATTTATAATGGACAAAAATATAAATTTCTGCCTTTATTGCCAATATTGTCAGAAGTGAGCCATAGAGGTGCATAATTCTTGGAATCAGAAGTCTGAGTTAGGACTAGCGCAAGTCTCATTAATGTGTGTTCATTTTGACAAAGGGCAAGAGGTACCTAAGAACCTTCTATCTCTGCCCCAGTTCCCTGGTTCTTTGAAGATTCACTCCCAAGCAAATGAAACGCTTTCCCTAGGAGGAGTTATTTGAATCAGTCTTTCACATGCAGAGGATATTGTAGGAGAGAATGTCCCACATGCTGTTAAAAGCATCCTGATTTTGCTTGCAGGAATATGAACATCTGTTGTGAGGAAAGAAAAAGTTTCATGCAAATTACACAGTCAAAGAAGCGAAGAGATGTTCAAGTCGAGAAACCAGTGACATTTCTTGTAACTGTACTATGAGTCAGCAAGTTTTTAATCTTCTTGATAATATATGGAAATGTAGTGAAGTGATAGGCAGCAGTGTTCGTTTGACGTATGGGTGTGTGTGTGTGAGAGGGAGAGAGGGACACTTGATGGCATCGATATTTCTGTTCTCAATGATACAGTAGCTGTCGTCTGTGGAAGGCTGACTGGAACCAGCACACCCATAGCTTTAGAAAGCAGTTTCCGCCCAGCGAAGAGTGCAAGAGCGATGGAACCCCATGTTCCTGGAAGTTTGCACATCAGAGTAAACAAACTTGAAAACCCCTCTTGATAGCAGAATTCACCCAGCCTTGTTCCATTTTCTCTTAGCAAAACACACCGCAAAAGCTCTCACAAGCTGCTTTGATGAAGCCACATGTATTTCCCCCTTCACAATTTACAGGAAGTTACTCTTAAAAGAAAGTGATTCTGGTGTTTACTGCCTGCGTTAAAGGGCCAGAGTTCCTTTTCTGCCTGATAACGTTTGCGTGAAGCACAGAACCAATGTGTAGACGAATGTAGTCAGTATGTGACTGAGAACAAAGCTAGAACCTGCCGTCCGGTTCGAGCAGCATTCCTGCCACGGACTGTGCCCCGCTGCTTGGCGACCACAGGTTGCAGATCACCAGGTATTGTGTGTGTGTGCGGAAAGACTGAAGTCTGAAGTAAGGTGGCACATCTGAAAAAGAGGGACAGGGCAGCTTGCTGTGGAAGGGTAAGCAGTTTGTTTTTGAAGGAGTTTCAGTAAGAATGTGTATTTTCATCTGTCCTGCTCTTAACTCTGCCTTTTTACTGGGTGGCCTGAGTACATCTGTCAACCAGAAGTAGTATTACTATAGGGCAGACTGAATTCTTCATTATGCATTGCCTTTAAAGAGCAACATGGTGTCTTCCTGCTCTTTTTCCAAAAACACATGCCTGTGGCTCTGACTGGCGGTTTAGCCAACCTCCTCACAGATAAGAGGGTTCCCTCTCCCCTTCTTTGACAAGGCTATACATGTTTATCAAGAGGAAAAGTGACTCCTCAATAGACTGTCAAATTCTGGCTTCTGTCCAGGTCGGTGTTCAACTTTGTTATGGCAGGTGAAGTTCACCTTTGCCCCACCCAGTGTTTCCACAAAAAGGCAAGGTTCCAAGTATTCATATGAACAAGTGTTACTTTGGGACTCAGAGGCTTGGGGGTGGAGGATGTTTGCATAGTTTAAGCCTTGGGCGGGGGTGTAGGAAATGGCAAGTACAGAGGCCGTAGAAAAAGTTGAGAGACTCAGTTTGACGCATTCAGTCAGCTTAGTCTTCTACCCAGTGACTCAAAGCATTAAAAGTCAGCATAATCGGAACTCGCGTTAGTATTATCGCCCATCTGCCTTTCGCGGCTATAGCAAAAGTAGGACTCTGTGGTGGTGGTTTGATCCGTCTGTGGCAGCTCCTTAAATGAAATTCTGTGTTTCATTCTGCTGTTATTTTCCCCTACACGTGAAAAGACGATAAAACCGAAATGGAAAAGGTAACTGACAAAGTGTACCTTACCTGTTTCCGCCCTTATTTCTGCTGATTCAAGACTACCCCGGCTAAACTGAGTGGGTCCTTGTTTGTAACTAGGCCCTAGAGGACCAGGAACCACCCAGGGTCCTTGCTGCATTTATTCTCAGAGGTGGCAGGGATGCTTCCCACGGCTTTGGGACTGACTTTCTTTAACACGGCTGTCTTATGTTTTGGACAGATCTATTCCAGAGGAGAGCTTCACCACTTCATTGATGGCTTTGATGAGGAGAAAAGCAACTGGATGCGCTATGTAAATCCAGCGCACTCCGCCCGGGAGCAGAACCTGGCTGCCTGTCAGAACGGAATGAACATCTACTTCTACACCATTAAGCCCATCCCTGCCAACCAGGAGCTTCTTGTGTGGTATTGTCGGGACTTTGCAGAAAGGCTGCACTACCCTTATCCTGGAGAACTGACAATGATGAATCTCAGTAAGTGGATTACAGAACAAAAAATTCTAAATGCCAGTCGTGTCAGTCCTGCCCCTATGAGCTAATAATATGTTGTTTAATTATATGGCTTCATCTGTTGGGCCAAGTAGGTGGCTTAAAGTAGGCACTAAGAAGAAAGAAGAAAAATTTTTCTTTAGTCCCTATTTCCTATTATAAAACTTGATCATTTAAAAAGCTGCTAAGAGCTACTTTGAGTGTTTCATTCGGAAAGTTACAGGAAGAGATAAATGTTCAATGCTAATCTATCCAAAAGGGGACAGCTAGGAGTATAATAGAGATTGGTCCTGACACTGAGTGTACAAGCTGTAGCACCTTCTTTGTGGTAATTTGCCAGTGCTTAAAATGCGCATTGAAATAGTGGAGAGATGCACATTTGGTTATCAAATCATGGTCTGATGTGGAGTATACAAGATTGATTGTAAAAAAACTCACAGCTATAATTTTTCAAATACTACTCTAAATGAATAATAAGAGTTTATATCTTAGCTTCCTTCCTTATGGTAAAAACCTAATTATCTGACCACTTGATTAGTATTATAGGAGCCACCTAACACTTGATCTTAATAGATTCTCAGTTCCTTAGATTTACAAGCTTTTTAACTTTTTTACTTGGCTGTACTTGCTGTCATGACCTCTCTGCAAAGGGCTACTTCATTTTAGTCATTCTCAAGTGATTGTTATGAATGATTTAAGAATCTCCATAAAATTCCAACTTCTTGTAACTATAGTTGTGTGTTCTCAGCTACCCTGCTAAGTTTTCAAGCATAGTTTTTTAAATTTTAAATTTAAATTTTTAAAATCTTAAATCTTTTGGTTTAAAAGTTAAGCATCTAAATGCTGAAGTTTTTTTGTAATGGTTTGTTTCGATATCATTTCAAACTTCAGAAGTTGCAAGAATAATACAAAGAATTCCCTACCCAGCTTCATCAGTTGTTGATAATGCATTTGCTTTATCTGAAGGCTAAATGCTTTTAGTTCATACTTTCACCTTTTGAGACATTTGGAATGAGTTAGAATTTTGACTTCAACTTTAGGACCAATTAACAAATCAATTACTTCTCCTAGTTACATAATAATCTAACTCCATAGCTATTTGGTGCTCATTTCTTGTCTAATTGACTTGATTTCCCTATATGATCTCATGGCTACAACTTGCAGTTTTCTGAAAAGCAGGGACTTGTAAAAGCTTAAGGACCTCCCCAATAGGATCACCATTTAGATTTGTGTTCATGGTATATACAGACACAAAATATACCCCCTTGAGCTTGAGCTTCAGAAAAAAGTCTTGGAATGTTTGGAAATAAACTGCCTTTCAACATGAGCATGATAGGTGTAATCAGGTCCTGGCCAAAGGTGGTTGTTCTTTTCCCTCGTGTCCCTTCAGCACTCTAAAGAGTCTCTGTGATGTCTCTAGTGCCAGGCATCCCAGCAGCCAGCCATTCATCTGTTTCACCATCTGTAGGTACCAGGCCCAGTGCTCAGGGGCCTGGTGGTAAAAGACAGCTTAGAGCAGGGCATCTAGTGGGGAGACCTGCTGCTTCCTCCTAATTTTCTCAGCCTAGCGAGTCACTTCCTCTTGAGGGGCTCCTAGCATTCCTTGAGATTAATCATTCACAGAGTCAGAGAAAGACTTCGATTTTTTGGGGGGTGGGGGTTAGTTCTCTGGCTGGGTATTGAACCCAGGCCATGTCGTTGACAGTGCCAAAGCCTAGCCACTACACCACCGAGGAACCCCCTGATTTTTTTTTAAACAGTAACTCCATTTGAGGTGCCCCACCCCAGTGACTTTGCACCAACCACAGAAAAGCTTTTGGGTATATGTGCCTCTCACCGTCTGCGTATTAAAGAAAGGTTTGGAAAGCCTTGTATTTTTTATTCCCCAATGAAAGGCCTTGCACAGAATTTTAAGATTCAAGGACTCATCCTTCTTGTTCAGGAGCAAACTTCCATGTACTCATATACTGTGAAATGACCCCTTCCCTCAAATGTCCCTTTTGGTTTATGCAGAATTTCTTTTTTCTAAATGGTGGTTTAACATTTTCAAGTACCTTTTCATTGTCCAGGATTCATAGTAAAGAACGAGAGTTAACAATAACCAGTCACATTAAGCCAAGACTCCTACTGCCTATTGTGAAACCAGTTGTATTAGGTGTGGTAACTGATGATTGAGACTGCTCAGGAAAATTTCCACTATTTCATCAGGCCTAATAGGTGGATGGTGTCTGCAAGTGAGCTGTGTTGGGTTTCCATGCTTCAAGCACAATCAAGGTCTATGCCAGAGTCTCCGTGAGGGCTTTAAATGTCAATGATGGTTCAACTGCTAGAATTTTGAGGAGGGATTCAAAGCAAACAGAGGTGAAGAAAAGCAAGCAGCCAGAAATCACAAATTGGCATTTTTTTGAAACAAAAGAAGAGGAGTCTGAACTATTAACTTCTACCCCTCCCAAGTTTTTTGGGGTTTTTTTTTTTCTATCTATCTAACTAACCCATCTAGAAAACAGTTGACCAAATTATAGACTTCTAAATGTTAATCTGCTTTCTCAGTTTCAGTTGAAAACAGACTTTGTTTTGCCTACTGCAGAACTTCTAGGTTCTCTCTTGTAGTCTTAGGGGTTCTTATTATAGATCGAAAATGTGAGTCGGCATAATTAAGCCATTCAGAGCCTTCAGAAGCAGTTCACTCTTGAAATGACTCTGTCCGCCTACAGCCATTTAAGATTTAAGAACAAAAACAGATCTTGATTTTCTTTTTCATGTTAACTCAAGCTGCTGCTGAGTGGGAGAGTCAGAAATGACAACCAGCTCCACTGATTACTCAGCTGCAAAAGGATGATTTTTTTTTTTTAATAATACCTTCATATTAGAAGGCATGATTTCTACCTTAGAGCATCTTAGGAGGGGTGAGTGCTTCCTTCCCTCTGGATATGGTTTTGGAATAAGAGGTCAATTTGTTTTTACAAAAGCATAAGAGATAGCAAACATGTATTGTGGATTTGTTATATGCCAGGCACTGTGCTTAAATATTTTGGATAGAAAATAATGAATTCCAACTTACTTGTTTGTTGGCCCAATTTTGTTTCAATTCAATAATTGAATTATTGAGGTTCTTAGTAAGAACACTTTATTAAACAAGAGTCTGAACAGTGGTATATAGATGGAATTTTTGCTAATGGCATTCACTAGTTGAGTTTTAGAATTAAGGTAATATTGAAGTCACTAGAAAAATTAAGAGACTTAGATGTGATTTGCCATATTAAAAATGGCAGAAAGTTATGATGGTGAAGTATCTGTGTTTTCATTTTATTAGGGTGACCTCTTTTTTTTTAATGTGGGCCAATGTGGATGCCTCCGAATCCTTTTCACTTCCATAAATGCCTTCCTGTGACTGTGAGATACATGCCTTGCCTATCAGTTTTCCAACTTAGTTGTCTCTCTTCCTTTACCATTTCAGCTTTAAAAAACAAAAGTGACAATTTGAACTTCCTGACTGCTGGGCCTCACTGAAAGACTGATATTGGCCTGATAAGGGGATATTTATTTTGGTTTAGTGGCCTCAGAAATCCTTCTCCCTCAACAGGCTTCCCCCCATCAGCATCTTCCCTGATAGTGTCTTGGCTGTGTTTATTCTGGGGTTGCTGACTCGCCCGGGAGTAACTGATAACAGCTAGCAGCAGATAACATTCTCAGAGGGGCTCTCAAATGGGAATCAAATCCCTGCAGCCTGTCAGCCTAGAGAATGGATTTGAAGAGTTCAGAATCTGGAGTTCCACTGAGCTCACTTCTAGACCTATCAGATATCAAGCCTGGATTTGCTTCTCAGTCAAATCCAACAGGGACTTTTTTTTAAAGGCAATGAATGAGACGCTCTGTACAGAGCCTTCAGCCTGGTCCCCAGAACCTGTCTTCTCCTGGCGTCCACACACATCCGCGACCGAGGCCTTCAGCTCGCTTACGCCGAGGGCCGGTGTCCACATCAGAGTGACTGCCCTCCAATCACCTGAGCTCTCACTAAGCAGCACATGTTTCACTTTGGATTTCCAAAAAGGGGCTGAACAGGGAATTTTCAGTGTTCCCTGCACTGACTGGTGTTTTCCTGGCGGACTTGTTTGTTCTGTGTGTTTGGAGGGGCAGGGCTGACCATGGCCTGGAGAGTCTGGAAATGCCCTCCTCACTGCTGCCATTCCTAAATAGTGTATTTACCAAGTAATAGTATGCCATCTTTGGGAATAAATACTTTCATCTCAGCTGCCTGTTTTCTTTGGTGCTCAAAGTAATTGAACTGGCTCGGGAAGTGCCTGTTGTGGTTTGGCAGAGATGACCAAGTCACGCCTTGTGATTCCAAGGGACTGCATTGCTGGGAGCCTGCTTAGACCAGACAAAGCTTTGGTGAAATTCTTGTGTTGTCAGCACGTCGAGGGGGAGGGGTGGCCTCTATGTTTCTAATCTGTCTGTGTGGCATAGGCAGTTTGAATAGGACTTTATCAAATTTGTATTAAACAAGAATTGAGATGAAAATTGATGACTGCTTATTACTCAAAATGAGTCTTAATCTTTCACATCTAGTTCACAGGGTGAGCTGATTTCCTCAGAATGCCATTCATTAACCTGTGACACCCCCCACCCCAGTATTTTTACACCCCATTTTCATGGAAGCTCTCCTGTTCTAGCTTGAGCAGCACTTTTTCATCATAAGGTGTGTTTTTTTGGTAATGGAAACAAAATAATCCAAACCGTGCTACTCGTTCAGTCGAGGCTGCCGTTGCCCCGGGTGGGCCCGAGCCCCGCAGCACGAGAGGGCGTTTAGAAACCAGGTGTCTTTCACTTGCGGCCAGCTGGTGCTCAGGTTTTGTCAAGGACAGACAAACGGTGGCAATTTCACTTCAGTTCTCTCTACCCCTCTGAGTAATCGTCCTTTCTTCTTCATTTCAGCACCAACACAGAGCCACCCAAAGCAGCAGAGCACTGAGAAAAATGACCTTTGCCCAAAGAGTGTCCCAAAGAGAGAGTACAGCGTGAAAGAAATCCTAAAACTGGACTCCCACGCCTCCAAAGGAAAGGACTTCTACCGTTCGAACATTTCACCCCTCCCTTCAGAGAAGGGCACCGACGACTTCAGGAAAAATGGGAGCCCCGAAATGCCCTTCTACCCTCGGGTCGTGTACCCGATCCGGCCCCCTCTGCCCGAAGACTTTTTGAAAGCTTCCCTGGCCTATGGGATGGAGAGGCCGACATACATCCCTCACTCCCCCATTCCGTCCTCCACGACGCCCAGCCCCTCGGCAGGCAGCAGCCCCGACCAGAGCCTCCAAAGCTGCAGCCCTCACAGCAGCCCAGGGAACACCGTGTCTCCTCTGGCGCCCGGCTCGCAAGAACACCGGGACTCTTACAGCTACTTGAACGCGCCCTATGGCACCGAAGGGCTGGGTTCCTACCCTGGCTATGCGCCTCCCCACCACCTCCCGCCAGCCTTCCTCCCCTCCTACAATGCTCACTACCCCAAGTTCCTTTTACCCCCCTATGGCATGAATTGTAACAGCCTGAGCACTGTGGGCAGCATCAACAGCATCAACAACTTCGGCCTCTTCCCCAGGTTGTACTCTGTCTACAGTAACCTCCTCGGTGGGGGCAGCCTGCCTCACCCCATGCTCAACCCTGCCGCCCTGCCGAGCTCCCTGCCCTCAGATGGGGCCCGGAGGTTGCTTCAGCCCGAACATCCCAGAGAGGTGCTGGTCCCAGCCCCGCACAGTGCCTTCTCCCTCACCGGGGCCGCCGCCAGCATGAAGGACAAGGCGTGTAGCCCCACCAGCGGGTCTCCGACGGCAGGCACTGCCGCCACGGCAGAGCACGTGGTGCAGCCCAAAGCTACCTCAGCAGCGATGGCAGCCCCCAGCAGCGACGAAGCCATGAATCTCATGAAAAACAAAAGGAACATGACTGGCTACAAGACACTTCCTTACCCGCTGAAGAAGCAGAATGGCAAGATTAAGTATGAGTGCAACGTTTGCTCTAAGACTTTCGGCCAGCTCTCAAATCTGAAGGTAGGCCTCAAAATAGAGCAGTCTCGGTGACTGTTGGTAACCTGTCCAAGTGAGTCCATACACGTGTGTGTATTTAGCTCGCTTTCCACAAGCAGAAATCTCATTTTCAGTGGTGTGAGACCCAGTCTGGGAATAGTTGATGCGGGTTTGACTTTGTTTCTGCCACTTCTGGCTATGTGGCTTTGGACAAGTGACTTCCCCTCTCCTCAGTGTCTTCTGAATAATAAAAACATGGGGTACAGGCTAGAAGATTAGTTTAAAGTCCCTGCTAGCCTGTGACTTTGGTTCCGTTTAGCTCAAACAAAACAAAGCGTTCTGAAAATATTGGGGCTTTATGTGTTCTGTGTAAGACTTTGTCTTGATGCTTTTCTTAAGATGTTTGCATCATATATACCTGAGTCTTTGAGCACAGATGTTAAGTCTTTCAGCCAGCTAATAGCAGAGCTAACACGTGTGGCTTCTTCCCAGGTCCATCTCAGAGTGCACAGTGGAGAACGGCCTTTCAAATGTCAGACTTGCAACAAAGGCTTTACTCAGCTCGCCCACCTGCAGAAACACTACCTGGTACACACGGGAGAGAAGCCACATGAATGCCAGGTGGGCAGTATTTTCTGGGTGGAACTTTTGACCTTTATAGACAATGTCTGAGGAGTTCCCCTCCCCAGGTCAGGTAGCCTGTAGACTAAGCCAGCACAAGAACTCTGCCTCGCCACAGACTGACAGTCCTGTGCCTGCTGTGAGCTGAGGTGATGACACAGCCAGCTTCCAGTGGGTGGAAAATGGTAGGGGAAATAAATACCACCTCGTGTACAGTGTGGCCACATCACCCTGTTTGCTTAATGCCACACCATAAGTGCCACAGGGAGGCTTCCCGCCTCCCAGGTTGCTGGGTGTCTCGGTTTATAAGCCTGCCCCTCCCACTGGCAGCTCTTAACCTTCTGGTCTTTTCCTCTCCCTTCTCTGTCCTTCTTTCCTACACTTAAGGTTTGCCACAAGCGATTTAGCAGCACCAGCAATCTCAAGACCCACCTGCGACTCCACTCTGGAGAGAAACCTTACCAGTGCAAGGTGTGCCCCGCCAAGTTCACCCAGTTTGTGCACCTGAAACTCCACAAGCGCCTACACACCCGGGAGCGGCCCCACAAGTGTGCCCATTGCCACAAGAGCTACATCCACCTCTGCAGCCTCAAGGTCCACCTGAAGGGGAACTGCCCTATGGCCCCCGCCACAGGGCTGCCTTTGGAGGACCTAACCCGAATCAACGAAGAAATCGAGAAGTTTGACATCAGTGACAATGCTGACAGGCTTGAGGACATGGAGGACAACATCGATGTGACCTCTGTGGTGGAGAAAGAAATCCTGGCCATGGTCAGAAAAGAGAAAGAAGAAACTGGCCTGAAAGTGTCTCTGCAAAGAAATGTGGGGAATGGACTCCTCTCAGGGTGTAACCTCTATGAGTCATCGGACCCGCCCCTCATGAAGTTGCCTCACAGCAACCCACTACCTCTGGGACCTGTCAAGGTCAAACAAGAAACAGTCGAACAAGTGGATCCTTAAGATTTTCAGAAAACGACAAGTGTTTTTGTTTTGTTTCTTAACTTATGACTTGGCGAGTCAGGGTGCCTGTGGCAAATTGCTTGTACATAATTCCAGTTCTGCAGAGCTCTCCTGACGGCAGATGTTCCCCCCCCCCCACCTCTCTGGAATTAAAGAAGGAAATCCAAAGTGACTGAGATCTCAGGGCATAAATGAGGCAAAGACTATATCTATACATATTATATATACTTATTTACACCCCCGTCTATATATTTGAACTGGTGTATTTTGAATACCTGTGTGAATATGTTTGCGTAGCCTTCCCATTGCTAAGACTATCGCCTAGCCATAATTATTTTTTCAATGATAATCCTTCATAATTTATTATACAATTTATCATTCAAAAAGCAATAATTAAAAAAGTTTACAATGACTGGAAAAATTCTTGTAATTTGATTATAAATGTTATATTTTTGTCTTATGGCCATTCTTTGTACATAATTTCTGCACATCTGTTTAAGAACCAAAGGTTTAGTAAACAAATACATTACTGTAGTTAACCTCCCTCGATAAGAATGGTTTGGAAATGAGGTTTTGGTAGTGCCAAAGTCAGGCAGTTGATGTGTAATTCATAGGATCATACCATCTGAACAGCATTGTATACCGTGGGGGTATGTGTGCAGACTTACCCAATAGTAACTTCAATAGAAGAAACAAGAAAGGGAATCTTGTATGTTTCTGTAGATAGTTATTTCTTTTCCCTTGCCACAGATTTTACTAGAAAGGTGACAAGGCTTTGCCAACCTGTCTCCCTCCCCAAAAAGCAGGGTCACTCCTCCCCCAAAGCCATGTGACCATTCAGAGTGGCCATGTGACTTTTGCATCCCACCTTATTATCTGAAAATGTGAAGAAGACAAAAATGCCATGTTTAAAACCACTGCGAAACATTCCCAAAGCACAAGTGGTTTTGTATGTGTGAGGTTTAGGGCTTGAGTCTGAGTGTTGTTTTTGTTGTTGGGTTTTTTTGTTGTTGTTGTTATGTTAAAATTGCAAAAACATGGTGCTCTACCAGGAAGGATTTGGGGTAGATAGGCTCAGGCCACATTTTAAAACCAAAAACACGGGTATTCTCGTTGTCTTAGGGTAAACGCGGGTAATGAACATTCCTATCCCCAATGCATCAGTTGTATTCTTTCTGTAAAACTCAGATTTTTCTCAGTATTTGTGTTTTTACATTTTGTGGTTAACTTAATTGAAGATGAAAGGGCATTGCAAAGTTGTTCAACAACAATTACCTCATTGAGTGTGTCCAGTAGTACAGGAAATGGTGTCTTAACCTGATAACTTGCTACTTACTCTAGACGAGAAACTAAATGTGCTCCAGGTAGAATGGGTGCCATTCTATCTTTGACTCTGCTAAGCCCAAAGATTACATGTCGGCATTCAAGGTGTAGCGAAGAATGATGTATATTTATAAATCTATTTATACCACTATACCATGTGTATATATAATATATTTATAACCACTTAAATTGTGAGCCAAACCATGTAAAAGAACCTACTTTTCCTAAGGGCAAAAAAAAAAAAAAAAAAAAAAAGAAAGAAAAATCCTTTCTGAGACTTTGCTTAATACTCGATGACCTCACAATCATATTGGTAAGCTTGGGCACCCCTCACTCATGTAAAAGACCCTAAAACCTTTGTGCCAAGGTGAGGACTGCAGAACTACCAGGGGGAAAGAGAGACATTGTCTTTTTACTATTAAGAGCAATCTGAGATGGCTTTATTTTTATTTTGCCACATTATGTGGTCACACCCAAGTTACAGAAATAAAAATTGTGTTATTACTCCCGTGACCAGCGTAGTCTTTCTCTCTGCCCTTCTTCCTAAATAGCTGATGTATCACAAATCAGTCTGGTTTGTATATTCAGCATTCTGTCATGGCCCCTAATGGCAGCCTGCAGAAGAGAAAAACAAATCTAGGACAGTCAGGGAAACCTAAGCCTTACTGATCTGTTCCTGTAAGTAGCAAAACTGACAATGTTTTATGCACCAGTGTTTGACAACACAGTCCTTAATTGTAGGTAAACCAAAGCATCACACTTTGACATTGACACCAAATACTTTCTATTCCCAACTATTCATTTGTTCTCTTTTTCCTCTTGTGCTTTCTTATATGTGAGAATTTTTACCAAGACCTGCACAGTGGCTTAAGACTTCTTGCTTTTCTGTACCACCTGACTTTCCCTCTTAGGCCTCTTACATGTGAATGTTGAGCCCACAATCAACAGTGGTTTAATTTTTTTTTTCCTTCAAAGTTAAAATCAACCAAGTTTTTGGCTTTTTACTTTGCTAGAACAACAAACTATCTTATGTTTACGTACTGGTTTACATTGTTATTTATGTGCAAATTGTCAAAATGTAAATTAAATATAAATGTTCATGCTTTACCAATGCTGTCTAATGTCTTGAGTGAGGGGCTAGTGAGCAACATCTTAGCCATTGTACTACAAGGGTGGCCACAGGACAGATCTTAAACATAGCAGTTTGGCTCTCTCCTGCCCCTCACCCCTCCACTCACCCACAGCGATGATTCCCTAACCTCTCCACATTCCTCCGGGACTACACTTGTGGGTGATCTGAAGAATTGATCTGTTGTCTATCATAACAGTGTGAGATTTTCTTTAATTATGAAGGAAAGTATTCCAAGCATTAGCCAGTAGGGGAAGATTTGTTTGCTATTGTTGGACTTAGTTTTACTTTGTTGATGGGCATGGGGTGGTAGGAAGGTAAGGAAGACTTGGATCAATTCCAGAAATGTCTTCCTAGCCGTGTGTGTGTGTGTGTGTGTGCGCGCGCGCGCGTGCACGTGCTCAGCCTGCTGGTGGGTGATGGGCCCTGGGGAACCCCTGGGAAGCTGAGTTAAGAACACTTTGTCCATTGTTGACGTCACTTTTGCTACGCTTTTGCTTCCATAGCTAACACTGAGCATGCCACACGTATAATCATTCCTTCTGTGCTCCTGCATAGTCTTCCTGTTCAACATCCCATGGTATTTTTCTTCTTTTACATCTTAACTCGGGAAGTAAATTTGCCACTTGTACGTTTAAATTCAAAAAATACTGTTTACCAGAAGCTGAGTATTGGTGTGAAACCCAAGAATCACGGCAGTATGGCCATGCAGCCCCAAGGGTCATGTGCTGGGAAGGGGTCTACTTGCTTGTCCATTGATGTTGCAGAACCTAACCTGACTCCAGGTGCAAATAAAGTTGAGTCTCATTTGGTAGATGGGAGTAGATGTTTTCATTAGTGCCTTCAATGAAAAAAATATCTGAAAGTCCTTTGCAAATGGTTTTCACACTTGCCATGTCATCCATCACTAAGATCACAGCTCCAAGCCCATGCTAACGGCATGTTAAGAAAATAATGTTCCTTCTTACATGTGGACACTCAAAACTGCCTGATTTTTTTTTAATGGTTCTTCTTTATATTCACTTAAACATCTGTGCCAAGAATTTGAAATGCTGCCAACATGTAACTGTAGAGTTAAGAAAACCAGAACCCTATTGTCATAAACATGCCAAATGGTGCTGGTTGCACTACTAAATTCTACAGAACCATTGTAGTAATAATTTTTCAAAACAAAGCCCAGTAAGATCCAGAGTGTAAGTTATAATCATAAATCATAGTTCTTTACTTGGCAAAACATGTTTTTTTCTTTTTTCCTTAAGAATTATATATCTTGGGAACTTGTGGACTTGACTGTTTAATGAAACATTACATGAAAAGATAATATTCATTGGGCCCACACGTCCACCCAGCCAGCACCCACTCTTGAATCGAGGCTTCACACAGCTGTATGCAGAGCAGGGCAAGACTGAAGAAATCCTATCTTTCCCAATCTTTCCTTAAAATATATAAAAGCTCTGTTCAGAAATGATACATTCAATTCCCTCTTGGAAACCCATTTAGGATCCATACATTTATATACATGAGCTTATTTCTCCGTTGGGCTGGTGGGAGGGTTCTTTAAATGGAGAAAAATAAAGAAAGGCCAGAGCAGAGAAATGAAAGTAATGTAAAACCCAGGCCTTTAGGTTAATCTGATCTAGAGAAGAAGGCTGCTAGAGAATGGCAGCTAAAAGAATTAATGAATAGCAGAGAAGTCACATGGAATGTGGTCACTGAGCCCATTCAGAAGACACTTCTATTTCCTTTAGGGTACCATAGAGTCCTCCATCCATACCATATCTATTATGAACTCCCAGCCAGAAGAAATCAGACCATTCTGCACACTGGCTATCTCTCTAGAGTCCACTTCTGGGTGCACAGCAGCTGCGAAACTGTTTCCGGGCCCTTAGATAATCCTTCTATCACACCCCTTTTCAAGCTTCAAGTCCTCAGAACCCTCAGGTTCTCAGAACCCCCAAAGTGATGCTGACAGCTGCTCCTTAAATAAGTGAGAAGTGATTTTAATTTCAATACAGCCTTAATCATGTAATTTAAGCAAAATACACAGCAAGATTTCAAAAAGTTATTTTTAACCTGATTTATGCAAATACTCTCCACATGCCCAGCATCACAGAATACTATAAACTAGCAAATCCTCTCCTTGTTCACTCTTCCAGGTTTCCCAAGTCATGAGCCAAAGTTGGCCATATACACACATCTCCTTCTCTCCGAATTGAAGATACAAGCTTTTATTTAGAGTGAATGTTAATGTCATCACCTTGTAGTTTTGTCCTACCCCATCGAGAAAAAAAGGACGTGACAGATAGGTACCAATGGATAATTCTGGTAAGAAATTCTCCATTGTAGCATCAAAGGTGGGGGCGTGTTCTCATGGAGTTGTGGCAAAACTTCCCATCTTCAGATACCTGAAGTAGTCACCTGCTGATGGCTCAGTCCTCCACTGACTGAGAGGCCGAGCAAAGGATTGAAATTAAACCATAGCAGGGTGACTTTGGATTAAATCACAATAACACCTTTAGGGCTTATAACACAAAGGGCTCCTTTCCTTGGGAGAGAGGGACTACAGTCTCCTTCCCAGGAGGCCTTAGAGAGGAGTCAGGGGTTTGACAGCACAGGGTATACCAGATGCTCTGGCAAGCCCTTCCTAGCTTTATAATTCAAAGATTTCTATTAACTTTGTACATGATCATGCACCTGGGGACAAGCCTTTGGTAGAGAACTTAAACCATCTTAATGTTCCTGAGACCTCCAAGAAACTATACACACACACACACACACACACACACACGTATATATGTATGTATATATATATATATATGTATATGTATATGTATATGTATATATACGTGTGTGTGTGTGTGTGTGTGTGTGTAGTGTGTGTGTGTGTGTGTGTGTGTATAGTGTGTGTGTGTGTGTGTGTGTATATACAGATGGTGCCAAAAATGTATACACATTTTAAGAAAGGAAAAAACTATTAAAATGATAATATATACCAACAACAAAAGATGAGTGCAAGTCACATTTGACTGCTGCAATTACAAGAGGTACTCAAAGTAGTTACCATCAGTATTTATGTAATACATAGATAACATCTCTTAAAATGCATATACATTTTTTGGCATCCCTGTATGTGTGTGTGTGTGTACATACATATGTGAAAGACAGATCTAGAGAGATTGTCTAATTCTGAGGAAGAGTCCATAAATAACATGAAATGAACTGTGCCGTGTATTTTGTAAAATATTTGAAAATTTATTCCACATTTGACTTCTTCCCAGGGATTCTGAAAGGGGATGGAAAATGAGACATGGTACTACTGTCACCTAGCATCTGGCACTCTGCAGAGCAACCTCCCAGCTAGCAGCCTCTCAGTGCATTTATTCCCCTGGAAGAGAAGAGACCATCTTCACCTCCCCTCACTCATCAGCACAGCTTCTCTGGAGTACTATTTCCCATCAACAGGGGCAAAGGGAAGACCTCTTCCCCTTCCACATAACCCCTCTTCACCTCCCTACTTTTAGTATAAGTAACAGGTAGTGAGCTGTTGTGAGACCAACCAACTCAGGATAATTAATGAGGTAACTTTAATCCCTTCCATGATTCCTGAAATCTAAAAATGCACCCAACCAACCCAAGGTAGAAACTAAGAATATGAGCTCCTACTATGGTGGGAAGAGCAGGAAAACGGGGTTTAAATGCTTAGTTTTCATCTAGGTTCAGCCCCTCATTAATTGTGTGCTCTTAAAAGTCCTGGAACTTTCCTGAACCTCAATTTCCTGACCCATAAAATAAAAGAGTTGATCTTGTGTTGTCTTCCTATTCTCTTGGAAGTATTGTACCTTTTCATATGCTAAGATTCCATCCTTTTCTCTTATTTCCTTTGGGTATGTTTTCTTTGGAACTCTGATTGTTGCTATGGGCAAACATTTATAATTTAGAGAGCAGATGTCAGAGAAAATGGAAATGGAGGGCAGGCTTATATAGAGAGAAAACTACTGTGGCTTCTTTTGGCAAAAGAGATTGGGCTTGCAAAGGTCCTGCTAATTTGTGAGAACCATGAACTTTCCCCGAGAATTAATACGCTCATCTGAAAGGAATCAAGATTTTTTTTTTTTTTTTTAGTGGAAATAATGGGTTGTGCTTAAGTCAAACTCTACCAGAGTTCTGCATGAATTCTAAGATGTTTAGTTTGGTGAGGTTGGGAATCTTTTTCTATGTTGTTGTGTTTTTTTTTTAATGTTTTGTTTGTTTGTTTTAAGCAAAGACACACTTGTAAGAAGACTGGGAAAGATTTAAGTGAGTTACTCCAAAAAGAAAAGGGGGACAAAATTACTGGTAGCTAAAGAAGAGAATGAGAACTCACTAGAGAGAACCCCAGAAGACGTTGAAAGGAAACATTTTGGTTAGCAAAGCAATCGAGGGCTCGATACTGTTTTAACGGTTCAAGGTCTTAAAAAGGGAATAAAGAAACACGAAGCAGAAAGAGGGAGGAGGACACAGGGAAATGTTAAACCAAAGACAGAAACTGTGAGTAGATAGATGTGAAAGGGGCTGAAAATAAGTGAAAAGTGAAAAATTGCTTTATGAATAAACCGTTAAAAAATAGTGAGTGAAAAAGCAATTGTGCTTCCAGTTATTACTGAATCAGAAGCTTGTGGAAGCCAGAGGCCGGGCTGAGCGGCTCCACGCTCGCAGGGGGCGCGGCGGCGTGGGCGGCGCGGCTCTCCGCCTGAGTGTCACTTTCGGTGTGCTGCCTCCCTCGCAGACGCATGTGGCCCATTTTGCTGCCTTCAACACAGAAACACGAACCGGTCATGTCTCCAACTCGCTGACACCACAAGGCAGGTGACATGCTCCGAAGGACACTGAGGACACACACGAACCAAGGAGGGAGGGCCACGGGAAGGCCTGCAGACCTTCCAAGGGACGAAGCCGGCAGGTTAATGAGGCCCGAAGCCTCCACCTGTCTCTGCCTTTCTCTCTGAAATTGAGAACGTGATTTCATGCTCAGTGCTCCTTGTCATTCTTGGTGGTATGTTCCCACAGGGACACAGTGTCTTCTGTGCCAAGCCCTGACAGTACCCTTCTCACGAACACATCTGGGCTCGGGGCTGGCAAGCAAAATGCAATCATGGCCGCACTGCCTTTGCCCGTGTGCACTGAGGAAGCACGGGGAGCACCAGGAAGGGAACCAGTTTGACCAGTGTGACGCCGCCCTCTGAGCCTCCAGGAAGACGAGGGAGGAACGGAAGTGCCCCGGCAACCACCAGAAGTCAGGTCAAGTGTCATGAAGAGTGGCCAGGACAAAGGGTATGAGCCATTCCCAAAGCAGTGGGGTTGTTCCCGCCGCATTCCAGCCATATTGGAATGGCTGGCACGCGGCGAACTCTTAATCATGTGCTTCACCAGACAGGAGGTGGGAATTGGGTGGTCCCCAGTCCGACGTCATTTGCGTGAGGGTGCTTTATCGGTCAGTGCCCACCCTCCCTGAGGACACCCATGTCTCTGGCAGATGCCAGGCAGGCAGGTGGCCCTCCAGGGGGAAGAGCGGATCCCAGAGACCGTGCAGCAGCTAGCCCATACGCACTGTACAATCAAACAAAGAGGTCTAATTTGAATGAATCGCCTCCATTTTCAGTAGCAGGGAAGATTGTAGGCCTGCCCATCTGGCCAATGGGCGGGGATTTTCCTCAGAGCCCCGCGCAGATTCTGGTGTCTGCTCTGCTGCTGCTGCTCTGGCATCTACCTCTCGTACTGCTGAAAGGTTTAAGGCAACGTACTTTCCTCCTTGAGTGTCTTCATGAAGGAGGTAGGAAGGGTTGGGCCCTCCGTATCCCCATCCTAGAGATGAGAATGTCCAAGCACAGCAGGTCAGGAGAGATGGCCAAGCCACCTGACGAGTTTCTGCTGGACCTGGAAACCGAACCCCAGCTTCCTGGTTCTGCTTCCTAGGTTAGCCAATTAGATAGTGCTGCTATTGCCAAGAGGGGCAGGGACCACAGGGGTCACTGATGTTTGTACTTTGGGCAGGCTTGCTAAAACAGCAGAGTTTTATAGCATTAAATTACTGTTTTTGCCTTGTCAGGAGCTTGACTCTTAACTCGTTCTGCAGACATTTTGGGAAAGGAGGAGACAAGGAGTCTTGGAGAACTGTGGCCGACGTGGCCCACCATTATTCCGAATCCCTCTCCACACAGCCAGCCATGTCTGTAAAGCCACACTGCCTCCAGACGACCCTTTATTGAAAAGTTTTCATCGTTCCTGGGGTGGCCAATTCTCCCACAAAATGCCTGACGGGGTTAGCATTTCTGTGTGTGTTAGCAAACAGGGCAGGCATCAGGCTTCAGTGGTTCAGGTCAGTAGTGTTCCAAAAAGGAAACTGAGGTACATAGCTAACCCTGCCCTGTCACAGCATGCCTCAGAGACCTGGCAACCACAGCTGGAGGCCGCATTGATCCTCAGATAGAAGGCATTGGGCAAGTGCAAAAATTCAGATGCCATTTTCGATAAAGTGGCTTTATGTTCACTTCACTTGAAAGCACGGAGGGTCTGTGTTTTCTACAAAGTAGAGGAAACACATAAATGGACACATTTTATACTTCAAGGACACATTAAAAAAAACTTCGTAAATTCTGAGTAGAAGGAGGTATGTTCTCTGTTTTAAACATTGCCCATATATAGTGAACCAGTGTACCTGGAGGCAGGGATGAAAGTTGAGAAAGATCAGTCCGTTCTCCCTTTTTCTTCCCAGACGGTGCCATCCCAAAAGTCACGACTCCTCTAAGAATTATCTGAAGACGTTCTGCATACCCACCTGTTATACAGCTTTTGAAACGAGCAGAAACATGCAAGATTTCTAGTTAGATTGCTTCACATTGGTAGTTTTTGTCTTCCCTAGTTGTGACCTGCACGTGGATTCCAGACTGCAACTTACATTATCTGAAGCAAACCGTTCAGCCCATCTTAGACAGGTCACAGCTGTCTCTTCTCTCCATCGTTCCTGTAATAGCATGACATCAGGTCGGACAATGAATTTCGTGAACTCACCCTAGATAAAGTGCTACATACCTCATTGCTGAGTATCACTACGGTCACCTTCCAAGTACTCCCCTTAGGAAGCTGTGCACCGATGCCAGTGCCTAGACCACCCTTCAGAGCACTTTTGGAACTCTCTTTCTGGAATGGCCGTCAGAGCTGTCGTCGTACCTTGCCAAGGTTATTGACCCCTTACCGAGTTCTTTGTACAGTGCTGCCAATATAGGCTCATGGTGGCAAGTTTGCCAACTTAATTGTCAGATTTTGAGTACGATGACAGCTCTGATGGCCATTCCAGAAAAAGAGTTCCAAAACTGCTGTGAAGGATGGACTAGGCGCTGGCATCAGTGCATAGCTTCCCAAGGGGAGTACTTCGAAGGTGACCATAGTGATGATCAGCAATGAGGTCTGCAGCACTTTTTCTAGGGTGAGTTTGAGAAACTGTTAGACCTTGTATATTATTATTCATCTATCTATATATAGCCTGAGAATGATATGCTCTTCAGAGGGTTAGCTGGAAATAAAAGGAAGGAAGAAGTCTTTTAAAACTAGCTGTATAACTAAGACATGAGAGAAGCAGCTCTTAAATTCAGTCCCAAATCTTTTCAGTCAGAGAAATGAGAGTCTGAAAATGGTGGAGTGGAGACGAGCATTTGCTAATAGTGACTCTTGGCTCCAGCCCCCTGTGAGATCTGGGGAGGTTCAAGGGGCACTTGGTGGGCTTCCCCAAAAGAGAGGCATGTGCTTCTGAAAAAGAAAAAAAAAGACCAAAAAAAGAAAAAAAGAAAAAGGCTGAGGGTGCACAGACTTCCTTCCGTACTTGGGTTTTTCTCCCTTCTAAGGGGTGTTTGAAAGTTTTTCCTGCTTCTAACTGAGCAGAAACCACATCATGTCTTCTGTCATCATCTTTGCTCACCACTGGAGACCCTGGTGGTTAGAGAGGGAAAGTCCCTTCCGATGGTGCATGTGGGGGTAGAAGGTGTTGGGGGGCCAGGCAGGACGGTTAGTGGGGAGAGGGAAGAGATCATTAAGGTTTTCTCTCTGGCTAGACAGTGTACCCACCCTGGCCAGACTCCCCAGTCCTCAGAGCAGCAAAGCTTATCTTTTTATGCCCCTCATCATCTTAGGGTGATGGGGAAAGAGATCATTAGACAAAGGAAAGGACATTCAGGTAAAGAGCTCTGTAGTTCTGGGAAACCCAAAGAGTGGCTGTAGTTACCTCTATGTAGCCTGAGACCAACTTACACCTCACTTCTTAGCACCTGTCCCCACGGTTGGGAGGATGAGGACAGAAGCCAGGGTAAAGCTACATATGTGGCTTGAGCTTCTTTTAGGGTAGTTTCTGTAGTGACATGTCTTTTATTTACTTTCTTAATTGTGGTAAAAACAACAACATAAAATTTACCATATCTTAACCATTTTTAAGTGTACGGTTCAATAGCATTAACCATGTGCACATTGTTGTGCCACAGATCTCTAGAATGTTTTCATCTTGCAAAGCTTAAACTCTATGCTCATTGAGCAACTACCTTCTGCTCACTCCTCCCCAGCCCCTGTGGAGTGCCATTTCTTGATCATGCTACTCATTGGAATGCCTTTCTTTTGGTTAAATCTATAAACTCCATTTCCATACCAAGGCCTGTTTGGAGTTCACGCACCAGCCGACCTTCTGGGGAGCAGTTCAGATTCACTGCCTTGAATATTCACCACTCGCCGTGATCCGGTTCGCAAACCCATGTCCTCAGCACTGGGGCCGGGCAGCAGCCGTTTATGGAGTTGTTGTTTGCACCGCCAGAGCAGTCAGGAATGAAAATAACAATCAAGTCCTTAAATGTTTACAAGCCTCCTGGCCTATTGCACATGTAATTTAAAACTTCCACCTTGTCTCCTTGTCTCCCTCTCAGTGGAATGGAATGTCCTCTCCAGCAACATGGTGGCTGCAGGATACTGGGGAGAAGGCCCCTCACATCCAGTTTTCTAATGGAGCCTGAGTTGCAATCATCTTTGGTAGCAGGCTGTTTAGATTCGGTTGCCCCGCGACACTTCCTCATACAAGTCACTCCTAAACAAATTCTCTCTGCAGGTTGTCAGCAGAGGAGCCTGAGCCCAAGGCAGGTAAGTACTCTCACCCAATCAGCGGCAGGCCATTTGTCATTCCCTGAAAATAAACTGGTCCCTCTGGTCTGTCCAGTTCCCACCCCCAGTGCTTCGTGGTGGGGACCTGCTGAAGGCAGGCCTTTGAGCAAAGCCCGTTCCGGGGGGCGTGGTTCCTCAGCTGTCACCACACTCAGGAGGCGGGTGGTGCCTCGTGCCTGCAGCCACCCTGCAAGTGTTGTTGTTACACAACAGTCATGAACTCTGGAATGTCTCCGGCCATTTACAGAGTGTGTCACTCTGTAAATGACACTGTCAAGCTTCAAGGCCCAGAAGGAGGCTGGCTTGTTTTTCAACAGACCATTCTCTTCCACCCAGAACAAAAGTTTCCAGGCTTTTACAATGCATTGCTTATGCTGAAACTCCTAAGAGGACAGAAATTTGGGGGAAAGAAAACACAGAAATAGATTATAAAGCACACGCCGATATATAGTGTGCAGACACCTTAAAACACTCTGAACAATTTGACCAGCCTATTTGCAGATAAGAAGTTTTCTAGAAATTAGCTGGGCACTTCTCAGCGTAACTTTCCATCTTCTCTCACTCTTACCCTGACTTTTTCCTTCTTTGGTTCATTTCCTTCATGAGATTAATGAAGAGAGTGACAGATAAAGGTTCCAAAGAACATACGATTCATGAGTCATGTCTATTTTTGCTCTATAGTATTCATTTTAAATGGCATTGTTCCAGTAGAAGAAACAGAAAGTAAAAATCTACCTTCAATACCGATTTTGGTGCTTCTGTGATACAATCATAATTAAGAAAATCATGCCTCCCATTTGATTTGTACTGTAAAAGTTACAGTGGTCTGTCATAGCTGTTTTCTCATTTTATCCTCAAAATAGCTTTTGAAGTAGGTTCGGTTATCCCCATTTTACATATCAGGAAGCAGAGGCCCAGAGAGATCAAATAAATTAGATGTTGCAGGAAACTAACCTTCACCCAGAGCCCCAGAAAAGTATGCAGAACAGTAACTATTCTTAAATAACTTGCTAATGTCACCCAACTGGCAACTCGGACCAGAACCTACCTAAACCCACGTCCAGTCATCTCTCTCCCCACCTCAAACAGTAACCTTGGTATTTTGGAACCTCTACGTTATTATGTCTTCGCTATAGGATTAGAGAATTTGTTGCAGATTCATTAAATGTAATTTACAAGCCTTGTGTTCTTTTGATCTATTCCTAGACCACCATCACCTCCCACCACCACCACCCTGGGCCCCCACTCCCCAGCCACCGCCCAGGGAAAAAATGCTTAGAAAGTCCTTAAATCCTCTTACCTTAAATCCTCTCATCACATAGGTCAGTCCAACATATGAGTCCTGAGTTTGGGTTTGTTTTTTAACTGCAAATTGTGGGGTTTTCAACCTAATGCTGAAAGATAAAACGAACGTTTCTACTTATGCATTTATTCACTTGTTAGTTCCATGAGTGTGTATTGCTTGCCGATTATACTTCAAACGTTGGGCCAGGCTAGGGGTGAGGCACAGGTAGGAAATCAAACCAAGATCCTGATCTCAAAGAATTCCTTGCCTCTAGAAAGAAAGAGCACTATGTACAATTTGATTTATGTTATTGGCCTCTTTTAAATAGATTATTATAGTTTTGTTATTATTTGCTAAGAGGGATCAAGTTGAATTAGAAACACTAATACCTAGATTTCATTTTATAGCATTTAATTTTACTAATTTTGGAATTTTGGGTTTCTTCTTCATATAATTTTACTTTGACTCAAAAAGATTATTTAACCAAGAAACTGTACATTCTGACTATACTTGGTTCTGGATATCCAATAGAGAATTCCATGTTGACTTGTTGCCTTGTGTTCTACCCAGCTACATAGAGAACCAATAAAACATGTAAGTCTGGCTATTCCTGCAAGGAGAACATTTAAATTTTTGTTATAAATCAGTGATAATTTAGGAGTAGGTGGCCCGTTCCTTGAAATGGGACTACAGTATCATTTCTATCTAGATCTTCAGAGATGTGAATTTCTAGATAAGATCACAAACAAAAAGAGCTCTAAGTTGTTTGTTTTTAACATTGTGTAAAACACTCTATGCTGAGATGTCCTAGGTTTTACCTTCACCATCCAAGTATTTCACAAGGATTCATAAAATCATGTCAGGTCATTATTTTATTTCAAAAGAACAATAGCAATCATGGTGGGGGGTGTCATGAAGTGGAAAGAGCACTCTATTAGGGGGCGGTTGGGGAAACAGGTCATCGAGAGTCCTGGGTTTACTCCTGGTTCAGCCAGCTGGGTGACTTCAGCAAGAGGTGTAACCTCTCTAGGTCTATTTCCACATCTGTAAAATGCAGCAGTTAAACCAGATGACCTCTAAGTCCATTTCTACAAATCAAAGCTTGTTGCTCATTTTAATAAAGCTGTATTAACATTAAAAGGTCAGGGTGGACCCCCAGCAGATGGTGCCCCCTTCCATCCACTCTACCCAGCACGATGATTTGGTCAGGGTGGCAAAGGAAAACAGGGGTGTTGCCCTGTAGCTCTTGGCTCAGAGCAATGGAAGGTATTGCTGACTCAGCGTGTGGCTCTCTGCCCTGAGGACCAGGGCTACAGGTGCCCAGGTGGGCCTTGTTATGAGGGAGCTGCCAGCTCTTTGGGGTGAGGCAGGGACTGGAAATGTGGACCATTTAAAACCACTCAGATTCCAGGACACTCTACTCAAGCTTAGGAGTGTCAATGTCCGTCCCTTCATCACACCGCCACCTCGGATAATTATGCTCCTCAAATTATTCTTGCATTTCAGTGCTGTGTGGCATCCACACTTCCTAGTCTCTGATGTTGCATAGTTTGCTGTTGTCTTCCAACTCATAAACCTGATGACAAGAGGGTGGGGATAAGAGGGAACCAGGATTCTTTCTAGACACAGTGGGTCTGCTCTTCCAGGTCACTAAAGAGAAAAGAGAGAAAGAGAAAAGAAGCCCAACCATTCAACACTCTTCCCAATTTGAGGGCAAGGGACACTGACTGCCTCAAAAATGTTGATGTCAATACAAGAGTCACTCTAGGTAGGTAGGGGTCTTAATCCTAGAAAAGTTTCATAACGATTAATACAACACTATTTGTATAGAAATCTATTTTTGTTTTAGGGGGTAGTAAGTTATGAAACTACAAAGCTGTATAATCTTTAAGTTATGAGATGTCGACATAATTGTTTGGAGATCGACTAATCAGACCACACATTTCATACTACAGGTTATAATGAGTATTCATTAAACATCAGGATAACAACGCCCTCCTTGTTTGCTAACAAAAGGACGTTCTCTGTATGTATCACTGATGACAGCTGATGCGGCACAATTAAAGTCATCTTCTCATTCCCCTTTTCCTGATTTATTCCAGGGGTGTCATATGGGCAGAGAACATCTTTTTCTCCTCCTGATTTTTTTCTCCTTCTCCTCTTCCTTCTCCTATTTTTATCTTCCTCTGGGCTGAACTAGATTTCCTCATGTGAGGAAATGTCTCCTTACTGACCAGTCAGGCACTTTGGGTAATGCTTCAATTTTCCAGGTCACTAGGACACTGTTCGGTGAATTGGAGTCAACACTTACCAAGTGGAATTCTGATAGCTGGAGACGTTTGCTTCCTCCCAACGTGATCAATATTTTCAGAGGCGTTGTTTACTTGTCTTGTAGAGCTAGCCAGTGGAGTTATCTCTTCTAAGTGTGCATGTAAATTTGAAACAATAGTGTACTTTTGGAATATATTTTAAATATTTGCTTTAATTTTTCACCTATTTTATTTTATTAGTGTTGTCTATGACTATTTCTCTGTGATTTTAGCTAAGTCATTTAACCTTTAAATTACCATTTGCTTATTTCTAAAGTATCATGGGCACAATTGAAGATCTATATTTCATTTATCCAATAGTTATGAAAGCCAAACTATGTGCATGGTGCTGCATTTTGTATTGTTGTAGTCACAGAATAGCACAATGTCTGTTCCTATTCTCTAGACATTTACAATAAAATTATAAATACAGACATTTATGCATGAAAATAA
Source organism: Lyroderma lyra (assembly GCA_004026885.1). Classification (NCBI taxonomy): domain Eukaryota; kingdom Metazoa; phylum Chordata; class Mammalia; order Chiroptera; family Megadermatidae; genus Lyroderma; species Lyroderma lyra. The sequence continues at coordinate 275,944 of PVJL010000240.1, read as the reverse complement.
AACTAACAGCACAAGGGAATACATGATAATGTCAAAAAGGCAATGTTGTCTATACAAAGATATTCATTGCAGAATTGTTTGTTATAATATTTTGGAAACAATCTAAATACCCATTAATAGAAGACTGGTTAAACAAATTGTGATTATATATACAATAGAATACTATGCAGCTGTTAAAAAAGAATAGAGTGGCTCTACAGGTAATAAAGTGGAAGAGCTCCAAAATGTAGCTTTAAGAGAAAAGAAGCAAGTGTATAATAGTATGTACTCTGTTACCATTTGTGAAAAGAAAAAAATAGAAATATGTATGTCAAGTCTTACATATTCATTGAATATCTTTGAACAGATGCACAAGAATTTGGAAAAAGTAAATGCCTATACGGAAGACATGGGAGGCTAAAGATGGGGTAGGAAGACTTACTTTACCTTTAATAGCCTCTTGTCTCTTTTGAATTTTGCACCAGATACACATATTATTAAAGTTTTGAATAAAATATAATATTTAAAATGTGCCCTAATCCTCTAGCCAGCTCTACACAGTGAGAACTGGTACACATTAAATGACAGACAGAGACCTTTTTTTCATAAAGGTCTGAAACATGAGTGAATTCTCTGCAACAGGTTTTGAAATAGTTCTATTGCTCTGCCCCTTCCAATAATGATGCTCTGACATGTGGAGCAGGACACAAGGAGAGGTTGCTATAACCTTACACTACATTGGACTTGGAGTTCTAGGTCACCATTCCAACATGATTATTCAAAAGGATGCGTTGAGAGAGGGGGTTTGGAGGACACAGAAGAGCAAGCCAGAAGCACTGTGAGCAGAAGATTCTTCCTTCTCTGAGAACCACTGCTGGCTCTGTAACACTCGTGAGTGTCCTCTGTCACCTGGACACATGTGGCCAACGAGGGGACTAGCACTCCTGGCTTTGGTTATAGGTAGGTCATGTTTTCTTGGTTCTAAGTTCTTCCTTGTACATTCCTAGACTTTCGTTACCATCAATGATGGCACTTCACAGACTAGTAGACTCTCAGAGGTAGGAAAGAGTCTGGAAATTATCCCCAGTAACCTCATATTACAATCAGGTCATGGGAGAAGAGTGACCCACCCACAGCCACATCAGGCATCAGGTGCAAAGCTGGGACCACACCCGTGGCCTTCTAACTCTGAGTTCAGTGCTCTTTTTATAATACTACATATAGTCACAGTCCCCTTGGATTTCCAGTAAGAGCAATGCTAAGGCCATGACAGCAATTCTTTTAAAAATGATTGAACACTGTGAGGGCAAACTCATCAGGTCGGGCTCAAGGCTTCCCTAAGACCAGGCTGCTGGGACAGGTTTGGGGGCAGGAGCAGGGGGACCAGTTGGTTTCCTCCTACTGCTAGAGAGAAGGTGAGTGATCACACAAGATCCCTCAACAAACAGCCAGGGCCAGTATTCTTCAGGACACCTTCCCTTCCCCACAATCCCCACAGTAGATCAAGTCTAACCTAGAAGTTACAGCGTCGAAAATGTCTACCCCAAAAGGTATCGTACATCAATTTTTATCAGTGATGGGTTATATAGAACCTCCTACAGTCTCAAATCTGGAAACCATACGTCAGGACTAAAGCAGTAAGGAAGATAGAAAACTTTCATCTCTCTTTTTCTGTGGGAAAAAAAAATAATAATAAAACCTCAGTAACTGGATTAACTTTAAAAAATGTAGTAAGGGCCAAATGTCCTCCTCAGCTCAATACCATTTCCTTCTTTGCTGTGTAGATGAGTCCCCATTGCCTACAAGATCAAGTTATGTTTCTGGGCATCAGAGACCCTGGTTGGGTTGGCAAACAAGGTCCTCACTCCTAGCTGCTGACCTCTAACCCTGCCAATGGTCTCAACCATGTAGCTCTGATGCCTTTTACTTTCTATTTACTCCAACGAATTTCCTCTTTTATAATGACTTCAGAAAATCGACTCTGGACTTGGAGTTTATAGGAACAAGAACCAGCTTATCTTTGTCCTGGCCATGAATCACTGCCTCTTCCCACCCGTTTCCACAGACACCTGAGCTAATTTAGTCTCATCTAATTCCTCCTGCTGTTTTCAGTGCCATTTCCGCCATCTAGGCAGCATGAGTCAAAGTGGATCATCCTCCTCTTCAGAGACTGCTTGACAAATGAAGGTATTTGTTTGGAGCTGAATGTTTACAACAAAAACCACCAACCATCTTGTTTTTTCATGTTTTGATAGCCCGGAAGTGCAGCAGCAGGGAGGGGCCTCTCCATTCCTGTTGAGAAGAGCCTTTTCTTGACTATTGTTTGGCTTTCATTGAAAGTTTTGAACATTCTACCCTATGTCCAGTGTCCCAGGTCTTGATGAATACAATGATGTCTGCACCTAAGCTAATCTTCCTTCTTCATTTCCAGCCACAGATCAAGGGTTTTTCTGTCTTTGGAAATGACTCAACTAACAGATGGGGAATGGGGGTGGGGAACTCCACCACTAAATTAATTATACTACGTCTTCAGGCTTTGTCCTTGCATTTACTGAATTGGCATTTAATTAACAGCACAAAACTGCACTTCCTTGCAGATGACTTTGTGTTTCGTGAGATCATAAAATTAAAGAAAAGGTCTGCCAAGCTCACTGCTCCCCAGTCCTTGTCTCTGGCCTGCCCCTGATGACTTTCATTTCTGACTCCTTCACTCTGGGACCTCCCTTTATACAAGGTGCCCCAGGAGGGGCAGTGAGTTCTCCCTGCGGCATCTGTCACCTTTGGAGCACTTTCCTTTTTGGTCCTATCCCCATGACTATTTTCACTATCCTCTCACTCTACCTTTGTTTTTTCTACATTTTTATTTGCCAGATATTGGCAGATCCTTGCATCACCATCAGTATTTACATTACAGTTCTGTTTTAAGTAATGTTCATTTTATGAACAGTCACAAATAGTCTCCACGCACCTCCGTGGCTTCTCTCCTTCTCCATTTTTACTATCCCCTTCCCTCTCTGCAGTCCTCTCTTTCCTTCCCCTGGAGCAGAAAAAAGGCACAAGGGGTGGGAGCAGCAGAGGGATTACTCTGTTCTGATCCAGAACCAGTCTTCAGTCCTGGCTGATTCTTCTCTCAGCCTAAAAATAAGAGTCAACGTTTACTAAATGCTTTACAAATACCAACTCACACAACACCCAGCAAGGGGTGCTCATTCCCATTCTCCCAGGGAGGTCGTCTGGCTCTTAATACTGTGGTGTCCTGCTGCCCAGCTCCATGTGCTGCCTGATCACTTCTTGGCCAATTAAAACACACACACACACACACACACACACACACTTAAATTTTAAAATAATTCATCTGATATAATTTAGATCTGTGAATATTAACTTCTTTAGATAAGTTGACATAGAGCTTAAAATATAACACAGAAATGTTATACTTACCAAAACCACACAAGTTATTTTGATGGCAAGACCTTATCCATTCAGAATATTAGTTTCTGACCCACCAGAAGGTGTTTTATAAAAGTTAAAAACTAGTCATAAGCTTATTAGCTGAGCCCCTCATTCATAGTCATTTCAATGCTATTTACTCTTACTTTCTATACAACTCTAAAAGGGCCAGGAGTCTTCTTTCCAATCCATAGAAGACTAAAGACAACACATCAAAGGGCAGAGCCAGAGGGAAGAGGCTGGAAACCTGCACCTAGTGGGTGGCAAAGGCAGCAGATACCTGAACGGAAGGAAGAAGAGCTTTGCAGAAGTGTGCATGGAAGGCCGTTTAGAGTAGGAGACAATAGCCCGTCCATAGCTTCCCTGATATCAAGAAATACAGTAATTTGTTCATCATCATGTCCCTAAGTCATCAAGACAAGGATAGACCATGATCAACTGGAACAAGATGAAGAGATTCACAGCTTTTTCAAGGAATTCCTATGCATTATGGTTAAAGTTTTATTGTCTGAAGGATATCAGTAACATCAAGATAGCAAAAATGACTCATTCCCCAAGATTTCTAGATGGCTAGGTTTTACTTTGTGTATTTGCATGCAAGTTATCCCACAGATAAGTCACATTGTTGCTATTAAACTAGTTTCTAATAACCATAATTTATATCACTCAGTGACAAATTCTCAGATTATGACACATTAATTAGCCTTAACTTCATACATCTCTAGAACCTGTATGACTATTTCAGCTAGTACAGGTTTCATGAATGATTCTGGCAGAAGTCAGAAGAGCAGGAGTCAGCCTAGGACTGTGGTTATTTTGCATACAGTAAAGCTCTCATAATCTCTTTGGCTGGCCTGGACTGTGTACAAAGATCCCTCCTTTTTTGCATAATGGTACTTTACTTCCTGGATTATAAAAATATTTTTACTAAAGAGAAAGAAACTGGGTTTGTGGCACATTTCTGTGCAATGATTTAACTTAATTCTCTGGGTTCACAATGTGTCTGTCAGCTATGCACTGACTAAATGAAACAATGTATTTCAGAACCACCAAGAAGTTTTCATGCACTCTTCCAAGCTACACACAGTCCAAAGCCCATCATAATCATCACCCCAGGTTTTGGTTAAAGGGGATTTTTAAACTTTGTATTACGGAAATTTCCAAACATCCACAAAAGTAGAGACAATAGTATAATGAACAGCAATGTACCCCATCATCCAGCTTCAACGATTATGAATATTTTGTCAGTCCTAAACAGGGTGCCGACACGAAACTCCTGTTGAATGTTCCAGCAGGCAGGAAGCACCCGGGCTGGCCTCCAGCAGGGCAGAGCAGCCAGGCGTCCGACCGCAGGTGTGACTGGAAGGATCTCAAAGGCTCTTGGCCCCACAGATGATGAATGCCATCATCGGTGATTCATTCTTGGTGCTAACCACTACTCTCTCTATGAAGGTCTCTTTTAAAATGCCCTTCTGCTGGGAAATTCCTAAAATCTTGTTAATAGTTGGTTTTATCAAAGTAAGCTGGTTTTTACCAAATGATTTTCTTCTAGAACAGGTGACGGGAGAGACAGTCTAACAGCCCTGTGGCTCCCTACAGCCTGGGGATGAACAGGGTCCAGAAACAGAGAAAGAGGCTGGAATAATGTGAGGTCAGAAAGGTGAACACCCACTGTGCTGGCCAGGATTGGTCTCAGTGGTGTTTTCTTCAAGAGGCTGTCTTGGAAAAACATTTATCATTGAAAATTTTTTATTACCAATAATCAGTATTTGGGAGTGGTAGAAAGGATAAGGTAGAGAGTCCTTTTATCATTTTTTAAAAAAATAGTTTAAATTTATACCCCTTAAAGTACTTTTTAGTTAAGATAGTATTCAAAAGTTTCCGGCCGCCTCTGTGACCACTGGGCAGTCACCTTAGGAAGAATCGTTTCATTGGCTCTTCTCACTTACATTCTGTGAGAAGCGGTTGGCAGGACTCTTTTGTGGGCTTGACCCAGGTGGTCCCGTGCCATTTGTTTTAGAATATATCGGCAACAGGGAGTGGACACGTTGGCAGAGCTGCAAAGAGGAAAGAGATTAAGTTTTTGGCTTTTTTTCTTTGAAGTTCAATATTATATTATAAAAACATCTCTTCTGATCGACTCTGTAGGCCTGACTGAGGTTAGCTGATAGAAAAGGATCCTGGAGTTCTACCCCATGCCTACCCTACCCTTGGCCATGAAGACTCACCACGAGTGAGGAGGAGTCCGCACTGGTGACAGACTTGGGTCTGTTTTGTTTGGGCTAAAATGGGTCTGGATAAAATCTGCAGCTGCTATCGGAACTCCGGGTGTAGTGATAGCATACGTTTGCATGTGTCTATGTGAGAGAGAGTATGTGGGTCTATATGTCTGTGAGTGTGTGCGTGTGTGTGCGTATGTGTGCGTGTGTGCGTGTGTGCGCACGTGTGTGCGTGTGTGCGTGTATGTGCGCACGTGTGTGCGTGTGTGCGCGTGTATGCACGCACATGTGGCGTGTGTGTTCATGTGTGCGCACATGCGCGCGTGCGCGCGTGTGTGCGTGTGTGTGTGCGCGCGCGCGTGTGTGTGCGTGTGTGCACATGTATGCACGTGTGTGTGCATGTGTGTGCGTGTGCGAATCAAGGGGCCTGCAGGCAGCGGCAACACAATCCAACTGCCAGTCCTCAAGCAAGAAGACTGGAGTGTAGTGTTTGGGCCAAGGAAACATATTGCTTCTTAAAATTATCACAGGAAGTGACATTTATAGGCAGGATGGGGACTCAGATTTTATTAATGTTAATGCTAAAAGAATTGTGATCATTTTATAGCTCAAAGTGGTAAAGCAGAACATAATGGTCACAAATACATAAAAAGGAAATCGATTCCAGGAAAGTTGATTCATGTTACTTATTGTAGCTGTAGTGTGACTTTGTGGTAGAGTTTTCTTCTATTCCTTATTCTTTTTTGGGTCTTTTAAGTTCGCCTCTTCTACAATAAAAATGCATTGTTTTCTATTCAGGAAACCTAAGGACAACAGGAGCTTCGTGTCCTGCTCTAGTGGAATCCACCTCTCCGGAGTCTCATGGCCCCTGTATCCTCTCCCCTCTCTCTCCACACTGGAGGTGAGCCCTCTCTAGAGTGGGCACCCATTACCAACAAGCAATTCTAACAACTCTAGAAATTTCGGGGTGACAGCAGGGTGGGCAGCTTTGATGGCAGACACACTGGGAATGAGGGAGAGCAAAATGCCATCTCCAAGGCAGATCAGGAGACAAGACTGACAGCAGGGGAAGCACAGGTAGGAACTCAATGCAGAGTCCAGGCTGGTCATACTCAACAGCAAGCAGTTCTCCCACAGAGGTGGGTCTGCACACATGTGCCTTGGGGAGCTTAAGCAGGGTGCAGACTTCTGGGCTCACCCCAGCCCTGGTTGGGAAGATTTAGGCGTGAGGCACAGGAACCCTTGGATGATTCTGGCCTGAAAGTAGCCTGAGGGCCTTTCTTGGAAAATTGCTGCATGGCCCAGTGAGTCCCTGAGGAGAAGAAAATGCAGGTTATGATTTCCAAAGATCATGTTCACTTCAACTCAGAGCAGCTAGCAAGAAACTCACTTGTTCTGGTTCCATGGAAACTCCGGGTGGGCTTGGTGACGTAATGCTGACTCTCGATGAGCGATGGTGTCACGGTGATTCCTGCTGTACCTGTTCCTTGGCTGACAAGCTGAGGGCGGGACACCATGACTTTGATGGGCATCACCCACCACACTCTCCCGGTGATATGCTCACCATCAGGACACCTTCTGGGGGTGTCTGAGACACGCAAAGGGGAGGAGCCATCATTTCCTTTTCAGTGTCCTCCCTTTGCAGAGAGGGTCTTGCTGGAAGATCCCATATGTTTTTAAACATGTTGTTCCTCAGAGTATACTGAATCAAATAATCTCCACCACAGCGGGTAAAATGCATAGGAAGGGTGCGGCTGCTGAATGCCCACCCCCTGCCTCTCCTGCTGCTCAGCCAGGCCCCCTGAGTCCTGACAGGCTGGGCACAGACATGGAAAATCACCGACGACGTGGCTTAGCAGAGCCCACCCACTTCTGATAGTTTGTCACCAATAAGCTCTGCCTAGAATTCCCTGAGCGCCCACCAAGGAAAGACGGGACTCCGGGTGGGGAACAAAGGTCTAAGGAGAGCTAAGGTATGTTTCTCCAGCCTCCTGTACTTCTCCTTCATGGCAGCTTCCAAGAAAAGAATTATTTGTGTAATTATTTCCTCATTGGACAGTAGACTCTGGGTGGTAGGGATGGTAAGGAAGAAAGTGAGAGAAAGAATCAGGGGCCAGAGTGCTGAGGGCCTTGAGTCCTAAGGAGTTTGGGATTTATCCTTCAGACAATAAAGCCATTGAATGTTTCTGAGCAAGAGAGTCATGTGGAGCCTTCCACGGTTCAGGAAGAGGGGTGGGAGAAGGAAGGGTCTGCTGACAGACTGGCCACTCCAGGAGGAAGGCCTTAACCTGGAACTCCTGCCCAGCCCTCCCCGGGAGCTCTCACAGATTGTAAACCTCATAGGTGGGTCTGCAGTCACTTCTGCAGAAAGGGTGACACTACTGGAGCTGCTTTTGCTACTCCAAAGAAAGTTGCATAGATACATTTATAGCAATTTTAATGTCCACACATGTGTGTCTTTGCACATCCACCTGGAGCTGAGGAAACCATTGCCTGGCAGTACCTTCTGTCCCCATTAACTCTTTCAGGACTTCAAGATACCATTTAGTTCCTAGAAGAGCTAATTTTCCAAACAGACACTCCAGGCCCTGAGTTAATGGGTGAACATCTCAGTCTCATGGAGTATTTTACTCACTCTGGCTCAACAGGTGATCATTATGGCTATTATTAATATTGGGTCTAATAATAGTAACTATAATAAACTATAATAAAATGTTTCTTGGGGGCAACGCACTGATAGCAATTAAGCCTAAAGGAACAAAGTCTCCAGGGACTTAGAACATCAGCTAATCAGGTAATTAGAGAGCTTTTTTTTTTTTTTTAAACTTTTTCCTCTTAATCCCATCATCATTGTGTGGGTAGAAATCACTACTTGAAGGCTCAGCCTTAAGACCATGTTTTGAAGCTATTTCAAAAAGGCTATGGAGTAGTCCCAGGAGCCCTGCGAAGTAGTGACTGGTGCCTCACCCTAGACCAGCGCTGTCCGATAGAAATACGAGCATAATGCAAACCACACATGCAATCTAGAATTTCCCAATAGCCACATTCTAAGAGGCTAAAAGAGTGAAGTCAGTTTAACACTTTAACCTAAGACTCATAATCTCCCAAATATCTTTTCACCACGTAATGAGTATGAAAATGATTCAGAAATAGTTGAGATTCTGCTGTGGTGGTCGTTCAGAGCCTTTGACATCAGGTGTGTATTTTACCTGTCTAGCACCTTCCTCTTCGAACCAGCCAGGCTGCAAGCGTGGCCGCTGGCCGCGATGAGTGGACAGCGCGGGTCGCGAGCCCGCTGTGGCATGTCCCTCAACTGGGAACACTGCAGGACGCCTTTGCCGGGGCTAACCACAGGAATTTAGGACTGGGAAGCAAAGGAAGGGCCAATGTCCCACGGTGCCAGCTGGGCAGAACAAGTGCTCGGCCAGTAGGGGAGGGTCCACGATGGAAACACATGTCGCAGCAGAGGGTGGAAACCCTTTATGGGTTCAGAGGTTGTGCGAATCGAAGTCATGCGGTCGGGACTCTGGGCAGTCAGGGAAGAGGAGTGCAGGCCCAGGCAGAGCCGGGAGAGGAAGAGGGGATTTGCTACAGTAACCTGGCGGGCAGGGATTACTGACTTCAGGCCCTAGAGATGATCCCTCTACCCTGGGCTCACAGAGCCTGCCAAGGGAGGAAGGAGCCACCAACCGCACCGGGCAGACGCGTCGGAGAGATGAAAGGAATGCCACTCAGCACCTCAGGGGAAGAGAGGACGCAGGGGCTTCCTCTGACACGACGGTGCAGGTGAAGCCAGGCCTAACCGCCAGTGAGTGTCCTGTCCTAACGACAGGGCCTTGGTGGTGGCGGCGGTGGCGGTGGGGGGAAGGTGGTTCTAGTCTCCTCTCCGGCTTTCTTAAATTAAATCTGAAATAACACATTATAAAATAGCCCAAACCATGTCACGTGATCCTGAGTGACTGGAGGTGACGGAACTGTTTAACAGAGAGTGGCCGTCGGATTCCCCCGTCTCTGCATCACTGAGATGAATCAGCTTCGAGACTCTGAGTAATGCAGGGCAGGGCCGCCACGCCGAGCTGCCGGTTCCTAAAGAGAACTGGGATCTTTCCCAGATTTCGCAGGTTCAGCCAGGGATCTCGGGGCAGGTAAAAGTGCTGAGTCCCACACCACAACCACAAGAACTGTCTTCGCGGCTCAGGAGGAATTTCCCTGCCAAAGGCCACGAGCGGGAAGTGATGCTTTACAATTCGGCCTTTGAAAATGAAAGTGGAATTCCAGGGTCACACGGCGTTGACCACGGGGACACAGAGACTCTGGGTCAAACGTCAGGAGGACACAGTACAGCTGGGTGGGGCATGACTCATATGTCCCCCAGTGCCAGTAGGACCATGAGCGCTTTCAGACCGCGGGTCCTTATAGATGGCTGTCAGCTCTCAGGCCAATTTCTATAGAAATTACACATTTCTGGGCTTTGGGGTTGGGAAATGACCACGTGACTGATGGCTGGAGAGCCCAAGGGAGACTCGCACTACAGTCTTGCAGTGCTGGGGGTTCCCCCACAGAGGCCCACCCCGGGGGAACCATGTACCCATTTTAGGCCATGTTGCTTGGAAGCCACAGGTAGAGTAAACAAACACCAGGGAGCTGTGTTCGTCCTGGGTCTGCCCCACCCATTTCTTCCCCACAAAGGAAACAGCTGGGAGCTCAAAGCTTCCTGACTCCTCAGGAGCTGGGACAACAGGGCTCCCTCTACTCCAGCTCTGCAAGCCTGCACACAGGGGACAGGTCCCTCCTGAGCGGTGAGAAATGAAATGTGCAGCTGGCCACGAAGAAGCCAGCCAGAGCAGGCTTGGTCCAGGGAGCCTGGCCGAGCCGACAGCTACTTCTTCTGGCATGTATTAATGATGACGGTTTCATTTCTGGTTATTACCTTCTATTAAAAAGCATCTTGAGTGAGATGATTATGGAGGCATCTCCTTCCCGCCTCAGGAATCTACTCTCAAATTTTTAGTGAACTGTTGTTTTTCCTGGACATGTTATTATTTAAGTTCTGGTTATGGTTGTGACTATATAAACTGCTAGTTGTCACGTAGCTCTTTTTATTAGCCATTGCTCACAAACCCCATTGCTCTGAGGTACACAGTGTGAGGGCACAGAGAGGTCAAGCACCCCTGAAAGGTGTCTCCTGGCAAGGACCCATTTCCTAGACTAGGGTGCTAGCATTTCACCAGGGGCCAGGATGCCAGAGTCATTCCTCCTCGCTTCCTCCCCAGCCAACTTGCCAGGACCAGTCTTGAGACTGACTAAATGACGAAAATACACCCAGAGTGGTGTCAGCTCCAGCTCATTCCGGGTCCAGCCCTGGTCCCAGTGCACTGGGCCATGCTGGGACTAGAGCTTTGCCATGGGTCCCTGGTGCTCTTGGTTTGAGTGACCTACCTAGTAGAGGCAGTCTAGAGGCAAACGTGATGCTGGACTGGTTGCATCCCAAAATGAAGAGTCAGAGCTTGGAAGTACATATGTGCCTGACTGCCGAATTGGAACTAAGCTCGCTGTGAGCCCTTGTGACATGGCTCTCCCGGCCACACTCAACAAAGTTCATCAGCATGTATCATCTTTACCCCTGAGCCAAAACGTAGCATCTGCTGAATTCTGTCAGTGGTATCTCTCAGTCATCCAGGAGCAAAAAAAAACAACAAAAAAAAAACGAAACAAAACAAAAACCTTACAATTACTTTTAAATAATTTATTTTTTAAGTATAAAATTAAATGCTTATTGCAAAATAAACTTCAGAAGCTTATAAAGTGACAAGTAAAACTGTGCTCCCCGCAGCCCCACTCTCCACCCCACTACTCACAAGTAACACTCTTAACAGTTTGGTGTGTATATCGTTCTAGAGATTTTTTCTGCAACCAAGACATGCCGTGGTTATTATCTTTGACCCTCCCCGCGCCTTCCTTCTATTATCCAAGTAGTCATCAACTACCACTAATTCTTCCTTTATTTTTCTCATGTCTGTCCAATCTTTCCATCCAAATTCCTGTTGTCTCACACTTAAAATATCAGTGTTCCCTTAGTGAAATAAGCAAGGACTTTGGAACTGAATGATTCACCTTCTTTGAGCCTTAGTTTCTTTATCTGCTCAAAGGAGATAATAATACTTACCTTTTAAGGTTGAGAAATGTGTAAAGTTACTCCATGTATTAAAATCATGGTTAGAGGAATCTTTTTAAAAACCACTCCTTTTATTTTGATAGTCTCTTACTCACATCCTTGAAAAGCTCCCTATTGTTTATAGCACGGGAGGCAAATGGTCCCCAGCTGATTGGTAGTGTCTGCTTGAGAGGTTGCCCCTGGGCCTGCCGGGAGCCGTGCGGGGTTAGATTAGCAATGTCTGCTATGGGAGCAGAGGAGGCAGTAGCAGCCTTCCTGACCTGCATAACCAAGTCCAGGATTCATTCATCTCCACTAGCCCCCTTATAGGACTCCCTTCTTACAGGTGTCTTTCAATTCCTCTGGAAGGGTCTCCTGACCTGTTACACATGTCGTAGATCCTCTGCCAATGGAAATTGGTCCCCAGATATGGCCACAGCTGGCTTACTTTCTCAGCTGGTGCCCAAATGCTATCTCCCCAAGCACTCCTCATCACACTGCCATTTGTCTTCTTCATAGCACTTCACCTCTGTCTGACATGGTCCTATTTGTTTATTTGTGTCTGCAGTCACTGTCTGTCTTCCTCTGCAAGAATATGAGCACCTGAAGACAGGGACTGTCTCTTATTCACTTGGTGTTCTGGAAGCCTAGACCACGGCGGGGCCTGGCAGGAGCACTGCATTGTGCACTCATCGAGAGTATCGGCCTCTTTGAGTCCTGACTCCCAAGCCGACCATGACTTGAGGCCAAAGATTGGGCCTGACTTTTCCTGATACTTATCACATGTAGTCCAACCTGACAGAAAATGTGCTCAATACAACCTGGACCAGCTGACATCTATGCCCTTCAGTTGCGATCTTACTAAGGCATTTGGGCCCATGAATTGCATCAGATTCGGCGCTTAAAGGCTGTGCGTCCTAACTGTGTCCCATCTACTTCCTAATAGTCCACTTTGTCTGCAGACCTGCTGGTGATTTCTCTGGGCCTTCTCCTTAGTAGTTTTCACTAAATCACATGTTGCTGAGTTTCCTATTTCCCAGAGACACCTGATGACGTGCTAGTTACCTGTTCTATTTACATCTTGGCTATTACGGTTTTCTATTTTCTGACTTAGCATCATGTGTCTGCAGGAATGAAAGCATATTAAGGGCTTTGAATGTTAAAATCCAGCCCACAGAGAAATAACATGGCCCCAAGAAGATCCTGGAGAACAGAAATGATGGGTAAGATGCAGCGCTCGCTCTTTTTGGCCCATGTAGGCAAACTTCCCAAGGAGAAATGGTCAAAGACTATTATGTCCCCTGTGTTTAAATATATTTTCATTGGTCATTTTTCTACTCCCAGACATATTGTTTTAATTGAAGATTTTTCTTAAGTTTATTTATGTCTGAGATCACATAACATCAACATTGAAGAGCACATTATGAAGAAAAAATGTTTTCATATTCTGCTACCCCAACTGTTTCCATTTTTTCATGTTTCCTTCCAATTTTTCTGCACATGCATATTGTTTCAAATGGCGATAATCAGATTTATTTGAGAAAGATAAACATTTTACTGCTAAGGTCAATAATAATAAATGTAAGAAAATACCAAATATCCTTAGTTTTTGTAATAATATGCTCATTTCCCCCAAATGCCTAGGTTTTTCCATTGCTGGGCCTTGAACAAAATTGAGAGGTATGAAATATCAAGGAAGAAAAGATCAGAAATCTCTGGTAAAAGATACCCATACCTTTACAGACATTTTTCTTGTTCCTGTTTTAGATAAGATCCGAAGGGCGGCAAAAGGTAAAACCTTCACTCTGTCTGACTCCCAGGAGTGGCTTCCCTGGCTTTGACTGCCGGAAACCAGGTACAGTCAGTCAATTCTCATTATTTGCAAATTCGTCTACTTGCTACCATTTATTTGTGATTCCCAAATCAATACTCATGATGCTCTTGCAGTCATTTGTGGGCAGGCACATGTGCAGAGCCAAGAAAAGTTTGAATCACCTGATACACACGTTCCCAGCCGAGGATGAACGAGGTGACACTCCGCAGCTCTCGTCCTGTAAACAAACGGCTTGTCGTGGTCTGTTAATTCCGTGTTATTCCCTTCTTTGTACTTTTTGTTAATGATCCCACCATTGAAAATGGCCCCAAGCATATTGCTGAAGTGCTGTCTAGCGTTCCTAAGTGCAAGAAGGCTGTGATGCCGCACAGAGAACTCACAGTGTTATCGGCCCTGAGTTCATTGTTAATGAATCAATAATATATGAGGTTGGACAATTAAGTTCATGAACTCATCCTAGCAAACGTGCTACATACCTCACTGCTGAATGTCACTATGGCCACCTTCTAAGTAGTCCCCTTGGGAAGCTATGCACCAATGCCAGCGCCTAGTCCACCCTTCACAGCAATTTGGGAACTCTTTTTCTGGAATGGCCATGTACAGTGCTGCCACAGTAAGTGCACCATGGCAAGTTTTTGAATATAATTGTCAGATTTTGGGCACGATGACAGCTCTGATGGCCATTCCAGAAAAAGTTCCAAAACTGCTTTGAAGGGTGGACTGGGCACTGGCGTCAGCTTCCCAAGGGGAGTACATTGCAGGTGACGGTAGTGATATTCAGCAGTGAGGTATGTAGCACTTTTTCTAGGATGAGTTCACAAAATTAATTGTCCAACCTTGTATATTAAATAAGGTGTCTTGAAACAGAAACACACAAAACACAAAGTTGTGTATTGATCAGTCAACGCAAATGTTACACCAGAAGCTCCCAGGACCTAACTCTGCGTTTTCCCCGCAGGCGGTGGTTCAGCGTTTGTGCGTTCAGCCTTCCCAGAGACATTATAGAACACAACCACTGCAAGCAGCGAGAATTAACCGTATGAACTTGGCATGCATGCACAGTTTTTGAGAGGAAAAGGACCATGACTTTTAACAAATTCTCAAGGGTGCATTGAAAAAGGTTCAATCATTGCTTTAGACCTTCTATTATAAGAACAATAATGCTGGTCCTCTTGAAAATCCATGGTAGTGGCTCGGTGACTGGATGGATCAGCCCTGAGATGACACAGGCTGCCATCTTGACCTGTGCTCCTCCTAAGGGGGAAAAAAACAAGGGCCTTCTAGACCAAGCGAAGTCTGTTTCACAGACTTGGATTCAGAAGCACCCTAAACCAGCTTGGAGGAATGGTATGTTTTAGAACTCTAAGGCAACCGCACGCTCCCATCATCCCTCCCGCCATCTGGAAGAGATGGCCTTTCAGTCCAGAAAGGCCAACGTGTAAAACTTAAGGTCGTAGTAACAGCTGCTGTTCACTGCGTGCGTATCAGGAAATAGTGTTCTCTCACGGAACTCTTAAAACCGTGGCCGGAGGGAGGGAATGACTAACCTAATTAACAGATGAGGAAACTGAGGCTTTTCCAGGAAACCTGGCAGTGGTGGGAGATGGGGCTGGGGCTGGAGCTTGTGTCTACAGGACTTCAAAGCCCACACTTCTAACCAGTAGGCCGACCTTAAGCTGCACAGGTGGGGCAGTGACTGTTCGCCTCGATTCTCTACCCAAGTCCCCGAGCATTAGGAACTCCAGTGTACTCAAGGTATGATTCAGTTTGCTCATACTAACATCTGTCTGATACACTTCTCAGAAGCCCGTCAGCCAAGGTACAACTGTGACACTGCACTCCTGAGTAATGAATTGTAATTCTTTGGCTCTCAGATCATGTTGAGGTGGCAAATTCTAGGAGTTTCTAAAAATAGGTGGCAAATTCTAAGAGTTTCTAAAAATAGCATTGGGACTTCTGCTTTGCTTGAGAAGGGATCATTCTGACCTTTTGCCTACAAGGCCCACCTTTTAAGGGTGACAATTTCACTGCTTTGCATGACATTTGGTTTCCCTCACATGTGGCGGGTAAGATTATAGTTACAGGAAGTCCCAGAGAACCTCTAACTTCTTTCTGTGCTATTTATTGCTTTTCATTCTCTTTCTCTTCTACTCCTCATCACCCCTCCCCCTACCTACCACTTTGGTTTTTGAGTCTTTGAGACTCTTCTTAAAACACCTCCCTGCTAGTAGCCACATTGAGTGAATACTGGGGAATGTGTGTAACGGGGAGGAGCAGGTGGCTAGGTGACAAGGACCTGACTTCTAGTCACTGAGCCTAAAGTCACTCTCCCATCATTCAGTCCCAGCTCTTCAGGGGAGGTGCTACCTGAAGAAAGTTATCTAATAGCACCGTGTGCCTCCATGTCCCCATCTGTAAAACAACGTGATCCTCACACCTAACAAGCACAGGTGCTGTCAGGATTAATTCCCTCCCATAGTGCCTTGAGATCATCAGATACAAGGCTTTCTGACAGGTAAGTGTGGGTACGAGCATGGCTCTTCTCTTGGGCTCTCAGCGTCCCTGTTCGTCACTCTTCAGGGGAGAGGAATGTTATCACGTTGACAAGGTACATGTGAAAGAGTCAGTACTCAAGGCAGACTCCCAAATTCTTAACCTGGGCTACAAAGAACTGCAATTTTTACTGCTTGAATATGCATGTTAATACAATTGCCTACACGGAAGCTTTCAAATGTGTGGGTAGAGTTCCAGAAATTCTTTTTTTCCCCAGGATCTATGCCTTCATGCTTATGAAGTTGGATGGATTAGAGCAGTGTCCATAGCGCATTTTGATGGAAATGGAAACCATGCTGTGTTCACATCATGGGCAACTAGAGACGCTGAAAACTAGTCTCTTCCCCTGCTAAGAAAGCCTGGCTTTCTCTCCCCTGGGCCCCAGGGGTTACACACAGACTCCCTCCTAGATCCAGCTTGTCTAGCAGCAAAGCTCCTTTGTGGTCTTCCTTCTTCTACCAAGAGCACCAGCCCTGGTAATAAATCCCCCATCAGGTGACTCAGCCAGCACCTCTACCTTCCTAACATCTCTTGGGCAATTTTCTCAGGATTACAAGAGATCTCAGAATATTTTCTGCCATGATTTGGCTCTCAGACTGAGAGGGCTGCTGGATTACAGAGATTTTGATGGGACTGCGGTGTCTAAATACCAAAAAGATGAAGAGCGTGTTTGGAGACAGGCTGACACAAACCAAATCCCAGTTCTACCACATAGTAGCTGTGTATCTTTGGGCAAACGTCTTAACCTTTCTGTGCCTTAAGTCTTCTCATCTGCAAAGGGAGCTCCTAGGCCATGGGGCTTAACCAGACGGTGTGTGTAGTGCCTGAAACACTGCAGGCGCTCAATCCATGTTAGCTATGCCGAGAAAGGAAGGGAGGGAGGGCTGTGATGGGTGGTGACTCTAGCTATGAGAAACTCATTTTCTTTTTTTATCACTTGGCCACGTGAATCATGCGGTACCCGTGCCAGAAAACCCCAAAGGGGAGTATGTATTGATTTTCTGAGACAAGCTTGTCTTACTTTCCACTGGACCAAGTGGGTCTGGTGCCTGCTGCTGGGTCCATCCCACTGGAGGAACATTCCCCCCGGACGCGGTCTCTCTTCTGCTTTCTCTGGACACGTTGGAATTCTTCAGGATAAAGTATCCGCTCAAAAGTACATGAAGAAGATTAAATCCGCTGGCAGTGCCCATCCCCCAGCCCCTGTGAACTGCGAGGGGCTGAGAGGAAGGGGCCCGCCGCCCCCCCACCCACCCACCCCACCGCTCGGCCTTCCCCAGCCACCCCGGGCCACACTCCCGATGCCCGCGTGAGCTGTGATAGGTGCTGAAGCGGCATCACGGCTACAGAAATGTAGCTACATAATAAATTCACAGCTTAAAACGAAGAGATCCCACGGCACCTTAGGCCGCAGTGCTAGGCCCCAGACCTTGGTCAGAAGGGGGCCCAGCATTAGCTGAGCCTCATGCTTGCTGAAGATGTGGTCTCCGAGGCTGTGGGCGCTGTCATCACAGCAGCGAGGCCCCACCAGCAGGGGTGGCTCACCTGGGCTGCAGGTGCGGACCCACCAGCCCGCCCACCGCCAGGCCCCAAGGCCCCACTTCAGGGGCTCAGACCTAGAAACCAGTTTTGGTGTGCACTGCCTAGCCCCTTCAGCCACGTGAGCAGGGGGGACGGGCCTGCAGAACGGGCGCGGACCCTCTCCCGACGGCACTGGCACGCGGGACGTCCAGCCTCCGAACTGTGAGCAATACATTTCTATTGCTTATAAGCCGCCCAGCCCGTGGGATTTTGTGACAGCGGCTTGAACAGCTAAGACAACCAGCCATGACGAACCCTCCCACGAGCCTCCACTGGAAGAATGTCACACAAGGAAGAGTTACGTGTTTTGGGAAGAGAAATGCAGTACTCCACACTTGCATACTCTACAGACATGTAACAAGCATGTTTTCTGATGACTTCTATCATTTACGTCAGAAGAAATTGCGGAAAATACAGAAAAGTTCAAGGAACGTGAAAGCACCTGAAGCTTCGGTGCAGAGAGACCCGGTGCCGAGTTGCGGTGGCTGCTGAGGAAGGAACCGGGTGGGAGGCCGGGCACAGCCTGCCTCCCGCCTCTCTCCTGCACGGGCTCCGGCTCCTGGACGAGTCATTTGACATCTCTGGACCGAAGTTTCATCATCTATGAAGGGTGGGCATTCCACGTGGATTCTGAGGCCTTCCTGGCTCGGATGGGATGTCAGATTCCAGGGTAGCAAGGCTCAGGCAGGACATGGAGAGCTCTGCGGGGCTGGCCCGTGGCCGGGGCCTCAGGTCAGACGACTGTGTAGAGACCCGGTGCCCTGACAGCTTTGCTTGGCTCCACGAAACAGTGGAGCCTCTTCCACTGCCCCTTGCACATCCTGCCAGGTGTCTGGGGCCTGTGGCAATCACTTCGTGTGTCAGAGGGCATCATTCAGCCTGGGGCCCAGGAGAGCTGGGGTGAACTATAGCCCTGTCACAGCTTCTATGTGCCCCAGGGGCCTTGGGCAAGGCCTCTTGTGTCCCTCAGCCTCAGGTTTCCCTTCTGTCAAACGGAGAAAATACATCTGCCTTCTCTAGCCAACCTAATTATGCTGCCAAATGAGCAAAGGTGAAGAGAAGCATTTAGAAAGAAAAAAAAAAAACAGCCTAAAAGACATGTAAATGAGATAATGATCATGGGTATGAGTCCACCCGCTGAATGGAAAGTGGGGCTTCAGCGGGCTCCATCCTGCGCTTAGATAGGCACATCTAATCACCCTGATCAAGAAATCAAGCATCACCGAACTTACTAACCAGGTGAATGGGAAACAGAGAGGCAGTTTCAGAGCCTGGCTTTCGGTAAATGTTAGCATTACAGCCACAAAGCAGGCACAGAACAGCCGCAAAGCAGGCTGTGCTTCGAGAGCAGGTGGGAGAGGAGGAGAGGTTTCCTGGCCCCTGGCCTTCACCTTGGTCACTGACTCAGTGTGAAACAGCGCCTGCAGGGAGGAGGAGCGTTCTCATCCTAGTTCACAGACCAGCCCACGGCCACAGTGGGGGCAGTGAGCCGAGTTCACGGCAGAGGATGACTAAACAGCCTCCTCATCATTAATAACAATAATACTTGGCATTTATCTGGTTCTTTATGCTTTCAAAGTGCTTTACAATCATTAATTAGTTAACTAGCACTCACCAACACCCCGCCGTCTGCCTGCTGTGCTGAGCAGACAAAAGAGCCAGGCAGGACAGGCCTGTTTGCCAGGGGATTACAGAGCTGGGGAAAGTGAGGGCCCAGGCCTGTGGGGCGAAGAGAGAGTGTGCGTGCGTGCACATGTGTGCGTGCACATGTGTGTGTGTGTGTGTGTGTATGTGTGCGTGCACGTGTGTGTGTATATGTGTGCGTGCACGTGCGTGCATGCACGTGTGTGTGTATATGTGTGTGTGTATATGTGTGCGTGCGTGTGCGTGTGTGCGTGTGTGTGCACATGCACGCGCGCATGTGCTGAGGGGTTTATTAATAACAAGGACTAGATTTGGAAGGAGACAGTCACTGATCAGTGCAAATAGATGTGTGCTTATTCCTTGATAAGTGTGTCAAGTATACAGGCAGGGACATGATCTGCCCTTGAACAACTGGCTCCAGTCCTGGTTAGGTAAAGATGGTGTCTCACAGAGGACTTAGACTTTCCTAAAGTCATATGGCTCTGGGCCGGCCCTGCCAAGTGAGTTAATGCAGGATGTAGGTCACCTCCATGCACTGGACAGTCCACCTCAAATCTTCTGCAAAACATAGATTTTCCCGCTCTTTAGAATGTTCGTGTATCTGGGCATTGCTTTCTAAACTCCAGGGGTCACGCACAGCCAGCATCCAAACCTCCTGGAACTGTTTATGCAACTTGCACTGGATAGGTGGAGATTAACCTCCCTGCAAAGGGTTAAACACATGGTGTCTCCCGGACACGCAGCGGTGATGCTGATGGCGATGGAGATGGCGACTGGTAGGTGAGGTGAGCTTTCTCTCCTTCACCCGCCTTCTGAACTCTGTGATGGTGGGGGAAATACAGCCTACCCGTTTAGATGAGGTGAAGGGGCAGAACCCACAAGTGTTTTCAATGAAGCTGACGTACCAATTGTCAGCTACCCACTTACGTGGAAATCTGATAACTGTTGTACTTAGAGAGTAGAAACCAAAGTCATAAACCAAATAAGTGACCAGAAGAAAGCGATTAGTCATCTTTCTTCATGAGTGATCACAATACTTCTGAAGCTTCTTCACCTGTAACTTGCAATTTAGGGCCTTGTCTAATGACAGGGTGAGCTTCTCTTATTGATCTCCAGACGTCTTAGTAAATTAAATGGCAGGTACACAAAGAGGCAAGGGACAGGAGTGTGGCAGCAGCTTCATAACTCCAGCTGTTAGAATGAGGTTCTAATTAAGTCTGTGGGTTCCTGGGCTACCCTGGAACCCTGGAACCAAAGGCCTGTGGCTGGCAGAGTCTTCTGGGGCCAGTCCCTTGTGGTGACATAGGCACAATCTGCTGATTAGCCTGGATTGATGGACCTCCTCACGGCCTGTGGCTGTATCTTGTCAGATCTCAGGAACTGAAAGCAAGGCAAGGGCTTGGCTTCAACTTGGCTGGAAGACCCAGAAATGATAATAATAATTAACACAGCTCAACTTCCACTTGCACTATAAACAGTAATTAGTGCACACAGCAGCCTGGTGAGGCATCTAAGTTTGGATTATCAGCCTTATTTTGCAGACAGGGAAACTGAGGCCAGGAGGTTAAGTAGCTTTTATTAGGCCACACAAGGATTCAGCATCATACCTGAAATTAAAATTTGGGCTTCCCTGTCTCCTGGTCTGAGGCTTGGGTCATACCTGTCCATCAACAAAGAATTAACAACAACATTAAACTGACACACACACCAGAAAAGGCATTTCTCCAGGTCGGGGGAAAATGCTGGGTGAAGTGTGGCGTGCCAGCCCGGAGCAAGCCCATCATTGCTGCTGTTAATGCGCGGCCCCCGAACCAGACAAGAACTGGCCGGGCTGTAGCCACTCGGGGTGGGAAAGGGAGCGTCCCTGCCTACTGCAGTTCAAGGTAAATAGCAGTTTTTGCTGCCTTCAGTTTTGAAGTTTGGTCTAAAGAGTGGATAGGGTTAGTTAGGTGTCTTCACTTGTTATACACTTAAGAACTGAAGATGTTCTCCCAAAGATATAGACACCACATGGAGATCACCTTTACTGCTGTTTACCTTGACCAATTATAGTGGAGAATCATAAAACTTGCATTAACTTAAAAATTCTACATATTGTTTGTATAATCAATCATTCAAAACACTCATTAGAATGATTTTCCTTCGACATTCATACTTCTAATAATTGGTAAATTCAACACAGGATGAACAAAACACGACTGCCAAGCCAATGATTCTTCCCAGGGAGATCACTTTGGCAGGTGCCAGGATAACCTTAATCTGGCCTCTTAGTTGTCAGTGACAGGCAGTCCACTCAAAGTGGACAATTTCGGGAATGGCTTCAGCTAGAGCTGGACTCCCATGAGAAAATGGTGTCACCGGCACTGATCGTCTCACCCTCTGCCTGGCACTGTCCTTGGTCTGGGCTCCTGTGTGGGGGCACAGTTAGCCACTTGAGTTCAGGCTGACTACCCACAATGGAGCATCCTTGCAGACAGAGAGCCCTTCTGAACTGATGGCACAGGCGAAAGGTCCTGGGCTTCACCTTGGCTGGCCCGCTGAATCCCCATTCCTCTCGGAGGTCCCTGTGACCGGTGGACCTGTCACTCTTGTTGTTTAGGCCTAGATTGCCTGCTTGTCCATAAAGTGAAGGCATAGGGGTGGCCCCTCACTGACCGCTGCGGTCAAGATGGGAGGAGGAGTGGTTCTCCCCAAAATTGAGGTGCTGTTTGCAAAAAGAGGGAAAAGGTGTGAGGCAGGTAAGAGGAACAGGCGTCTACCTTATACGCAGAAATTTAAAAGTAAACATTTTACTGTATACGAGTACACTAACATGGTTTTTCTAAATGCTATTTCTATTTCCGCTCATAAAACCTTAGCTTGGCCCTCAAGCAGTGCTGCTAAGTGACAGCACCGCCCTGAGAACTTAAAAGCAAATGTGATTTTCCGACTAGTTGGCGTGTTCCCTGCTATTCGGATGCTTATGGTCATGGTCCTCAGGACCACATTCCGGAGCTGGGCGAGGGAGCCAGGACAAGAGGGCAGATGGCACATCAAGCCAACCACAGCCTCATTGTCAAAGGAACCTGGCAAATATTAATATCACAAGCCTTGATTTTAACATAACATTTGCCAAATGTTTCCCATATACGTCTGCATCATTTAGATTTTCCTAAGGAACACAGATTACTTTTATAATGAAAAAGAAACAAAAAAAAATCTGCAGAAAATAAAAATGTAGACAAGAAGGTAGGTCGATAACAACACATCTAGAGGGATGTCGGGCTGGTGGAATACCCCAGGTATAAATCCACACCCAAAGCATGTTGCTTAAAACTGGTTTTAATGAACCCCTGGATCCTTGCTTTTCGACTCTGAGCAATGTGTCAAGTCACTTGGATATCCCATATTCTCCAGCCCTTGCAAGTCACCCTTGCCTGAGTAACCCGTGTCAGAAAGTCCCTCTGTGCACCCATTCCCCACCTTGCTTTCCTGGGACTCCCCGGGAGTCTATCTTTGTTCTCCAAATCCATCCTGTTGTTTTCTTACTGTCTCTCACTTCTGCTCCTTTTGGTTAACACAGGCTGCCAGTTTCCCCAAGGCTTCAGCATGACATTACGGAGCAGAAAAATAGACTTGCAGGAGATGTCAGCTGCCCTATGGGCCTTCCTCATCACCTGTCTTTTCCTCACTACCTCTCCCTAAGCACTGGTCCACCACCAAGTGGCCAGGAGAGATCATCTCTTCGGGACGGTTGTCCCATCACAACTAGCCCAGGGGGGTCCAACCTTGTGGCTTCCCTGGGCCACATTGGAAGAATTGTTTTGGGCCACACATAACATACACTATCACTAACAATAGCTGAGGAGCTAAAAAGGGCTAATTTCCTTCTTTCCTAGAATGCAAAAATCCTCACAAATTAAACATGGAAATTTTGGTTTTAACCATGTCAGCTAGGGTCCAGACTCAACTTTCTGCAACAGGAAAGAAATGCTGGCAAGTTTGAAAATGGAATTTGGGTCCCTGACACGTTAGGATGAAGACAAAGACAGCGTGCTTGTCCAATCTGTGGACAGCTAAACATGAACAGGACAACATCTGTCCTGGATGACAGGGTAAGACTGTGACAGGCTTGTCACAAACCAAGACAAAGAAGGCACACCACGTCTCCATGCTGCAAAGCTGAATGGCTTGGGTAAAGACTGGGAGAGATAGGCTTACCTTCCGTTTGGGAGGGGAACAGAGAATAGGAGCCTAACTAATTACAGGGTTAGTGTGTGCCCACCATGCGATCTAGCTACTAGTAAGTGATGCCATAGAATGTGATGTTATAGCAGGTGTGATCAGATCATACCAGGTCCAGGGGGCATGGGCCCTTGTCTGGAGAAGGGCACTGGGCAGATGAGGGGTGTACAAATCCTGTCGACGAGAGCTCAGAGTGCATAACCAGGAGCAGAAAACTTGGGTTGAGGGGTAGTGATGACACGTGGGAGTTGTCCTCAAATATTCCAAGCTGACTCCATGTTGATCCAGTTGGGTCAAATCAAGAGCAGTTGGTGAGAGTTACAGAGATGCAGGTTTTTGCTCACAAGCTTAATATCAAGAACTGACTTGTACTCTGAGGGGCTGCTTGGATCCCACACCCGAGGCAGATACTGCATAAGTCTATGTCACAGATGCCTCAGTGGGATTCCTGCCTGCATGGGAGGTAGCACAGATGACCCCCAAAGCCCCCTCCTACCCTAGGAGGATGAGCCCTAGAGGAGGAAATATAAGAAGGCCTGTGTCAGTCCTCAGGTGACACGCAGCAGGCACAGTGCTAGGGCAGAAGTACTTGCAGGGGCCTATGAAACTGTTTAAATTTTTCTCTCCCATCAGAAGAAAGAAAAAATTTAGGACCCACAAAAACCAATTAAATTTTGCCTAAAAAAGATAAAAATGCTGCTGTATTAAAGTTCTATTTAAAATCATTTTCATATTGATATGACGGTGGGAGTGGCCCACAAAGCAATGGTGGCTAGTGACCTCAAAGACCGCAATGTGGCCCTGGCCCCTGCCTGAGGTGTGGCAGCACTCACCCCGAGAGGTCCCTTGCTGGCTTAAGCTGCTTCCCGCTGGGCCTTGTCACATCCCAGCTCGTCACCTACCTACCAGTCACTCTGCAGATCTGGGGACGGCCTTTGCCTGTTTAAATGTGGGACATTTTCCACACACGAGGCGACGGCTTGTTCTTTTGTCATAGAAAAGAATGCTGGAAATGATGGTCCCAGACTGTAGGACTGGATCGGAAGTGAGCTCTTTAGATACCCTGCAGGGGACGCACCAAGGACGTTAGGAAGAGATCTCAGAACGGAGAGACGGTGCTGTCCCTGACCCGCCTCCGCCGAGAGGTGCCGCGTCTTGGCATGCACCCTGCGCACTCACCCTTTCGGCCCAAACTTCTTCTTTATGTTTTAATTCAAATTCTTGTCTACATTTAGGTACTTGTTTTTTGTATTATGAAGAAATCTTAGCATTTTTTTAACATATAAGGGTACAAGAAATTGTATTATGTAACAAACAATTACCAAACACAAGAACAGATACAAGGTACAAGAAGTTTTATGTATAAAATTTTTTTATCTTTAAAAAACTAATTATCATATTCCGGGATATTATTTTGCATACATATATCATGATTGATTTCTAGAAGTACACTTTTAACTCATAAGCATAAATAAAAGAATTAAAACCATTTATATAGATACAGAAGTACTACTTATATATAATGCATAGCCTTAGTTTTCCCTCACAAATTTGGGCAAAAAAGTCCACATTATACATGGTAAAGTACGTCCTCCCAGAGTTCTGCCACTGTGTTTCTTTTTTATTGTGGTAAAATATACATATTTATCATTTTAACCTTTGCTAGTGTACAATTCAGGGGTATTAAATAACTTCAGTGCTGTGTAAGTACCCCAAAGTTCGTCATCCCCATCAAAAACCCTACCTATTTAACATGAACTCCCTCTTCCCCCTTCTCCCACCCCTGGGTAACCCCCAATCTACCTTCTGTCCCTATGAATTTGCCTATTCTAGGTATCTTATATAAGGGGCACCATATGGTATTTATGCTTCTGATTTATTTCATTCACTAAACATGATTTTTCAGGGTTCGTCCATGTGTTAGAACTTCATTTTTATGGCTAAATATCCCATTGTATGGATATAGCATATATTGTTTCTATTCATCCGCTGATGGATACTTGATTGTTTCCATCTTTTGGCAATTGTGAATCATGGTGAGCATTGGTGTGCAAGTATCTCTTTGAGTCCCTGCTCTTAATTCTTTAGGGAATACACTAGTAGAATTGTTGGGCCACGTGGTAGTGGTATATCTAGCCTTTTAAGAAATCATCAGAGTTTGGAACTGTGTTTTGATAGGAATGCTCAGCAGTTGGGTAGCTTGCTTGGTAGAGACGGTTGGCATGTTCGAGCTGGGAGTAGAGATGAAATATTTCTGCAGCTTGCTGTCAGGCCAAGGGACCTGAGAAAAGTATGGCTGAACCCTGGGCACTCTCCAGGCTGCAGGGCTGACGGGCCACTGCAGGCACTTTCCTCGTCAAGGTGGTTGGCACATGGATAGAAACCAGAAAATCATTTGACCAGCAGAATTACTCACTACCATCCTCTGACCAGGCCGTCACCCGGGACAGGGAAATGGCTTCTCTAGACAGAACTTTTGCTTCATGGCATTTGTTTATATATTTTTAAATTGTAACAAAAAGAGTACATAAGTAGAGATCGAAGAATAATGTTGTCACCAAATCCACCACTCAGCTTTAAGAAGCAGAATTTACCGACCCATTTGAAGGTCTCCATTTCTCTTGCTGAGCACATTTTCCTTCTCCACCTCACATTTAGTCTTATCATTTTTTTTCTAGTTTACCATATACACATATAGCTCTATACATTGTCCAATTTTGCATGTTTCTGAACTCCACATAAGTAGAATCATCTGGTATGTCTTTTTCTGTGACTTGCTTTTTTTCATGCATCATTATACTTTTGAGACTCATCCATACTGAAATGCTTAACTATAGCTCATTAATTTGTACTGCTGTGCTGTCGGTTCCATTTTATGCACATCCTTAATGTATTCATCTATTCTACTGAAGATAGGCCATGTTGGTTATTTCCTAAGAGTTCATTCTAATCAAGGTTTTTGTCTTCATGGTAAGTGGCACTAAATGATTTTAAATGTCTGTCTTCCTACATGTGTAGGTTTTGCCTCCAGATTGCGAGTGTGACGACAGGTACCATGCCCCTTTTCTTTTGTTGGATTAGTGAACATTGAGTGGCCCCATGCCATCACCCACACTTCTTTCTCAGCACTAGCTGCCTCTGACCTAGTGGCCATATTTATACTCATGACCCCACCCTCCCATCAGAGTTGACTGGGCCAGAGGCAGATACTCATTGAACCCTGGCCCAATCAGATGCCCCCTGAGAATTTTAAACTAGTACCAAAAGAGAATGGTCTGTGTTCTCTGTGGTCGGCCCAGTATAAGTGGAAAATTGGGAGCCTGGGTCAGCTATTTTCCTTATCCTGTGCATGAAGGGGGAACGAGGGGATGAGTAGGGGGTGGGGGTCTGGGGGGTTGGGGAATAGATGAGAGGACTGAGAGGGTGAATAGGTTTTTAAAAGGGGTGGTGGTGGGCTAAGAGTCCTAAAGCCTTCCAGGCCTCAGCCCCAGCCCTTTGCAGCAGGCTGGCCCTTGAGTCCCATGAGATCCCCCTGCTGACTCTGCAATAAATCGACCTTTTTGGCTTAAATTAATCTCAGTTGTTTTCTATGACTCACAATCAAAGACCCTAACTTATCAATTCAATTTGCTTCTTCCCAGCCTTTTGGAAGCATTGCAGAGCTGTCCTGGGACCCCCATTAATCTGAGAGTAAGATAAATTCTTTCCCCGCCTAAAGGTAGGAAATTCTCCACTTTCAGAGGGCTTTGCCCTCAGGGAGTTAAACAATGGAATAGATTTATTTAAATTCATTTTTATTGTTAGACTTATTGGGGTGACATCTGTTAGCAAGGATTACATAGGTCTCAGGCATACAGTTCTACAGTGCATTGTCAGCTTGTTGTATAATAAGTTCACCACCTAATGTGACTTCTCTTTCCATCAGCTTATATTTAGCTTCCCCCACTCCTGGAATAGATTTTTAGCTGCAATGCTACTAGCTTCATGTCACCAAGGTATAAAGTACCATACTAGTTTTATCTTGAGTTATTTTGACCAATTCTTAGAAATGATTGAAGACTTTTGCTCTTAACTTCCTAAAAAAAAGTGCATGATAAAGATGTCCCCATTGTCCTCAGGAGACTGCAAGGGTAACCTTTAATAGATGAATTTTACAGATAACCCCCAAACCTTATCTAAACTCTTGGCCAATAGTTTCCTCTTCTGCCTTTTAACAGAGGTATTGACAGGAAGCAAACTCAGGACTATGAGAATCTGCGTTTTTATCTTCTTTTATTTCCCTCACACAGCTCCAGTGAAAATGCTAATAAACAACATGGGGAAAAACACAGGAGGCATGAGGACAAAGAGAAGAAACAAAAGCCGGAATGGCTGGAGGACCAGCAAGGCAGCTCCCAGGACTTGACTTAACATTGGAGGGCTTCGGGAGCTCTCACCACTGAAGATGGGGAAGAGAAATGGGGTTGGGGGCGGGGGACGTGAAGCCCCATCATGCCTGGGCATCTGGCTCCGTTTCACGCACCGCATTTATGAGACAACACGCTTCCAGGTCTCTGAGATCCTGAAGATGTGGCCTTGACTAAATGGAAGTGAAATAGGCTTTCCTCCTAAGTTTGGGTTTGCTTTGCAATCTTTTATCAGTCAGTGCAGCCCCTACAGGCATTGGAGTTTTTATTCCAGCCTCTGCCAAGCGGTGAGGCCAGGCCACACCCCCATCTCTCTTTAGACGCAGCCTTCGGCTTTGATGTGTAATCTGAGGCAAGCTATCTTCTGCCTCTCCTTTTTTTTTTTTCATCAAAAACCACTGTATAGCCACAAAGCTGAAGTACAGAGGGGAGATGCCTGCTCAGCAGCGCCATCTTAGAAGTGTGCGTGCGTGTGCGCGTGCGTGGGTGTGTGTGTGTGTGTGTGTGTGTGTGTGTGTGCGCGCGCGCGCGCAGGGGGTTCTGCTGCTTACACCTCGGCCAGCTGAATCAGATAATCCTGCGTTCTGACATTTCAAATGTAACGTTTCAACTTGCTCTCAAAACGACTAGGTCCTCACCGCCGAGATCTTGGGCTTGGCAGGTATTGCAAGCAGAGACGACAACGGTGTTTCATTATTCATGGAAACACGCGGCTGGTGTGCTTTGGTTTGAGCTTTTGATGAACAGAAAATGTACTCTGAACTTATTTTCTTTTTTTGCGAAATCCTGACACAGCATTTCTGGCTTCAAAGGAAGCTGTATAAAAAAGACCAACAGAAACCCCACAAAACGAGACCATCTTAAAATCAACTTTACTGGCTAAAAATGGGATTAAGCTAGATGTTGTTTTAAAAAGAATAAACCAGAAAAAAAACAAGTCTCTGTTGCATGGTGCCCACTTCTGTCTAAACAGTTCTGAAGTCCAGATGCAAGCTGTCACTGCAGCATCTCTGGAGAGAGCGTGGGAAGTTAAAAGTCGGTGTTTTTGATTAATTAATAATCATCCTCAGCTGTGTTGGCAAATGATAAAAACAAATTGTCTGCCTTCAAAGTAAGGGTGGAAGACGTGTGCTTCCCCAGAACCGAGGGGGCAGGAGGGAGAACGCTGCGGGCCTCGTCTGCCCTTCACTGGTCTGGTGGCAAACAAAAATGTTGTTTGTCTCTCACGTCTGTACAATCCTGATAACAACCATAGCTTGGGCAGCTAGTCAGGGAGGGAGGTGAAGGAAGCCCGTGTCTAAGGACTGGCCCGAGGGACAATTTATGGGTACCAAGTTGTCTTCTAGAACAACCCAACTAACTGTTTGCAGGAAAAACTGTTTCTTCATGTTTGTCATTGTGAAAGTCATATAAGTGTGAGTCAGCAGGCTCCAGCTAAGGGCAAGTGTGTGTGTGTGTGTGTGTGTGTGTGTGCGCGCGCGCGCGTGTGTGTACCGGGGTGAGCTGGAGATGTATTGGTAGTTTACAGGAGAAATGCACAGACCCCTCTTCTTTTTAAATTTGCCACCTATAAGCAAAACAATGACTGTCATTCTTTAAGCCATGCTTCTCTTACAGGACTTGCCGTTCACCACCTGGCATTCCAGCCACTCCTCCCTCCCTGAGTGTAGTGTGATCTGTCTTTCTGGCAGCGAGTGGTGCAGATGCCTGACGAGAGGAGGCACGGCGCTCCGGAGAGTGGGACTGCTGGGCGCTGTGCACGTTCTGTGGCTCCGTAGTGCGAGCTACAGCTCCCCCAGTGACTGCGACTCTCCTCTTCTTTCTGGCCCTGATGTCAGAGCTGTGTGGCTGGCTCTGATTAGTTTTCTCCTATTCTCCCTCGTGGCCTGCTTTAATCTACCCTACAGACTCAGTCTGCCTTGATTCTGCCCTGCTCCCCACTCCAAACTCTGCATAACCCCTCATCCTCACCAAATAATCCAAACACACCACTCCCAGCAATTCCAGAGCTTTCACACTGTGGACTCAGGATGTTATTTCCATACTATTAATAACCCATACAACCCCTGTTGTGTCAAATATTTAGTACACCATTTCTCTAAGAACTCACTCTTAGGAAAAACCCACCCCGCCTTCAGGGATTGGGTCAAATGTCCTTCCTCCACTTTTTCATTTCACTGGATGTGATTTCCCTTCTCTCGATCCTCACCTTGCCCTGTGACAGTGGCACCTTACTTGACCTTTCAATGCACTTGTTTCCTGATTTATTAACATAAAATGGAGACTAACAACAGCCTGCTGCTATGTGGCTTACTTAGCGCATAGAAAGCACTTTGCTGTCACTGGGGGCCAGGACCATGCCTTGCCCCATTCCAGGGCTCTGCGCTGGCGCTCCTGCCAGTGACTGGAGCTACTGGTTCAGTGCTGAGGAGGAGCACAGAACAGGTGCACAGGTGCAGCTCAGCCTCCTCCCAGGGAGGAGGTCTCTGAATAAGGGGTAACTGCCCACCCCATGTTGAGAGACCTCCTCCCGGGGCCTGGGCCCTTGGAGGTTCATGTCCGGATTGGGTGTAAATCACATAACAATTCGTGTTCAGGAGCCTCCCTTGAAGCTGTATGATAATCTCCTGTTAGGTTCCTCTCTAAAGGAAATCTCCTGGGGTTTCCAGAGTGGCAAAGGCTCCGTAAGTCACGCTGAAATCACCATTCACTTTCAGACCGTGTCATTCATTTTTTCAGGTATAGCTCAAATGTCACTGTTGAAAACTGTGTCAAACTGTGAGACTAATATAAAGTCTGAAACAAGAACCAAGCATTAGCTTCCATCCGGTACATGCCATGACTATTCTAGATGGTAGTAGAGGCAGTGGGTATACAGAAGGCCACGCCTGCACTAAGCGCAGATTGTCTTAAAACTCCCAAGTTAGTATCAGGCAGTCATTGACATGCCCTAGAATTTTCTAGCCCCAATTAAGTGTTTAGAAAGATTCTGGCTGCCTTTTCAAGGACTCTGAGGAGCAGGCAATGATTTAAACTGAGAAACACAAAGTGAAAGGGTCCGATGACAGCTGTCACTTCCCAGCAGAACTCAAGGCAAACCCTGCCAGCAAAGTGATGTAGCCAAGGCTGCCTGACCATGCACCAAACTTCAGAGAGCTGTCGGAAGCAACCTATGGGGTTCTGTTCCAACTTGACGTGCACACGGCGCCAGGGGTGCCTTCCGTCAAGAGCAGGAAGATCCTGCCGGAACGCATCCTGTGACCTGAAGGGGCTCCACTGACTGATAAGCATCTCTTAGGACTCAGTCTTCTCCATTTGGGGTCCCAGAGAGCAACTGGGCCGAGCAGCTGGGCAGTGAGATCCCAACATGGGACGGCTCTCTGTGGCCTACCTGCCGTCCACCACCACCACGCTCAGGACAGACCCAGGGTCTGCAGGGCTATCCTGAGAATCACTGATTGGGTCTGAAAGTACTAAGCTCTGTGACCACACTTGGCCTGGATAAGGGCTAGAATCTTCTGGCTAGGTCTGTCTTGATCACTGGTGACAGCGAGGATTTGTGTTAGAAATGATGTTCCTCTACCTAGCTTGGAAGTTTCTTTCAGCATATTTCTAGAATTGAGCAGTGTTTGGCTTTAAGTCCAGCGGCTCTGCCACCTTTAATATCTACAACCTCATCATGCCCCTGCTCTGTGAGTAGCAGGAATTAGCCTTTTGAAGAAAGGCCCTTCTTCAGTTTGCTTAATTCAATGGTTAGTTTATAGGAAAGAATGTTCCCAGTAGCTCAGCCACTAAGGGACTGAGTGACTTTGGGCAAGTTATGTATTGCTTTGGACCTCAACTTTCTCATCTAGATAATTAGAAAACTGGACTCGATGTCCTCTAAGGAGCCTTCGGGCCCTCACATCCATGATCTCGCCATTCTGGGGCTTCCCTGGAGAGTTTCAGTCATTCCTTCAGCACAGTTTACTCAGCAGCTATCATGTGACAACTTTTGCTAGGTCCTGGGGATATACTATGAACAAGATGTGGCCACTGTCCCCACGGAGTTCATAACCTGGTAAAAACGCCCCAGACTCTGAGACAGGTGTAGGCCTCACCTCTGAGTACCCTGACTCTCAAGGGCCTCTCACTGCCTGACGTCAGGGTCTTGAAAACTGTTGTGTTTGTTTTGTCTGTTTCCTTTGGTGGGGGCTGTGTCCGACTGAAGGGTGAATTTGGTCTCTATTGTTCCATAGTGGTCAGAAGCAGAAGTCCCACCAAATACTTGGATCCTATAAGCCAATCAAAAAATAAATTAGAACTTGCATCCTCATCATATTTATATTTATTTGTAAATTATATGCATGTTACTAGTGAATATATATACTGAATATCAATCATATTTTTATTACAATATGTATTACTACTATTACTAGTAATAGTAATAGTAAAGCTTAATCTCTTTCTTCCTTTGTAGATTAAAACATAGCTATAAATAGAAGTTAAAATATTTTTTTCTTGCATTTCATTTGATCACCTATATATTCCACAGGTCCAGAGTAGGAGGCCTCAGAAGTCCAGCTCGGTGAACTTTCAAAATAAATTGACAAAAAATATCCAAGACTTGATATAGGTGGCACCATACAGTTAGTTGTAAAATAAGACAATCAGAAATAGGAGACTGACACACTTTGGTTGATACCAACTAAAGATAAGCTTCCACAGAAATAGTTCTTTAAAAATGGTTCAAAAACATTGCATTCTTTGATCCTGTTTGGCAAAATTCCCTTATCTTTTCTCTTTAGCTTGGCCAGGCCTTATTTAGATATCAAAAGTTTCCATAAGTATTAAATGCATTCTCAGCCCTATATTAGGTAATGCGGCAAATGCAAAAGATCTTTGAATACAAATGCCCATCTTGAGTTTAGCTACATTTGCACCCCTGCCTGTGCAGTGGCTGAGATGCACCTGTGGGTGGGCTTTAACCACTTGCACCCAAAAACAAGGAAACTGGGCACTAGGATTAGGCCTGCATTTCCTTTCTGGGACTTAAGATGCCAAGAGACCTGGCTCACTCCTCTTCTTAACTAGCCTGTTCAACCTGGTTCCTGAGCTTGGCTCATAAAGCAGCAGCAGCAAGACAGCAAGGGGAGGTCACACTGGACACATGAGCCTGCAGAGACCCAGGTGGAAGGTGGGGCTCAGAGTGCCAATCACTTTCACTCTGCTGCTGCTGCTGGGGCTGCTGCAGGCACCCCCCGAGCTGCTGCCTGAGGGGCAGTGTAGCAAACCAGCAGGAAGGGTGGGAAGCAAACCCACCCTTTCTCAGACAGGAGCTTTACTTCCAACCTGGTCCACAGCTTCAAAGGGCAGCTGCCTCATGGGGGCCGTCTATGACCAAATCTTTGCACGTTTGAGATAAGACCATGTTTCGATCTCTGAACCAGAGTTCTGGAAGACCCCATTGGCAGCAGCCTTGACGTCCCTTCTCCTTCCTACTCTGGCAGTCCGGTGGTTCCAGCTCTCTGGGGAGGCGCGTCAAGTAACTCCAGTCCTGTGCTCCCCTTGGAGGATTTTGCAAACGTTTGCATAAAAACAGATTGCACAAGCCAGCACGTGTGAGGCTGCAGGAGGAAAAAGGGAAGAGTGTTTTCTACTTATGACTGAGACCCTGTCGTCCATTGGCTTGGGTGTTTCGGCTGAGTTTTGTGGATTGAGAGGCCAGGTCAGCGCTAGAAACCCCCCTGTCATACGTGCTACCCCACCGCTTCCCCGCAGCCCACACCACTCCTTTAAGGGAAACCTTCCTGTTTAACACGCACAGACTAAAGGTGCTCTGAGTGGGGTCTTGGGTCACACTGCCCAGCAGAAGCGGAAAGGACATGTGGAGTTTTGTCTGGGCCTCCGTCCCCAACGCTGGCCCTGTGTCCCTGAGGGGACAGGAAGCAGGACGCTCTGTGAGAGCTGGGCGCTGGTGTCTGACAGCAGGGGAGCTTCCATCCTGCCCTATGGCTCAGGGGAGGAATGCGGTCACATGAAAGCCAGGGGTGGCTGTGTAATGTGGGAGACAGCAAGTGCCATGTTCCCACACTGTAAGCCATGATGACACTGTTAAAAACGGCTGGTGGGCGGGGGAAAGTGAAAGAAAAAGAAGAGGGGAACTGAAACCAAAGTGAGACATATGGTAGGATCGAGGGCAGTAACAGCCAGCTCCCGCATAGAGCCCGGGGCCGGGGCGGGCCTGGGAGAGGGTCAGGGAAGGGCAGGAGGACAAGAGTGTGGGAGCAAACAGAGAAACGAGGCTGGGAAAACAGTGAGGCGTGAAGGGAAGGCTCGAGCCTTTGTTTGAGGAAACGGCAGGTAATGTGCCAGCATGTAGTCAGGGAGGCCATGTCCAAGCACACCCCTGGGGGCATCACCTCGGAGCCTCAAATACAGGACAGATCAGCCCCCAGCAATAAAGTCCATGCCTCTGCCTACCAGGGCCTGCGCACACTCAGGCAGGAAGGGCCTGTGAGACACTTAGGAGAAACAGAAAGGGGAAGTGCGCCGAGGGAGATGACCAGGGAGACGTCCGTACAGCCACGGCCTTGCCGTCAGGCAATCCTCAGGCAGGCCTGTCATGGTCTGCTGGGTGATACAAAGAAATCGAAGCCATGGCTCTGGCCTCAAGAAATCCACAAGTTAGGAGAAGGGACAAAATGTACACACGCAAGCGATAAGTAGCAGCCGTATTATTAGGACTGTCCAGATGAACACAGTAAGAGAACTCTGGTTGAAAGAAAGGATGACTAAAATAATCAAAGAAACAAGATACAGAAAGGATTTCTTAACAATGTCCCCATGTGTAAAAAGAAGGAAAAAAAGAAAGGCAGGAATTAAGTTAAACAAAGTTGGTTGAATTGGATGAGAGCTTTTGAACTGGGCCAAGATGGTTACCTGGGCTTGACAAATCCGGACTTGCTGGGAGTTGGATCTACCTAGACATGATATTCAATCCAATATTCCACATTTTTAAAAACTGGTGCCCCCTAGGAGTCCTATTTAGCATTAAAAGGCAACAAGCAAAGATTGGCGAGATGGCTGTAGAGGAGGCCAGCTTGCTGGTATGCAAGTAAGACTTGCCTACGTCTGAGACAGATGTTGGAAGACAACTAGTGATCAAAGATCAGCTGAACGACTGAGGTTGGAGGGAGGCCAGGTAGAAGAGGCTGGCTGCACACGTGTGAGTCAAAGAGGGAGGGGCATCCAACTTGCAAAGGAGAAGAATGGGTGGTGAAGGTGATGATAATTACGACGACTCACATTTATTGAGTCCAAACTGTGTGCCACGTGCTGTCCTACACACTTCATATACGTTAGTTTACATAACCCTCACTATCACGCTATTTGGTATTTATTATTATTACCATTTGCATTTTATACATGAGGAAACTCAGACACAGGGACCAAACAATTTCACAGTAATGGTTAGCCCAGGACTCTTAATTAAATTCTACAACGCACTCTGTCTGAAGGCTTGGAAAATTCAATGTCTGTTTCTTCATCTGTAAACATTTGTTATTTAACCTTTAACCCGTTTATACAGACATCATAGATGATAAAGCCTTTGTTGGAGAGCCTGGCTGTGTTGTCATTATGAGAGTATTAGCATTATTAAGGCAACACTTTTTTCCAAAAATACTAAGTGCATGCTCACTCCCTCATGCAATACCACAAAGCCTTTAAGAAATTTGCAGAGGACAACCCCCACTCTGTCCTCACAACAGACGATAATGCCAAGGCAACCTTCTCTCAAGAGGAGAAAGGTCTCTTTCTGACATCCCTTTACGATTCCAATGTTGGGGGGATGGCACTCTTCTTTCTTATAAAAAGATTCCCCCCTGAGAAGGACAGCCAAGTTCTTGCCCTTCCTGGACACTCCCCAACAAGGCCCAAGCCATCTCAGATATCAGGTTCCGAGTCTGAGAAGCAGCAAATAGAGAAATAGGTAGCAAATACATCTGTTTTCACAAGGGCCTGTTGTTCTCTGTACTAACTGCTATAAAAATGACATGAAACTAGCCACACATTAGTTTTAGTTCTCGTGACTAAATCAAGAAATGGCATGATGATGCTGTGTCATTAGAAATGAAACCAGCTCTTATACAAGAGAACAGGGCTGTCATTTTAATAACCTGAACGATTTCATAGAAAAATCAAAGCTGAAACTTCAACACCCCAGCCCTGAACACCTGCTGCTTAACTCTGGTTCTGAACCAGTGAAACTTCTTTCTTGTAATGAAGACGTGAGATGGGCCCAGACTTGCCCAGCACTGGTGGTAGCCAGGGAAGGCTTTCTTCTGTCTGCTGTCCTGCGAGGCAGAAAAATGTCGGCTCCTCTTTGGCTTTGACAGGACTAACTGTATTTGGCACTTCAAGAAAATACAAAACGTAGCTCCTATTTGACTTGTTTTTCAAATATATAGCCTTATATAATTTGGTGTACACATAAGTCATATTTAGATACATGATTTGACCTTCCCTGAGAAACTGACAGCCCTGTGTTTTCAGATAAAGAAATTGAGACTTGAAGGGATTAAGGGACTTATCTAGAAGCAGGCAGATTGGGGTTCTGAACAAAGGTTTTCTTTGTATCTGCGTCGTCTCCAATGTGGCCTTTATCACAGTAACCGTGATGTGGATGTAGTAAATATGCCTCCCCAGCACCCACTTTCCCCTCTTCCTCACACAGCACCCACATTTTGCCTTGAGGGAACCACCCTCTCCTGGCTTCCTCCCCTTTCTCTAACAGGTGGATATACGAGGGCTGTCTGGAAAACAATCCGGCCACAAATGCCTCTATTTTTCATGTGACACGGCTGGGGGCACCCATCACCTGGCCATGGTGATTGGCTCGAGGTGAGCAGGAGGCCCAGTGCAGGCCAGTGGGGTTTGAGGAAATGTTTGCCAGGACTTTGGGGTAAAAGCTTCCTCAGTTTCTGTTGGGTTGGCAGAGGGGACGATTCCTCTTGTCCTGGCTGGTGTACTAGAGATTCAAAGTTCAAAAACTTCCCAGCCCTTGTATCACCAGGAGAAGAGTCAGCTGAGGATGAAGCCCGCACCGGAAAAGGCAGCGCCGTGAGCAAAGCCGACAGGAACCTGGTGTCACGAGGATGTACGTCCCGGGTTGCGCCCTGGACTTTTCACGCCAGGAGCCAACGGAATTCCTTTGTCTGCTGAAGCCGGTTTGAGTCTGCCATTCTGTCAGATGAAAATTCTTAACCAACACAGACATTCCCAGCACAGCATCCTGGTGACGTGAGTGGTGCTTTGGCTTCTCCGTCAATGGTGTAAAACCCACTTGACCAAAATGACCGATCCTTCAACATTCATCAGCATTTCTGGAGCATGCTCGTCTCTGGTACTGACTTTCTAGAGAGGACTCACATCGTTGTCTGCCCTCGGGTCTGGCTTCTTCAGCTTTGTGCTCTGCATTGGCTCGGTCTAGGCCCGAACCTCCTCCCAGCCCTTCCACAGTGACAGAGATGCGACAGCTGTTGAGGACGCCGGCGGGGGTGTGGGCAGCCAGCTTTATAAGAAATTATAAAGTCCCATGGGTCTGCAAATCTGTGATAGCTGGTTTTTGCAATTCTATTCAATCTCAGTTTCTCTTGAAAATTTCTGTTATTTCCACTTCTGGCCAATATGACTAAGCACAGAGGTAGAAACACAGGCTCAACAGTGCAGAGAATCCTGTAACTCCCTCCGCAGACAAAGGAAGTGTGGGCAAGCGTGAGCGGGGCTCGGCTGGGAGGGACAGCTCTCCCTTTCTCCCTGTCCCTTTCCTCCACGCCCAAGCTTGTCAGCAAGGCTCACCATTGCCCGCGTCTGGCCTGGCGCACCCCCTTTCCTCCAACCGTGTGATTTCTTCACCCCTGGGCACACGCAGGAGGCGGCCGTGTCCCAGGCGGTGCGCGGTGGCTGGGACAGCGAGGCTGATGGTGAAAGGTGCAGCGCACGGTCCCGGGCTCCTTGCTTGGCCACTTGTAAGAGCTTTCTCACTAGCTGCCACCCGCCTCCTCTTTCGTCCTCTCCTTTCAGCCTCCACTGAGCGGCCTAAGGGTCTCTTAACCACACGCCTACCTCCGGGGTTGGGACCCTCCACTGGCTTCCTGTCACCTGGCAGTCAGAATTGCCAGGCCCTGTGGGCGGCTGCCCGCCGCCTTTCCACGTCGGCCTCTTCTCACACCTCCTTGTGCCTCACAGACCCACCGGCCTTTCGGATCCTCAGGTACATTAAGGCCTTTTCTCTCCCCGGAGCTTTACAACCTGCTCTTATTTCCTCCAGAAACACTGGCTTTCAGACTCTTTTTTGACAAACCCCTGTAAGACATGCATTTTATATCATGAACCAGTAAATACGTCAACCTGTACTTAAAGGTCACATTAGTTTTACATGATATTTCTGCTGTTTTTTATGCCCTAAAAAAAAAAAAAAAAAAGCTAGTCAAGATCCATGAACCTGCAGTTTGGAAACACTTCTCTCTCTTCTCTCTGCATGGCTGACCCTGTCTTCAACTTTCCGTACAAATGTTAGCCACTCACAGGGGTTTCTCCGGACACCTGATCTAAACCAGGATCCTGATTTAGGCTACTTTTCACCTCAGTCCCTGTCCCTTGCCTTTCACAGAATGTATCAGAGTTATAATGACATATTTCTCTGATGAGACTTGCTCATTGTCTCGCACGCAGTATTGCTAGCTTTTGGAGGCAGGACTTGGTCTGCTTTGCTCTCCACTGTATGTCCAGCATGTGGTTCAGTGATCAGCATTGGAGTAGAATACACATGTTCATTGACTGGCTGGCTGACTGACTGACTGGCTGGCTGTTGAGGTTTGGATTTTAAAGTAAGCTTCTTCCATGAAAGGAACTAGGGCTCCTTGGAGAAATGGCTGATTCTAGAGCTGGGGCAGGAAACACACAAGCAGTGCCAGAAAGTAATGTTCAGCAACACATCAAAGGGACACAGGAGCCAGCCTGAAAGAGCTCCCAACGTCCAAAGCTAGAACAATTTGAGCCACTAAATAAATAACCTGTTATCAAATTATAACCCAAAACATTAAATAAATATCCACGGCAGTTCATACTGATATATTAGAAAAGGCTGACTAAACAAACACAGGAGAGAGATTAAATTTTCCTTACAGAAGAATTTCAAATAATTTCTAGATAGTACTGTCCAGGAGGTAGAGCTTAATTCTCCCTGCATCACCCCAACCCCTTGCGGAGAGGAGGTGCTGCCCTGGGTGATTTGCTTCCCGACAAGAGTAGGAAACGCAGAACAAGGTGACTTTACCTGGGGAAACCTGGCGAATGGCACCTTGGCCACCAGCTATGTCATGTACCGAGAAGGGCTTTTCGTCCCTGTGGAGTTCCCATAACCCTGATGCAAGCATGCGAAAAGCATTAGATAAACCCAAAGAGAGGGACATGCTACAAAATACCTGACTACATCTCCTCAAATCAGTGAAAACTTCATGGAAAACAGGACTAGAAACTGTCACAGACCGGAGGGACTAAGGTGATGTGACAACTACATGCAATAAGGTATCCCAGACCCTGGAACAGAAATAGGAAATCAATGGAAAAACTAAGGAAATCTGAATAAAACAGGGATGTTAGTTAATAATGTATCAATATTGGTTCAGTAATTGTGACAAACATACCATTGTAATGTAAGATGCTATTAACAGGAGGAACTGAGTAGGGGGTATATGGGTATATCTTTGCAACTTTCCTGTGAATATGAAACTGTTCTAAAATTAAGATTTTACTTAAACACATATCCAGCCTTATTACCTAGAGAAGGGCCTTCATTCAGTTGATTTTGGGGAACACCTACAAAGCAATTCAGCTCTTATTGGGCCTAAAGACACTTAAAGCAGAAGATGAGTGGATGAATAGAGCCAAGGCAAGGCATCCAGGTGGTGAAAACCGTAAGCGAAGTACGCAGGCCTACAGGTTGACTAGAGATGAAAAGGAGTGTTGGGGGGGTGGCGTGGGGGTGGCAATGAGAGAGAGCGATGAGAGTGAAAGAGTAAGGCAAGCCCCGACTGGCTCTAGCAGGGTGGACTCAGATGTTCCCCGCTGGAATAAAAGCTTTCTGAAGGCAGGAACTTTGTGTTTTCATCATTACATCCCAGGTACCTATAACTGTGCCTGGAACTTAGTGAATGTTCCAAAATGTGCGTTAAACAGATGAGTGACTGTATAAACAGACAAGGTCTTGCTGAAGCCCACCTGAACTCCAGAACCACTGTAATAACATTAGGTCTCCCAGGCACCTCCTGGATTTGCACTTTTGCACATGGTGACGCCTGCGTTGGCGTCATCAGAGGTCTTCTGGAAGGCATGCAGAGGCTAGCACTGGTTTTGGATGACCCTAATGTTCACCCACAGGCACAGAAGTGCTGGGACATCAGCTTAGTTCCTTGAAGCATTTCTTGATGGTATCAAAGGATAGGCCTGCTGATAAGCAGGAGTGAATGCTAGTTATTGCTGCATTCTAGCGTCCCGTTAAACCCAGCGGGGTGCACGGCATTGTGGAAACGGACAGCCAGCAGGAGTGCAAGCAGTCCTGGTCTGGCTACGATCTTGGGAAGTGTAAGAAGATAGTTCAGAGGGCAGTGAATTTCCCTGCAGACATTGCTCCTTACTGAACCTCAATGTTCAATATATTCAGTTGCAAACTTTGGGAAAGTCATTCCCAATTACATACCTATTGACAAAAGGAGGGTAGACTACGTGTACTAGCATGTGTGTTGCCAACAACAGTATGGTCATCAGGGAAGAGGGGTGGAGGGAGGAGACCAGGCTTTGGGGTGGCAAGCATGCGGTGTAACATACAGGCCATACAACTGTCCCCTTGAAACCTAAGTTATCTCAATAAATTTAATTTAAAAAAATTGTATGTTAACATGCAGTAATCTTCAGAATATATAAAATGAAAAGGGGAATTACAGAACAGAGAATAGTGTGTCGCTATACTCTATGTGAACGGGGGAGGGAGCAGGAAACTATCCCCCAGGTGTCATTCATGTCTGGTGGCTCCAAAATACGCACAAGAAACCGGTGAACAGAGCATGCTCCATGAAGGAGGCACAGGAAGGAGGAAACGGCCATTCTACACCCTTGGAAGCTCCTGAGTTTTGTACATTTACCATGTTGAAACTTAAAAACAAAAACAAAAACAAAAAAGACTCTTAAAAATGATTCCAGAGGAAATTTTTTTTTTTATTGTTGGCTACAGGTTACAATAATCTCTATTTCTGATTGATTTCTGCTTGGATTATCTTTGAGCCTTTTGTTTCCTGCAGCATCTATAACATGTTGGGTGATAGACAGGAGGCGATTCCACCTGTCAGGATCTTGCTTTTAACATCTTCAAATGAGGCTTTCCATGAAGTGACAGGAGGGCACAGATGGGATTGAAAAAGGAAGGAAGGTAGTCGGCATAATATATGTATTTTAAGCTAGGAATTAATTTTTAAAATGAATCCTGTAACTATTTTGTAAATTGCATACTTGTATTACATTGTGGCTTTCTGTTAAAAAGCACTACTTTGTTACATGTAAACATATAAAAATCATCTCTGGACCATTAATAATGAATCATACTAATGCCCCAAAAACAAGTGTAGAAAATATTTCTGAAGTCCCTTTAAATTAACACACAAGAGAACCCCCAAATAACTGATCAATTCAAATAAATATGTCATCAAGATTACATTCTGCTTCTCAACAATTTTCTGTTTTCTTACATTCCAAAGCAATGTGATTTCAAATACCAAAGAAAACTTTGTTTTGAGGGAATGTAAGATAACACATAAGCATTTTGTGTTATTTAAAACTAGACAGCATTTGCTGGGATATATATTCAATTGCATTCCAGCTAAATTCAGGAGAAAAGATGTTCAATTTGTCTTGCATAGATTTCACTACGAGGTGAAGCCAAATGTAAAACATTTACATTCAGCTGTCATTTAAAAAAAAAAAAAAAAAAAAAAAAAAAGCTTCCCAGAACAAGAACGGAAGACCTAAGACCAGCAACAACATGCATGTTGGGAACGCAGAATTTCCGGCCCAGGCCCACCTACCCATGACTGCCTGCATTTGAACGGGGCCCAGGCGGTGATTCCCACGCCTGCTGCAAGTCTGAGACGCTCTCGGGTAGTCTCCTCACTGAGCACCATACGTAATCTTTAGTAATAAAACCTGCAGGACTTTTTGAGACCAAGCAGAGAGTCGCACTGCTCAGACATGACTGCAGTCCTGGTTGTTCCCACCCTGCTCCTCTTGTGAGACACCCTTCCTCCTTTCTGAAGCCAGCCCCTCCGCATCTCTCCGGATCATCTGTGACCCCCGCCCCCGGGGAAACCAGGTCCTTTTCACCAATGATCACACAGAGGTCTCCCTTACACATAAAATAGATGCACCCACACATTTTCTCTCCACCACGCTAACAGCTCGGCTACAGGGATTTTTTTTTTCTTCCATCACTACATTTCTTAAGAGTAGTCAGCATGCAACCTGGCAGCTACTGGCCAGAATCAGCTCTCTGGAAGGTTCCAGCTTTTTAACTGCCAAAGCCAGTGGCTAGGTCCCTGTTACTTCCCTAGACCCTGCTGCACTTTATGAATTCTTCTTTCAGCACAATTGTCTTGGCATGGATGTGCTTCCTCTTCTTGTCCCTCCAGCATGGGCATTCCCTTCAGCTTAGCCCAAGGTCTTCTCTGTCTACTGTGAGGGCTAAAACAAAACAACAAACAACAAAACAAAACAACTTTTCCTCCCACTTCGTAAGTTCTCCTAGCTGGACTAATAATCAACAGAGACAGAATAACAGGGGGAAAAATCAAATTTCTAACACATGCACATGAGAAATTCACGTAAGCATGAACACCCCCAGAACAGTGAGGCAATATTGGGTGTCTATGTCATTGTGGACAAAAGAGAAAAGGTTGGTGGAGGGAGAGGGGCATTAGATTTCAGAAATGAGGATGGACGACTTACAGGTAGCTGAGGAAGAGGGAAACATACAAGCAGGACAATTCTTGCTGGGCAATTCAGAAACAATGGGACACAGTGGGTATCTAGCTAACAGGCCCGGGCCCCTCTTAGTGTACTTAATTCAAATTAAGCTAAGGCAACAAACTAAGACTGCCTCCTTCAAGCAGGTTTTTCTGTCT
Organism: Lyroderma lyra; assembly: GCA_004026885.1. NCBI lineage: Eukaryota > Metazoa > Chordata > Mammalia > Chiroptera > Megadermatidae > Lyroderma > Lyroderma lyra. The sequence goes on along the minus strand of PVJL010000240.1, from coordinate 232,688 downwards.
GAACATTTTGGGCAGGAAAGGGGTGGGTGCGTCAAAGTTTCTTTCTGAGTCTTTTGTCTCTTAATAACCAGCTTAAAATCAAAATCCCAAAAGGCAGCTTCAGGCTGCAAAACTCTGGTCCCCTTCACTACTCTCTGCTCTTGCTCTGTGGTCTCTCACTCTCTCCTGCTTCAAAGGCCACCTCCGTGCAGAAAACCCCCCAGACAGTATCTTCAGCACTAGCCTCCCTAGAACTCAAATAGTCTCCTTTTGTTTTCATTTGTTGAATATTTGAGAGTGAATGACATGCTATTGCACTGTGCTAGGCACTGGCACACAAAGCAGACCCACCCCTGCCCTCATGGAACATATAACCTATCGAGTAACACAGATAGGGGGCAATTAACACAAGTGAGATACATGCTGAGGAAAAGCAGAGTGATCTAGGGGACAGTAGAACCAAATCTAGTTCAGGAAGTAGGATTTCCAGATAAAATATAAGACATCCAGTTAAAGCTGAATTTCAGATATACAACTTCTTTTTAGTGTAACTATGCCCCAAATATCGTATGGGATATACTTATAGTAAAAAATTATTTCTTATTCATCTGAAATTCAGCTTTAACTAGGAGTCTTGTATTTTTATCTACTATATCTGTAAGCTCTCCACCAGACGACTGGTCAATTGGAAAGGCCTGAGGAATGAAAAGGATGACTTGGCATTAGCAAGCAAAAGGGGGTGGGTGTTAGGAGAGGGGAGACATTCTGGAGAGAGTTCATGAGAGCTTCATGCTTTTGGGAATCTGAAAGGGGTATATAGTACAGTTGGATCATGCACAGGCAGGATATTGGGGAATAAATCGAGTGGAGTGGGGAGCCAGATCTTGCAAAGCTTATATTATGGTAAGGACCTGCAGCACCCTAAAATTAACTGGAAGCCATTTATAGATTTCAAGCAGAGGAGAAAATGGACCTCAAATGATTCTGGTACCAATTTCAATGTGGAGGGGTGACTGCCCACACCCGGACCACACAATCTTCCAGAGGTTAAGAGTTTAGTCCCACAACCTTGCCCCCCACCCCAGCCCACTTCAGATGCCAAATGTGATCCCAGATTGTTCCCTGTGCTTCTGACCCCCCAGCTATAACCGGGAGTTCCCACCACCCCTCCTCCTTGGGTTCAATTAATTTTTAAGAGCAGCTCACGCAACTCAGGAAAACATCTTACTTACTAGATTACCAGTTTACTCTTACAAGATGTAATTCAGGAACATCCAGATGGAAGAGACGCATAGAGCAAGTTGTGTGGGAAGTGATACCACTCTCCTCCAATCTCCATGAATTCACTTACCCAGAAGCTTTCTGAACCCCATCCTTTTTGGGGGTTTAATGAGGATTCCATTGAGGCATGACTGATTAAATCATTGGCCACTGGCGATTCATTCAACCTCTGGCCTCCTCCTTCCCCAGAGGTCAGGGGGTGGGGCTGAAAGGTCCAGCCCTCTAATCACAGAGTTGGTTTCCAGGCAACCAGCCCCCACCCTTAGGTGCTCTCCAAAAGTCGCCTCCTTCACGAAAGACACCTTGATTGCTCTCATCACTAGGAAATTCCAAGGGTTGTAGGAGCTGTGTGCCAGAAACCAGGGTGGAGACCAAATACACACTTCGTACTATAAATCAGTGTCACAGGAAGTGAGCGGACACTAAATAACCTTTCTGGCTGCCAGACGGAGGAAGGAATTGAAGGCTCAGGAGTGGATGGGGGAACTCCATTGCTGAGGCTACTCTGGTGAGTGAAGAGACTTTAGTGACGGATCAGGATGGCTTCTCCCACGGGTCTGTCTCTCAGACTTCCCCAGTGGGCTGCCGCCAGTCATCGCCTCCAAAGGTTGCCTTGATCGTATGACCCAACTACTGAAGAGGTTCTGTGGCTCCTATTGCATACCCAATAAAACCTCATCTCCTTAACCTGCTGCTCAAAACTTCCTGCAGTCTTGTCAGAAGACTGTTGCCTACCTTATCTTCCCCTCTCTTCTGCAGTGATTGAGGCTCCAGCCCAATTCCACAAAGTTTTCTGTTTTATTTAATTCACAGGGCTCTCCCTTGTAGTCACTCCCCTCTCTTTCCCCAGTTTCTTGTAGAATTTCCCTTTCTTTAAGCTCCAGTTCAAAACACATCTTCAAAGCTTTTCCAAACCTATTCAGAAGTTATAGAAACATGCAGTTAACAAATATTTCAGGAGGTTCTGTGGCGTGTCAGGCACCGTTAGAAGTATGGGGGTAAAGAAAGAGGAGGCCTCGTGGAGTTTACATCCTATTGAGACCAAAAGTGAAGTCGAAGCAACGTGCAGGAAGTGGGTCAGAGCGTGGACACTGGGCTCATTCCGCCTGGGTTTAAGTCCTGGCTCTGTCATCACCTTATGATGCTAGTAAAGTCACCTAGCTGACTTGTGCCTCAGTTTCCCCATGGTGATAATATGAATAACTATCTCATGTAGCTCTGAAATAAAATCAGTGCCTGGGACATTGTAAACATTCAGTCACTGCTCATTACACAGCCATATAGTGCAGAGTCCCTGGGGGGAGAATGATCTTGACACATTCAAGGGACAACAGGGACAGGGGGTTAGTGTGGACATAATAAAGTAACGAAGGCAGGGAGCAGTGAGGTCAGAAGCAGGGACCAGCTGAAGCAGAAGGATTTTAGACCTATTTGGGGTGGGATGGAGACAGCACAATGATTTTTAAAATTTTATAATTTTTACTTTATTAGTTTCACGTTGGAACATTTTGGGCCGCCACTGTGCCATTTATACTCTAAGAAGCACACTGTATTTTGAAGAAAACACTGAAGAACACGAATGGGTGCTGGGAGACCAGACGAGAGGCTCCTCCTGTAGGAGTCCAGGTGAGATAATGGTTGCTTAGACTTAGATGGTAACAGTGTAAGTAGGGAGAAGTAAATATATTCAGGGTATATTTTATGGTAGAATTGTTACCACACAAAAGGGGTATGGTTTGGGCGACCCCTGTCCTTCTCCCTGATGTGGTAAAAAGTTACAACAGGTTGGCAACACCAAGGAGGAACAAAGAAAACAGAGTGAAACTTCATGGAAATACATCTCAAGAGAGAAACGGGCCAAGCCGAGGCAGTGGCCCCGAGGGGTTTGGGGTCTGAGTTTTATTACTGGCATTGGACCAGCCCTGAGTATGATGCACAGACTTGGGACATCAGATGTGTAGACTGGGGTCCTTTGATTAGGATGTGCAGGTTATTTAACTCTTTTCTTTCTGTGTGTGTCTACACCCAGAATGCATACAGAAAAACTCATGGGGGGCCAAGACTTCATAGTCATTTTATTGTAACTACATTATAATAAAGCTGGAGGTCAGGCTAAGGACAAGGTCCAGCTGTTTACTCAGGTAGCAGAAATCAGCTAATTCTGGTTGGGGTCTTATCTCCCGTTTCCTGGGAGATTTTGACAGAAAAATTTACCTCTAGGAGCTAGGCCTGGGCAGTCCCTGGGGAGAGGACATGGGTGGCGTGAGATACCAATTATATTAGCTTCTGCCACTCATGCCTCGCTTCCTAACAGGATCATTTGAACTTCCTGATGGATTAGATATGGATGTGAGAAGGAGAGAGGAATTAAAGATAACTAGGTTAGAAATTAAAAAAAAATACTAGGCTCTGGGGGTAGGTGGAATTTATTAAGTAGAAAAGAATGGGAGAGATATGGGTTTGTACAGAAAGTCAAGTTCTGCTTTGACCAAATAAAATTTGAACTATTATAATCTAAGATGGATGTCAAGTAGGTGGTTGGGTGTAAGTCTAGAGATCAGGGGGCAACTTACTACTGGGGAAAAGACATGGATCATATTAAAAGCCATGGAATAAGCCAACACATTGAGTGTAGCTAGAGAAAAGGACCAAAGTCTGACATTTAGGAGTCAAGAGAAGCAGCGAGCATCATCACCGGAAACTGAGAAAGGGCTGAGGTAGGAGGGAAGCCAGCAGGGTGAGGTCTCCAGTGAGGACAGTGTTTGCAAGTGAAGATGTGATCAACCATCAAATGCTCCTGAGAGGTCAAGCAAGATACCATTTAGCTTCAAAGTAAATCGTTCTCGCAGCTGTTTTCTCATAGTGCTTTATTTGTACTTTTCTCACTGCAATTTTCAACAATTATGGGTGGAGTTTTTTTTTGTCTTCTCTCCTTTAATAGGGGCTCCTTAAGGTCAGACAACGTGTTTTGTTCCTCCTAGAACATCCACTACCCTATTTGCTCAATAAATGTTTGAACAGATGAATTATATGGAATGCTATAAAACCTGGGAGAATATATCTAATACAGAATTAGAAATCAGAGCCAGTTTTACTGAGCTATCCTAAATGTTCTCTAATACTAACATGTGGGCTTCGTTCTGCCAGAGTGAAAGCAGTTCACCATACATCTCAGTTATACTGTTGCTAATCACAACCTATCTGGCATTTCTATTTTTTTAAATTTTATTTATTTATTTTTACTCTAGTTACATACATGGTATAGTCCAAAAGTAACATCATTTACCTGATTTACATGTGTGTGTGTGTGTGTGTGTGTGTGTGTGTATTCTCATCTAAAGTTGGCTCCAGGTGATAACTTCAGAGGTCATCAGTAACTTTCTCTGTCACACTTGAATATTAGTATCATTAAGGTACACCAGAGACATCATCAGGCTAAATTGACATTTCATATTACATGGTAATTAATTTCAAAACCATGACAGAAGGAGCTATAAAAATATAGGCACCAGGAATAACCAAATTCTTAAGGGAGGTGTGGTTGAGATGCCATACCCAGAAAAAGGCCAGTTAAGAGTATGACATTTTGCACCAGGCCTGCACACAATGGATCAGATAGTTAATAAGTCACAGAGTTACTGTCTCTGGAGAGGAAAGCTAAAAACCAACAGTTTTGAGTAATAAGAATATCAGCATCCAAGTTTCAGCAATAGAACTTGTTATTTGGAAAAAGTGCACTAGATAACACAAAAAGATAAAATGGTCACTTCCCAAACAAGTCCAGCATCCACTTAGAGATCAGAAAGCCCTAACACATGTGCCAGTGCCACAGAAACCCACCCACCTATGGAGCCAGCCTCTCTCTGCATGGCCTTCTGTGGCTCCTGGCGATGACGTTCCTGGAAGGCCACATCTCAGCTCCATGCTCCTCTGGCCAGCCTTATTGTGGCTCTCTGAGAACAACTAGTCATCTTTGATTCCTAAGAACTGGGAAGGGGTTCTTCTCCAACTCACTGACCACCTGCCTTAGCTTTTATATTTCATAGAATGTTTTGTGATGAGAACTTGTGGTTCCCACCACTTTCTCTGAATGTGCCTCTCAAATTACAGCACTGCTGTGTGGCCAGACTATCATGAATTCTACATTACTGCATCCCCTGCACATAGCTTGGCATTGTACTTGGTACCCACTATACACTTGATGAATGAATTTCAAGTGACTCAGACAAAATGGGGCAGATCTGGAGGATGGAACGAGTGAGCTAGAGGTATTTGGTTTGGAGTCAGAAGCCTGAGTGTCTTTGAAATAGAGTTCTCAGAAATGGAGGGTTAATTAAGCCTTATGCTATAAATTCTAGGTCATTTGGATCTAATGATTCAGTGTAGCACTTCCCAAACTGCAGTTCAGTAAGATGTGGTGTTAGGGGGGGTAAATCCTGTAATCAAAGAAGTTTGGGAAATGCTAGATCAAATAGGTCTCTTAACTTTAGAACCTCTCAAAGCCTTGAATAAATCAGTGTGCTTGAACTCTGAAAAGGAGATATTCCACACAGCTTTTTCAAAACTTTTATTCGATAAATATTTTGTACAGTCCAGTGTGTCCCAGGCACAGTGCTAGGTCATGGGAATACAATACTGAGCCAAACAGACCTGGTTTCTGCTTTTATGGAGTTTATGTTTAATGTGAGAAATAAATACCTTACAAATATTTATTATAAACCCTAATAAATGTTATGAAGGAAAAGTTCATCAGCATTTTCTAAGTAATAACATGAAGCAGATACCTCTTTCACTCAATATGAAAGACTGAACCCCAAATATTTCGCTTTTCATGAGCATGGTTCTAATAGTCCACCTTAGTTTGAATAACCTTGCTCGTAGGTCGAACATATTGTCCTTGCTAAAAATGCATTATATTTTCAGAAGTCCAGAGGCAAAAGCAAGACACAAACCACTCATTTATGAAAAGGTCAGAATAATAAATACCTCCAGTGCTTGATAAGAATAGCTCCGACTTGAGGGGCCGCTTAAATTAGAGTGATGTTGAAACAAGCTATGCACTGTGGCCTGTGCTGCAACTAAAATGAATGTGGACAGATGCAAGGATCTGACCCGCAGTGGTTCCTACTGAAAGTAGCAGATCTGAGTAAGCAAGCCTTCATCAGTAATGCAAACCTGAGCCAACTGCATTTGGTATATTGATCTCTAAATGACAAGGTTCTTTCTATTTTTAATAGCTAGTATTTTTACCAGGAAAATACAACGACTTTAAAATTTCATGAAATAATCTTGAGTTAACTTTTTCTTCTTTTTATGTACATTTGCAAAGAACCAACTATGTGTTAGAGGACACACCACAAAGAACCAGGGAAAACAAAGAGGAAAAAGCCTGGCTGTGTTCTATTCATCCTCGTGATGTGGGGGGTGGGGAAGCTACAGAGGGATTTCAGAAGAAATCAATTGGTATGTCAAAGCACGCTGACATTTATAAATCTTCAGATTGGTCTTTATCTCAAAGTTGGTCATTCTAGCATATTATCAGCTACATAAATACTGAATGAACCACCTAAATGAGTCTGAAATTAAAGTCATTTTGTCAAAAAAGCTATTTGGAAATAAATGTGTGTGTGTGTGTGTGTATGTGTAGGGGGCAGTTCCTACTGGGAATGGAAATAAAATTTTATGATTGCAAAATGTCTTTTACTCTCAAATTATCTGAAAATAGGCACGCCTCTCTTTTCTCCTCCCCAATATCCCCATGAGTAATTTTTTAATATTTTGGGACCAGGAGATGATTATAATTAGAAAACACGAGGATGATAGAACACAAAAGAGCTAAGTACTTTGACTGATTCTATCCCAGTGATTTATTTAGTATGAACGGGACCAGTTCTGCCACCCTATAGCTGCCTTTTGGGATACTGATTTTTAGCTGGTTATTAAGAATCAAAAGACTCAGAAAGAACCTCTGACTCTCCCCCTTTCCTAGAAGATCCGGATGGAAAGGCCTGCTTCTGGAAGGAAAACTTAGCATAATCACCTGAAGCATCAGGCGGGAACCACGCACGCAGGGCCTGCTCACTGGATGCCCCGTGTTCCATTGTTTCCGGGTTGCCCAGCACGAGTCTGCCTGCCACGGATGTTCTTCCCCTCCTCGGCCACCTGTAAATCACCTACACCCTTTCAAGTTTCAGACCTCTCACACTCCCTTTTTCTGTGTCCAAAACGTCATATACAAGGGCTGTCCAGAAAGTATCCAGCCATATGAAATATGAAAAACAGACGCATTTATTTTTCCGGACAGCCCTCGCATACCTAATTTCGACTATCTTTGGAATTTTCATGATTGTACAAATTCCCTGTGCACACATATTAAAATTTTATTTTCTCTGGTTAATCTGTCTCTGTTAATTTGATTATCAGCTCAACTAGAAGTTGGGAAGAAAAGTATTATTTTTTGGCTCCCACACTATAAACATTGTCACATTGATTTCCCCCCCCATCATATGTCAAGACTCTACACTTCTACTTCAACTATGTTGGCACATCTAACAGGAAACCCAACTTACCTAGACCTGAATATCAACAGTATGATAAATAAAAAGTGAGACTCATTCTTTGGCACGACCCACATAATCCAAATTTCCGAAAAATCAAAGGAAATGTTACCTCATATAGCTTATAAATATATACATAACCTACAAAAATATCCATTAAGAGTTACTGCCACTCAATCTCAAATCCTGTATATCGTTTTCTTCTCAATTCCCATCTAGCTTCCAGTGAAGGGGGGAGGATAAACTTAACAGGACTAGTGCATTCACGGTCCGCTCACACTGACCGGAACGCTCCATGCGTCACCATGCCGTAAAGACCAGCAGGTCAGTCTTACTCAGTCACGATCGGGCTACTCTGGGTCGCTATAGACACATAAGGTGCTTATCAATTCAACTCTATCCATGTTAGACTAAGATCACTGAAGGAAAACATTATGAAGGGCAAGTAACGATTTACTTTATTTAGGCTGAACTTACTCCTTCCTAGTTAAAAATGCCAAAAATTTAAAAACGCATCTTCATTTCTTTATGGGGGTGACTATCAAGGATGAGTTAGTTACACAAGCACACAGAGATGTGTGGACTTATCCAATTTTCTTTCATATGTTCTCCTTTTCTCTGCATAGCTTTTATTCTTAGAGAAACTTCTATGACTGGTATAAGACTAAGGAAGTTTTATTGATTTTCCCAATAGGTAACCTGCTTTACAGAAATTTCATTTCCAATTTCTAGAAATAAAGACAGACACAAATTGTATTTAAGTTTTTAATAAACCATTAAAATTTAAATATTCAAATAAAAAGAAACAAAAATAGATACTTAAGCCAGCACTAATTTGTTTCCATTCTGCCTCTGGGTACTGGAGGCTGGACTTACCTGGCACTAGAGTAATACAGCTATGACGCTGGTACAGTAACGAACAAGGGAGTAGAACGGGCACTCACTTGAGACTGACTTTCCAATCTGGAAGGAAAGGCCATCAGTCGCTCACCTGAGCCCACGGCAGAGACCTCACAAAGGCCTCTGGGGAACAGCGCGGCTTACGGTTCTCACCACATCTTCTTCTTCACAGCTTAGCACTCCCTGGCATTTTGATCCCTTCGCGCACTGAAGCTCACTTCAGTCTGTCAAAACACCAAGGGGGGAAATCCCCACCCTGAATAGACGAGTAAACACTTTTAATGTGAACAATCATATTCAGATCAATCTCTTTCGAAAAAATACAAGTCAGTGGGTTTTTTATCCTTAAGTCACTGAAGTATTACTTTTTCTGCCTGGACTAACAGGGCACTTTTCATTTTATTGACATTAGCTAGCTATGTGCTATTTGTTTCTTTTTTCCCCTCATCACATCAGCACTGTTTGATTGAGCGTTCTACTTTCCGTTCCAGAATATTTGATCTTTGACTAACTTTATCCTCATTCTGTGAATAAATCTGCTATTAATCACTGAAAATCACAGAAGTTTGAAAAAGGAAGCAGGGAGCACTGGCAGGGTCTCACTTCAGTATTCCTACAATTTTTTTAAGAAAAATACTCATTTTTACTACACAATCTGAAACCACTACTGTATGATAACTGTTTCTTTTAGCATACTCCAATGGGTCAGCATTCAATATGGACAGCAAGCTAGCTTACAAGCAGCAGCGTGTAATGCACAAATGCTTTCAGCTGGTGGGATATCAGCGGTGTGGTAATCAGTGCAGCAAAAATTTCCTTCTATTGAGTAAGAATCCAGTAAACTGAATATTTTTGGTAAAGTAAGGAAAAACTACTGCACGTAAGAGACTGGTAATCTTTAGACTTTGAAGACTGGCTGCCAGGGACCACAGTGAAATATTAGACCTGAAGCCAATGAAAAGCACTAACTTGGAAAGGAATGGGTTTTCCCCAAAATGCAAAATCACCCTATATAGATGCTTAGTATAGTATCACCTGACAGGTTTACAGTGATAAAAGAGCAATGATAAATGATACCATCATTTATAGTGTGTAAAGAACATAATTTAAAAATTGGCAGCTAGAAATTCTATGCTAGCTCCTGAGACACGTTATCCTATGCCTGGCACTCATTCCAAGCCGATGACGGCCAGTCTGACTGGTAACATGTAGAGTAAACCAGCGACCTACTACTGTATCTGAGTCAGAAAGTACTGGGAAAATGACAAAATTGTATGTTATTAAATGACAAAACATATTTCGAAGCTTTATTTAAAAATCTCTCACTGTTCATTATCAAAGTTACAAGATTGTTTGCATACCAATAGACAGACTGTAAACATAGGAAATTTTCATTAAGGAAAGATGGGTTTACTGTAATTTGATCTTTTACAAAAAATTACTGCAAGTTATTGATAACAGAATTTCTCTTTTACTTTCTTAAGTCTAATTCTCTTGAAAATTAAACCAATGTTTCCACTCCCTTGAGCTAAAGTTCAACCATGGTCACCTTAGGAAATACCCCCGTTTGTTAATCTGAAATACAAATCGAGTGGCACATATTTCCATTTTCTTCTTAGGCCAGAGGTTTCAGCTTCATTATATTTTACAAGAAAACAGAAGACCTGCAGTGGTCCTGTAAAGTCTTTCATGTTGCAGCTGAGGTTTAATGACGGCAGTGCAGGAAAGCAGTGGTGATGCAAAGTAAGACCGGCCCTAGTGCCCTTATCAGACAGGGAATCTTCTTCCTGTTCGGCTTGCAGCAGAGTTTCTGGTCAGGCTGCCCCCACCAAACCCGGCTGAAGCAGAAGGCAACATGCTGTGGTAAATCCTGTTGGAGGGCGATTCCATGGAAGCAAGAGGTGGACCCTTCAGTCTGCGGGTTGCGGGATGACACTAATATGAAGAAAATTATCCGGGTAGCTCAGATGTTCACTCAGCCACTGCAGGGGCGTTTCTAACATGGGCTCAATTCCATGAATCATCACTTGATTCTTTTTTTCCCCATCTATTCCAAGAAAGAAATCCAATAATAATCAATAAGTCTTGAAACAGTTGAAGAACAAAAATAATCTACTGCTTTTTGAGAACCCTTAGTGAATTAAATGGATTTTACAGCTTTAAGAGGCCAAACCTGGTCTGTCTCCTGAGCAGGAAATGTGGACATGGAGAAAGTTCAAATGTTGCATTATATATCACCCAAAACAGAAACCTGAGGGTTACAATGAATTCAGATAAAAATTCTGTTGCTATATGTGAAAGTATTCATTCTTTCTTAATTACTGTGCTTACCTAAGACTGACGTTAATGAAACTACAGTGGCAAAAACAGCCCATTTGTACCCACTGACCAAAATTTATTTTAGTTACACATTAAAAACTGTACTACATGGCAATTAAAAATGACAAGTACAAGAAGTAGGTCAATACCTATTTAAAATACATAAAATAGAAATGTGAGTAGAAATCAAGTATAAGATCAGTGTTTAGAAAGATGTTTAATAAAACAAATGGGAGCGGTAGGTTAATTTTCAGTAAAGCTGTTAAAATATCTATCAGAAAGTTTTAGAGACACTATTAGAACAAGAGTTAAAGTTTTAATGAGAAGGTACTAAGAGTCTGACTCAGGGATTCCTGCCTTAGCCATGAAACCTGACTGATTTTTGTGGACATCCATTCACTAATTAAAAGGGTGCTGCAATTCACACTTTCCTTTTAAATTCAAATTTTATTATAGTTTTGTGCCTTTTATGATTTTGGTATGATGCACTGACAATCTTTCAAGCAAACAGTAGCACCCTTGGTTGTTACAGAAAAACAAAGAAAGCAAAACCAAACTCATCCTTTGAAAAAGAAAAGAAAAAACCTTTAAGAAACTTTGTGTCACTCCTTCAGCACAATTCTTGGTTTGTCTCTTTTAGTCTCTTCAAAATGTAAATGTCTAAACCTCTCAGCTTCCTGGAGACAGAAGACAACAGGGAAACAGGGAATTCATGGAACTGTATGAGAGGGGAAGAACCTACTTTCCCCCCTTTTGCTCTGTTGAAAATGATTTTTGCATGTCCAGTGCTCTAATGTCTAGGCAAAATGGGCTGATGATGTATGGAGATAACGGCTTGGCTGGAACCTGAAACAAGAGACCCTTTTAAAGAAATATTTAAACTTCCTATTAGAGGCAGCATGGTCCTGGGAGGTGACAGTCGACAGACTGACAATGAGAGGACACAAAAATACTAGAGAATTACTAAAAGAATGCCAATAATAATAACCTAACAAATATAATATCAATCCCAAGATAGCCAAAGAAAAGTCCCAAGGAAAGCCCTGAACCACTGTCACAGTTTAAAACAATTTTAGAAAAAGATATTACCTCATTAATACTACTAACCTAAAAAATGCTTTCATTGTTCTGTCTGCCAATCTTGGTTGCATCTATACGTGTTTTTTACACAGTTGTGATCACAGTGTTAATACATTATTGGTTTTCATGGTGAGTATCATCTATAAATAAAAGATTAAACTACATACAGAATACTATAGAAAGCAGGATATTAGTACTTTGAGAAGATTTTAAAATGTTGGCATTCAAATGGATAACCACTTAGCCATCAGGAATGATTCATTCTCCGTTAAGTTCTAGATTGCCAAATTTTACTGTATTAAATCTTTCTTAGAATATTTGAAAACATTTCCGGTGTAGTTCTCTTTATATTCTTATTATATATTTCTCTGAAATATTTTAATATTCTCAGAATCTTCCTCCTACTTAGCACTGAGTCAAAAAATGAAAGAGCAGTGGTGTAAGAGTAAAAGTTCCTTATCTGTAAAGTTTTTCCTTAAGCCACAGCCACTTTTGGACATTCTGAAACTGGGTAGAAGAAACAAGTCACAACTTAGGAGTCAAAATACGGTACCTAAAGCAGGACTTAAATGAAGGAGCAAATACACTATGGCAAACCCATGCATGGCGTGTCTGAAAGGCAAAGACCAATCCTGTTACATAAATGGATAGAAGGAGTTTAAGTTGTACAACAGAAGTTGCACAACATAAGCACGATTCAAACACTGTATAACAAACCCAGTCAACCACATTATCAGAAATCTGAACAGGCAGCACTGATTCTGTGCTTTCCTACTGGGGCCACTTTTATCCTGCAACATACAAGTGTCACTAAGACAACTGAGGAAGCGGATCTAGGACTATCATATCCATCAATATGACAGTTTTTAACATTTTAATTATTTTGTCACTGCCTACATTTGTCCAAATATTTCCCTTGTGTATATTTTTGTTTGTTTGTTTCCTGACTTTCTCCAATAATACACTGTCACCAGAAGGATTCTTAGAATGGGACAGCAGTTCCCTTGGAACTATTAAGTTTCTCTTATTTATTACTGTATCCCCAGTTCATAGCATAGTGCCAGACACTTAGTAATTAGTCAACAATGTTTTCAGAGCTTAGATAATTTTGCTGCTGGTAGAATACACTGCCAAAATAAATCTTTTGAGAATAGTTTTTGATGGCTAACAATACTATGTAGAAGAGCTCTACCTATATAGACTGTTTTGATTATTAAAACAACAAAGTCAAATGTTTCCAGATAAACCAAGAAGTTTATATCCTGTCACATAAATTCATGCTACTGTTGGGGCTAAAAAAAAAAATAATAATACTTTTCTTCCCGCCTTCTAAGTTCTAGCTGGGCTAATAATTAAATTACAGAGACAGAGTAACAGAAAAAACAGAGAAAACCAAAATTTTAATACACAAGCATGGGGAATTCACTTAAGCATGAAAATTCCAAAGACAGTAATGGTAACATTGAGTGTGTCATTTTGAACAAAGGAGAAAGGGGACAGGGGAAGGGATATTAGATTTCAGAAGAGAGAATGGGTGATTTACAGGTAGTTGAGGAAGAGAGGCACATACATGGCAGAAACATTCTTGCTGGGCAAATCAGAAACAATGGGACACAGGAGTATCTGGCTAACAGGCTTGGAATCTTTCTAACTAAGCTAGGGTGAAAATTCTTAAGATGACTGAGTCCAGCCTCTCTTCCTAAGGCAGGTTTCTCCGTCTGAATCTCTTGGACAGTAAAGTGGGGGAGGGCTGAAATTCTTTCTGAGTTTTATTTCTTAATAAACAACTTAAAATCAATATCCCCCAAAACAGCTTCAGGACAGCAAACTTTTGGTTCCTTTCACTATCATGAATAACAATAAAGCATGACTGCACATTCTGGCGCTATCAGAATTAACAAAATGGAACAGTGAAAATTTAGCAGATGGTTCTTGAAAGGAAACACGATGATATTGCTAAAGTAAATCGTGTTTTTGGTAAACATGTCTTTGTGTTTCAAAGTGGGAATCTAGAATTTAATAATTGGGAATAAGAAATATGTCACTACAAAGCAAATGACTCAGGAGAAAAATGTGACTCCACACTTCACCCACTCAGATTTTTAGAAGTTAACTGGATGCTTTAAAGTAGGCAAACATTTGAGATAGTAATCAGGTGGACTAGTCCTGTATGAAATTCTCTCAAACAGAGCAGGTTGTTTTTCCTGGTAACTTTAATTTTGATATAATTTCAAACTTATAAAAAAGTTGCAAGAATAGTTAAGAAATTCCCCTTCATCCAGATTGTTTACATTTTGCTCCATTTATCATTTTATGTATAGTTTTCTGAATCATTTGAGAGTAAATTAGAAAACAGTGAGCCCTTAATCCTTAAATACTTTAGTGTGTACTATGTTCTTTTATATAACCAAAGTAATCAAAATAAAAAAAATTAACATTGATATTGAAGAGGAGGAAAGTTTTGCCACCCTAAAACTGCCTTTTGGGATATTGATTTTAAGCTGGTTATTAAGCAACAGAAGATTCAGATGGAAAGACCTGCTCCAGGAAGGAAATCTTCGTATACTTACCTTAGCTTAATTTGCATTAAGTATGACAGACAAGAAGACTCCAATCAGGGACTCCCTCCCCACACACCCAGCGATCTCAGTCTTCCGAGCTGCCGGGCAGAAATTTGTCTGGCACTCTCTTGCTACCTGTAAATTGCTCATTTTCACTTTTAAAATCTAAGACCCCCATTCCCCACTTTTCTCTTTTGTCCAAAATGACACATAAACACAAATTTGTCTCACTGTCTTAGAATTTTCATGCTTATGTGAATTCCCTATACACACTTTTTCAACTTTTATATTCTCTTGTTAGTCTGTTGTATGTTGTTTTGGCTTATTAGACCAGCTAGAAGAACTTAGAAGGTGAGAGGAAAAGTATTTTTTCAGGTCCTACAAACTATTATGAAAACATTTCAGATTTTATCAACTATCCCAATTATTTTTACTCCAGGCTAGGAAGTAGTGGAAGAACCATAGAATTCAATTCACTTAAAGAGATCACATATTAATACAGAGACTATCTCAATAAAATTTCATTGCTTATATTTATCTTACTTGTAAGTCCAAGTTGTCATAAAATAAGATAAAATATAAATGTATCTATAATTTTGTATTATCACCAATAGCCTATTAAAAACAAATTCAATTCTGAACTAGCATCTACTTTAAAGTGAGTATTTTTATAGTTGTGGGACATTTCAAGAAAAACATATTCTGAAAGATTCTGGTCATATGATTACAATGGCTAAGAATTACATATAAAAGCAAAAAAGGAAAGAAAATTCACATTAGTCACATAAGTCATTAAAGAAAATTATGAACTTAAAACAATGGTAACTTATGTACATATAAAAAGTGCCTACATATATACACACATACATATATTATATATATATGTATGTGTGTATACACACACACACACACACTGAATATAATAATATACAATAATATAAATGAGACATAAAGGAGAAAGGGTCAGCTAGGCACTGACAGTTAATAAGGTGTATTGAAAGACAGACGGACAAACTGGGAGGTAGGCAAGTTGAGTTCCATTTCTGGTAATGAAGAGATCTGGGCAGGTCTCATATCTTTTTTAGGGTGTTTCTTTATATATAAAATAGAGGTGTCTGTCTAGATCCATGGTTTGCAAATCTCGCTGATGATAGGAATAATTTGGGAGATTTTTAAAAATACATAAGCTGTGCCCCTCTCCTCACCTTGTGAATCACTCTCTTGGGTAAAGTCTGTTTTAAAATGTTCCCTTGAATACACCTTATGATAAGAGGGGTGTAGAATTTTTCTTCAAACAAAACCTTATGCAGAAACCCAATGTATCACACTGGTGAAGATGAGGCAGCTTTGGTTGCTGTGGGATTGACCCTGTCTCCTAGCCCTGCTGCTTAACTGACTTATGACACATGGTAACTTCTGACATAACTGCAGCAGTCAGTATATAAACCACTGGTCTAGGATAGAGGATCACTAACATGTCTTCCAATTCTAGTACATGAGTTTTTAATGCCTAAACAACAACACAGTTAGAGTTAAAATAGGCATAATTCACTGGTTTTGATTTAATAGGCAAACCACTTAACCTTCTGAGTCTGTTTCCTCCTCTTATTAGTGTGAATAAAGAATTCTAATTTCCAGGCTTGCAAGGAGGATTAAATGGGATATCCAAGTAAAGCACTCAGCAAAGGGTCTGGACATAGCAGGCATTCAAAAGTCAGTGACTCTCTCTCATTCCTCCCTCTTGTTTACTCCTAAAAAAATAACAGTGTCCAACATATTACAGAGTAAGTGAAGACAGAAGATCAGTTTTTAAAAGATAATGATTTAGTTAAAAAAGTTAACACTCACTGTAATTCTCTTCTTATAAACTCAGTTACAAGAGAACAAGTTAATTGTTTTAGTACTAGATGTACCAAAAGACATATAAAAACCATGGATTCAATTATGTAATTGGCATGCAAAGGGCTGTGAGAATCTGGCCTCATTAATACATACTCTGCCATATTCAGCCCAATTACTATGCAGTGTGGCACATGAATTTTATGAATGTGTTAAGCAAAAACAAAGATCACAACATAAACCCAAAGACTCAACAATTACGCAAACAATAAAATAAATGACATTTTCAAAAATTCCTTAAGCACTGTAAACCCTCTGGATTAAACTAGCAAATGCTCTCAACATGTATATTCCGTAGAGACCATCATGACAAGTCAAATGAGCTCTACTGCACTAAAGCTATGTTGCTTAATAGGCTGTAAGTAAGGTTCTTAATGTTTTTTAAAAGATGAAAACATTCAGGTATGGGAGGGATTTCCAAAACCGTTGCCATACATTTTATTAATAAAAATATCATTATTTGAGAACTCATAGTGTGTGATGAATATGTCTTTCAAAGATTTCTATTAGCAATGGCTCATAGCCTTCCCCACCCTAATCTGCATTTCAGTCATTATTTTTTTAGCCAACTTCCGACAAGGAATATGATTTTTTAAATGTCTTTAAAAACAGGTCACTTGAAATTCTAGCAAGATGCATGAGTTTTATTCTTGCTATTAGTAAGTATACTAAATATGTGCAATTTCTCTGAATTTAAAGGAAGTTAAAGAAACAGCAGGTATATCTTCAAGGGAAAATGCTTTTAATCAGAAAATGTCAGTTTAATAACTATTTTGGTTTATAATTGAATATTGAAATAACATAAATCTGATGTCAAACATGTGTTTAGCCTTGTGGCTTCACATTTACATTTTATAATTCAGCAGAAAATGACTTGATTTGCTATTCTGGAATGTGTGATACTGAAGGTTAAAACTTCTAAAAACATACTTATATTAATACTTCTGAAAAAGTTTTAAATAAATAAAGAGATGAGCTTTTTGATTACCACTAGTCTGAACAATTTTGTTCTGTCTGACAAATTCTTTTAACCTCTGATATGTTCATTAGTAAAATGCCACCTAATTGAATCCATTGACATGAAAAACCACAGGCTGAAATCTGAAGTGCATACATCATGTTGAAGGATTTTGACTCAGCCTCAGCGGTAATAGTCAGTGAGGTCAGGTCAAAGAGGGTTAAACCAAGCCAGGATATAGCCAAAGGAATACATCAAACGCTGATTTTAAAAGGGCAATTAATCTTAGACAGAAATGCTTCCTGGGGAATGAGATCTCAATCTTAAGAGCACACTACATGATGTAGCAGTAAAAATGAACATATACAAGCTTACAGAGCTTTTATCCTGTGATCACAAACAGAAGGAGAGTGTTGTTTATCAGAGAAATACAAACTCGTTTAAAAATACTTACATTAACTTCTTCCGGATCTATAGTAACTTAGCAGTACAGGTTTTAATGAACACATAATGTATTACATTTAATATATACCACGTATTTCTTTCAATGCATAAATTTTGTATTTTTTATTATTTCTGCCCACAATATTGCCAGAATCTTGACTCTTAACATTTTATACAAGATTTTCAAAACATATCCATGTTAATTCTTTCATTGCCTTTTGCTTGTAATTCTTCTATTTCTTAATGAGAACATAAACCAAAATTTACACTAAAAATATTCCATATTTAGTTATAATTATAAATAGAACACTGTATGAAATTAAGTGATTGTAAGACCATTGTAATAAACTAAAAGCATCCTGATAACAAGATAAAAATGTGGTAAAAGTAAGAAACTAAAACTTGTTCACTTAACCCCTCCCAAAATAAAACTTTGAAAATACAGGTTTAAATGTTTTGATCTGCTTTCATAAAATGACCCAGTAATTCCAGCAGGAAGTAACAGGGCCCATTAATATTTGTCAAGTATGAATTATAGAATAGTTCAGAATTGTTTCAATTAAAATATAGGCAATGATTACACTGTTTATATATGGCCAGACTGAGGTTGCACAGGACTTGTTTTAATGAAGAGATAACTAGCTTTTAATCGCCTGCATGTGTTACTATTTTGTTAAAGAAAGTTTGTTTTCTAGTGCTAAAGATGAAATATTAATTGTGCAAGTGTCTGTTCCCACTTTTGAAAAAGTCATGTTATTTCATTTAGCTTCTTGAGATTTAACATAAAGAACAATAATTGAGAGAAATCAGAGGCATCTTCGATAGGTCCACTGATCCCATTTTCATTCAGAGAATCATGAAAATAATCAGTTAATTACTTCTTTGCTTTTAGAAAAGATGTATGTCAATGGATTTGCTCATTAACAGATTCGGGATCACCAAGTTTAGTTCCCGTTACCCATGTGTTGGAATAAAGCACAGAGTTGGAGGGAAAACAAAACAATCAAGCAAAGAATTTGACTCATTTTTGTTTAGAATTTGGTGGAGTAATGGTAAATTAAAAAAAAAAAGTAATTATCAAGTTAAAACTAAGCCTAACAAATCTCTTCTGTCCAAACTTGAGTGTAGATAATCTTTGCTTATGAGGGTTACATCTGAAGAACTCTTTGAATTCCCACTGTGACTGACACTATATCCTACCCGCTTTTTTAAACATAAAATACGCATCCAATGAGGGATACAAAACAATGAAGAACAGAGAATGTTAGGATTAGAGTGAAAAGGTGGGGCTTCTATTATATCTTCCAGTGGCCCCGTCCCACATGTCTGGCTTACAGTATCTCAGCAAAATTACAAGTGGGCCTTCTTCTAGGGGCCTTCCTTAACAGAGTCACACTTCTGGTATTTCGAATCACATTCAGAAGTTAATTTCTAAAAAAGGTAAAAGTCAAGTGGCATGGAACTCCTGCCATAATCTAAGGTAGAAACAGTTACAGTATCAGTTTACATTTAGTTTATCACACATTTATATCTTCTGTGCATAGGTTGAACATCATCAAGTACTTGTCTATACAGAGTAGGTTTATCAACTACCACAAGAAAAAAAACAGAACTGCTTCTTACTAACTCTATAAATTCCCTATGAGTACATTTATTTGTGAAAAATACTAACAAAACCATAAGATAACAACAAAAAGTTAATTGTAAAACCTTGGAATAATATGAGATTATGAAATCTTATTTAAACAAACTTTTCATTCATTTAAATCCTACATCCACCCCATCCTATGAAGCCGGTAGCAGGAAATACCCTTATTTTATAGAGTAAGTAACCTGGATCCATTTAAAACAACAACAAAAACAAAACAACAAAAAACTCCTACTAAATGATCTTCCAAATCAAAGTGTGAAGATGCAAAGTGATAGAATGAAAACATAATGAGTGAAAAAAATTACTGAAAATGTAAAACCATTATTGTTCTTACTCTGAAACCCTAACTCTGATGATGGGTTTGTAGGTTTTGTTTTTGTGGTATGAGTTTGCAAATTGCAATGCCACCTTTTTGGGGGGCAGTGTCATCATGCTGACAAAAATGACTACTGCTGGTTCAAATTTCAAATCAAATTATCTACCTTGGATTTTTTCTAATTGCTTTATGTCTGAAAAATATTACTGTAACACCAAACAGTTAATGCACTTTATAAATACAATAATCATGCTATAGGGCAAAGGAGAAAAAAATGTGAATATATCATATTTCCTTACTTTTTGTAAAGCTATTCTGTGGTTTCTTACAAAGCATATAAAAAGTAAACCAATATAATGGATCTTGAGATCATCATGTTAAGTGAAATAAGTCATACAGAAAAAAACAAGAACTACATGATTCTACTCATATGTAGAACAGAAAATTGAAAGCAACAAAAAAAGAAAAACTCATGGACACAGTCACCTATGTAATTTTTACTAATGAATGTCACGCCAATAAATGTAACAATAAAACAAATAAAAAAAAATAAGAACAATCAAAGAGCCTAAAAAAATAATAAAGCAATGTAAATTTCAAGTTAGACTACCTAAATGGGGTATTATGAATCCCCTAGTCTCCAGTCATCAAAATCATGTTCCAATGTACTAACCAGGAAAAAAAATAGATCTAAGTCACTTAGTTCCTCGGTGCTTTTCCCACATTAGTGACCTCACTGAAAATTTTCTGCATATGTACAGGAGAGAAGTAGAAAAATATGACTATTCCTTAGCAAAGAGAGTAGGGACATTTTAGGATTTCAGAGCAGCTACTGTTCATTATTATTATTATTATTAATATTACCCCTTAGCAACCAGCTCCTGGCTAGCTGCTGAGTCTACTTCTACAGTGATCATGTGCTATTATTTTCATCTAATTTCTGTTCATCTTTTAAGACTTAGCTCAGTCTTCACTACCCTACTTCAGAATGGATACAACAACGATTCTAAGTGCATCCTATCTTCATTCCTGCACACGCCACATCTGTACGTTTCTGTCCAATCCAACTGTTACTTAAAAGCAGGGACTATACATCTTAATATCCCCAGTGTCAGAAGACAGTATGATGCAAAGAAACTGAATGATGAATAATGAAATCTACAACATCAAATGGAAACCAAAAGTAAAAATGGTAGTTGGGAAGGGTATCAAGGTAAATAAATTTCCAGGAAGGAGGGCAGGAATGGAAATGGGACTACAAGATTATACTTGTTGGTAAGCCTTTCCCTACTTATACACTCCATCTGTACAACATCAATTTGAGTTCAGGATTAAAACAGCCTAACTGTTACAGAGGACTGATCAACTAGAACTTAAAAGCAAGAATAGACATTTTTATTCTCATAAGCCTACTAGGTTTTTGTACATTACATGGGAAACTGGGAAATGAAATATGACTGGGCAAAGCTTATAGGTGTTTTGTATTCTCCCAAGTAAAAGAATAAAAGCTATGTGGTTTTAAATTTCTGCTGTTCATGTGCTTGTAGTTTTTAATGATCAAACAAAAGAATATTTCACTTCAGCTCTGATATAGAAGCTAAACTCTCTGAGTCATTTTAACTAAAGCTGACACCACAGAAAAAGATTTACCTGAGTTCACCTTTTGTTACTTCCTGTTACCTCTAACTTGGCTTAACTCCTCTAGCCACTTATAAAACAACAAAAAAGAAAACACACAAAGCATCATTAGTTACTGTATAAGAACAGTGACCTAAAGCACGTCTTCATAATTATTAGTACAGTCTACCTTCACATGATGAAATCAGGCAAAATTCCTTCATGCATGAATCACTTGCTATAAGGAGTAGTAGACAATGGTGCCACATAACTTTTATGAAGTACTTTCTCTCTTTATCACATGATGACAGCCAGTTGTTATCCATACACACCCAATCTTGAAGTCTTTCGCTTTCAATGTTAAGTTGAGTGCAGGTGTTTCAAAATGCTTCATGTTTGACAACGCCACAGGTGTACTGAACCAGACAGTAAACAGTTCTTTACTGAAATAGTGACTTGTTTTGGATATTCCCCACAGAGTCTAAAATGACAGTTATTTTCATATGAGGTAACAAAATGAAGAGGTAAATTAAAATTTTTCCAAAGGTAAGATATAGGCCTTAGAAATGTGGCCTCCTCCTGGTATGAAAGATACCACTGAAAGCATCTCAAAAGTATAGGTGCTATTTATATCATTTCAGTGATGGGTGTGTATGACATGTGTGTGTTCCCGCATCAATATAAGCACTTCACACAAAGATATCCACCTACAGCATCTGCAATCACCTAAAAGAGAGGTTTATGGATTAAAGTTGTGAGTGGTGGTATCACTGACCCCCCGCTTCAAAAAAAAATACAAGGGAAGTTACATTGCGTACTCTTCAGAACAGATGCATAGGTAGGGCAAGCTAAAACTTTAGAAGAGAAGAATCTGTAAAAGAAAAAGCTTCACAATTTTATGTGCCATTCTTGTGCAGGGCCATGTTAATCTTGTATGTAATGTTGTGATTTGGGTGTAGGAATGGCAAAAGAGCACAAAGTTATGTGTTCTAATAGAACATGTCAGATCAATGCATATGACTGCTTCTCATGTACATGCTGGCATGTCACAGCCTTTATTTAAAAAAATTCATCAAGAGTGGTCAGAATTACATATAGGAACTCTAAAATAACAAAATGAATAAAACAAAAATAGCCGAAGTTCAGGTTCCTAAGACCATACCAGGAAATACTGTGAGAGAACAGCACATAGGTGAGATTAGGTACTAAACACAAATCATAGCATAAAGAGTTAGGAAAAGCAAGTATTTCAGAATGTTACTTTAAACAAAAAAGGTAAAGTAAAAGGTTGAAAACATGAAAACAAAAATAAATATTAATAGTAGCACAGTAATGGGGATAAAACCAATGGACTAGGAGATGAAGACTTGAGTTCTAAACCTAGTTCTGCAATTAAATAAGAGATCTTTAGCAAATCATCTAAACAAATTAACTGAATGAACTAATAACTCTAAGGATCTATAGTTATATTATTCTTGAAAGATGTCAAATAGAAAATTCACACCCAATCAATTTCTTCTGCTCTTCTCTAGTAAGTTTTCTCTCATCATTCTGTTATTTGTTGACAAGTGTGCTGCTGGTTGGGAGAGAGAGAGCGTTACAGTAGAACAGCTTTCTTCAAAGGTTTTGAGTTTCATTATTATATTCTCACTCAATAGTCAACGATCCAATAAAAAAGTATATTAAATGATGGAATGTTTTTGAAAGTAGATTGTCAAAATACATCTAAGAAAAGAAAAATAAGGCAGCCATTTGAGCATTAAGCTTTAGCTTAAATTTCAATTATTCTTAATTGACAAAGGCATTTTTTCAATGTTTTTAAAAATACTATCAAGTACTTAAAAAGAGAGAAAAATACAGTGCAGAGAAGTAAGTAACTGAAAGTCAATGCCTGCAGTGGGAACAAGTATGAGGCTTATGGGTCCCATTTCTATTAGGAATAAAAATGATTAATCTCTTGACTATACTCCAAATGATAAAACTAGACTATATTCTAAAATCTTGAAGAATATAGTAAAACACATTCAATAGTTTTAAAAAAAACCCCAAAGAAAATAAACTGGAACAATAAGTATTCCTGAATCAATAAAAGTTATTGGGAATATCCCTGTTAAAATTTCTATAACTTGATTTCAAAAACAAAGTCTACTTAACTATCTCTGTAAAGATATCCAGGAAAATGGAAACACTGGTTGTCTCCGGAGAGAGGAAATGGGTTAGGGTTTGGTAAATAGAGAAGTCAGGAGAGAAACTGTTCTCTAAATTCCCTTATGTACTTTTTGATTTTGGAACTATATAAATGTATTCTTTATTAGAAAATAATTTTCAATTATTTAACTAAATATAATACACAAAAAACCCTGATAAAGGGACTTTAAATTAAATAACTTTTCAAAAGAAAATGAAAAGACAAGTCCCCGACTAGGAAAAAGTAACTATAAATCATGTAAGATAAAGGACTGATATCCAGAATATATAAATAACTCTCAAAACTCAGTAATAACAAAACAAATAATCTATGAAAAAGTGAGAAAAGAGTCTGAATAGACATTTCATCAAATATATCCATGAATAAAGCACATAAAAACACTCAACATCATTAGCCATTAGGGAAAGATAAATTAAAACCACTACGAGATATCACTACACAACCACTAGAATGGCTATAAGAAAACAAAAAGCATGCATTGGAGATGATGTGAAGAAATTGGAACCCCTATCCATTGCTGGTACAACTGTAAAAATGGTGCAGGCAGTTTGGAAAAATTTAGCAGTTTCTGAAAAAACTAAACACAAACTTACCATAATAACCCAGCCACTCCACTCCTAGGAATACACCCAATAAAAATGAAAACGTATGACCACACAACAGTCTGTATGTGAATATTCCCAGCAGCATTATTCATAAAAGTGAAAAGGTGGAAATGATCCAAATGCCCATAAATCAGTGAATGAATAAACAAAATATGATATACATACCCAATGGAATACTATTCAGCAATAAAAAGGAACAAACTACTCAATGAAACCAAAAACATTATGCTAAGTGAAAAAAACCAGTTACAATTTCGTGTGATTCCATTTATGTGAAATATCCCAAAGAGGCAAATTACAGAGACAGAAAGCAGACCAGTAGTTGTCTATAACTGACAGTAGGAGCAGAAATTAGTTGTAAACAAGTACAACAGAACTTTTGAGGTGATGAGAATGTTCTAAAACTGAATTGTGGTGATGACTAAACAACTCTAAATTTACTGGAATTAAAATCATTAAAATGCCCAAAATTTATTTATGTGAAACTCTTATTGAAAATTAAAATTACACAGCAATCAAAATAGATTAGGGTTCTAAGATAGTATTATAATTAATTTAATATTAATTATGCCATGATTTAATGATCATCACTTAACCCTAGCATTAGAGATATGAGGATATATAAGGCACCATCAAAAACCTTGACTATATGTTCTAGTAGAGTATAGTGATGATAAATAACAGTGAGACCTTATAAGATCTATTTATAACCTCTTGAACCAATGAAACCTGTTCAATTTCAATAATTTTTAACAGTCATCAGTATCTTTTTTATCAGTCCCTTCTGGTAATGGTTCTGCTGGTATTACAGATGTCCTTCTTCCCCCTCATTGAGCCTCTGTGCAATGGAGAAATGCTAGATCCATACAGGAATGCTAGGAAAGGTAAGCATATCGATTAAGAAAAAGGTAAAAATATATTTTTATGATCTCATTACTTTAGAATGAAGAAACACAATGCAAGATTAAAAATATTTATCAGAACTGAATTAACAAATAAAAGACCCGGGCACCAAAGATCTGATAAGAGGATATAAGAACATTTATTTATAAAGATATATGTATCCCTATGTTCACTGCAGACTTTTTATGGTGACCACGACACGGAAACAACCAAAGATGCGGTCCATATAGACTATGGAGCATTACCCAGCCACATATAGACTATGGAGCATTACCCAGCCATAAGAAGACATGAAATACTGCCATTTGCGATAACATGGATGGAGCTTGAGACTATCATGCTAAGTGAAATAAATCAGATGGAAAAAGTTGACTTCACTCATATGTGAAATATAAAACTCAGAGCAACAAAAAAATAAAACAACCTCCCCCCCCCAAAACCTTACAGACACAGTATAGTGGTTACCAGAGGAAAAGGGAAGTGGGAGGGAGGTAGGAAAGGGTAAGGTGGGTCAAACACATGGTGACAGAAAGACATTTGACTTAGGGTGGTGAACACACGATGCAATATACAAATGATGTATTATAGAAGTGCACACTTGAAACCTATATAACTTTATTAATTAATGTCACCCCCAAAAATTTAATGAAATGCTGAAATACTTCCTGCTCAAACAAAATTTAAATGTTATTTCCATTTCAAAAGATTTTTCTGTACAAGGTAATATCTTCCAGAAGTAATTAGTAAATGCTATGTATAAGTGCAAAATGTTTATGTTACCTTGATAACAAAGAGAAATGAAAGATGTTTTACTGTTGCTGATTATATTACCTTCAGGAGCAACTGCAGAAGGACAAACTTCTTTGAGGAGATCTCCTAGTGTATGCAACTGTCCATCTATAGCCACAGGACGAAAAAGCTTCTGAATGAAAGGTCGTTCAGTTGTTGTCTATTTGAAAAATGAAAAAAGAATTCAAACAATTAAGTTTTTGTTGCCATGAATTACAAATAAACAAACCAGAAATTTAAACTTGGCATTAGCTGCCTTTTGATATGACATAATCTGAAGCATATACCACAAATGTGGTATTAGTGCCAAAAACATAAAGACAAGTAAATCTAATGAGAAAACCATCAGACAAATCCAGAATGGGCGACATTCCAAAGACAACTGGCCTGGACTTTTCAAAGACAATTTTCAAAGGCATTTAAAAAATAAAGCAGTACAAAAAAATTAAAAGAGACTGACAAGCTATAACAACTAAATACAAAAAATAAACTCTGACTGAATAGTGCATTGGAGAAGGAAATTTTAATAATCAGCTATAAAAGACATTTTTGGGATAACTTGGGAAATGAGGAGTGAACATGAGACAATATTATTGAATTAATGTCAAATTTCTTAGGTGTAATAATTATTATAGAGACAATATCCTTATTGTTAAGACATTCACACTCAAGTATTTAGGGATGAGATGCCATGATATTTAAAACTTTCCTTCAAATGGTGAGAGAGAGGGGAGAGGGAGACAGAAGAGGGGAGAGGGAGACGCAAGAGGGGCTAGAGGGAGCTGGGCGAGGTGGTGAGGGAGATGAGAGAAGGGCTAGAGGCAGATGAGGGAGGGGGTAAGGGAGACTGAGGAGGGGAGAGGGAGACGGAAAGGGGAAGGAGAGATGACAAATGTGGAAAAACGTTAACTACTGTGAGTCTAGGTGAAAGCAGTTGTTTTAACTCTGTTCAAAAATTTTCAAAATTAGGGTTCCCTGGTGGTGCAGTGGCTAGGCTTCAGCGCTCTCAATGCCACTGCCTGGGTTCGATTCCCAACCAGGGAAGTACCCACCCCCCCTCTAAATTTCAAAATTGTACATGCAGTATTTATTTTGACAACTGTTATTAGCACTAAGTCATACTTTATTGCTAACAATTTCAATGTTCTACTCACTTAAAAAATCAAGTTTCACATTTTCTTAAACTACCTCTATGCAGCAGTTCTCAGCCTGTGGGTCGCAATCCCTTTGGGAGTCAAACGACCCTTTCACAGGGGTCGCCTAAGACCGTCGGAAAACCCGTATCAGATATTTACATTACGATTCATAACAGTAGCAAAATTACAGTTATGAAGGTAGCAACGAAAATAATTTTATGGGGGTCACCACCACATGAGGAACTGTATTAAAGGGTCGTGGCATTAGGGAGATAGAACTACTGGTCTATGGGATCGTATCAACAGTGAGGGAAGCCTCATCATGTCACACAGTGCAGAGGCCCTGAATCAGGCAGTCTGTGAACAGCACCAGTATTGTTCATGAGCTCTATGACCTTGCACTCAGTTTCTTTGGAAATTTCAGACATTCTGTATTTCTTAAGTTGGCTGTGGGAATAAATGAACTGTTCCAAGCACAGAGTACAGGTAAGTAAGTAAGTAAATGAATGAATGAATGGTAAAGAGATTAAAAACACCTTCCTAATTCTTTAACTGCTATTTTACTGTAAGATGGTTAAGTTTTTATTTTAAGCTTCCTGGAGTAAAAAAATCATGAAAGCCTATAAGCACAGAGTTAATACCTTATATTTCATAAGAAAGTGATCTCAACTACCTAGCAATTAATGACAATGTTTTTGTTCGTTTTGTTTTCTTTTTAGTTATATGTAACTATTCCAGATTTGGTTAAAAAAAAAAAAAGTCTGGTTTTAAGTGTGGACATAAACTAGAATGCAAGAAATAACAGACATGGTGCAAGTGTGTAAGAGCTATCTTTCCTAGCTTTACATTGTGTATTCAAGTGGATACATAATAAATGTTGAAAAAAAAGGTATCCAATAATATAGTTCAGTGTATATTGCAAAGAACTGCAGAACATGAAAACCTTGATAATTAGAATGCATTGAATATAATGCAACATTCAATAAATGAACTTGTTATTTTTTTAAAAAAATCTAATTAATAGCCTCAAATTTAGGAAGCTCATACTTTTCACACAAGATAAAACTGAGAATAATATCATTCACAATCAAGGATTAAACATGTGAAGATAATAGAGATCAGGGGAGTTCAGAGAAGAAAGAAATGAATTAAGAGAATGAAGTAATAATTTTAAAAAGCCACCACTCAGGGCTTTCTATCTTCCAGGCAATGAAGAGGCTTTTAAGACTTCTTAGCAAAGGAAGTGACGTGATGAAAGAGGCTTTTTCTGAAAGCTAATGGAAAGCAGCGCTGTGTACAATGACTTGGTTAAGAGGTAACATCAGAATGACTGGTGAGAGGATGTCTGAATAATGCAAGGCTATGTGACGACAACTGGGACTCAGTCAGTGGAGAAGGAGGGACAGGACTGTACCCTTAGTTTAAAAAAAAGTTAAAATACTTCATCTATAGTCCAATCTGAAAATACTGTTTTCAGCAGTCTAAGAAATCTTTTCAAGATTCAATTGCTCCCTACTTAGTGACAGAATTGTGAAATGTTTTAGCTGTAATAATATATAATATAATAACTACAACAACTTATTGTAAAATACAATATAATAAAGCAATATACTAAATAGGAAAGGCCAACTAGTTTAGCTACCATATTAAAACCCCGAAATTCTCCTCTACTCTCATTCCTCTAAAAAGGGCCTGTAATTTCCCTCTACTTCTTTTTCTACTCTTTCCAAATCCGAGCAGTTATAATAAAGGGATAACAACCTTTATAATGACGTTACTTGTTTGTGGGGAGCATGGAAGCCCTAGTACTATTAACCTATTCTGAGTAAATTCTGTGGAATCGTAACCAAGAAAACTCTCACCAAAGTAAAGTGGTGTTTCTCAAATACCAAAAACCTTATTTTAAAAGCCAAATATCCAAATCAAAACTCTAATGAACATTTTGTTTAATACTGATTAGCGTGTCCTTAAAAAGATGTATTTTTCTCCACCCTATCATCCCAAAACTTATATTCCTATTCTTAAAAATTTATTATGCTGAAAAGGAGCCATTACATGTCTAAGTCACAGCAAATATAGAAAATACTCAATTTGGGGAGTTATCCTTAAAACAAAAGCCCTCCAGAGACAGATCATACATTTAGGCACTGTGCAGAGATCCTTAAGGATGATGGAAATGGAGGGTAAATTCACACACATTTCTTAACAAATTTCATTAAACCTAAGTTACAGTTCAGCAAAGAAGACTAAATTATGCTAGGAAATATTTAAAAACTATCTTCCTTTCGAATATAGCAAGAATTAAAAAAAACAAACCAGAAAGCTCCATTAACATGAATTCTTTAAACTTTTAGTATACATGAAACCAGGCAATGTTAACAACATCCATGGTAATCTAAACCTCAATCTGACAGACCAGAATGTCACTTAACAGGAATATAGCTAATACTTACTTAATATTCTAGCCATTTACTTGTAAATATGCAAACTATTTCAGTGACTTCCAAAAACAGTATCACTCTCTCATGAGAAATTATTTTGATATCTCCGATATTGAAAAGTTATATTATTGATTTATCTTGGAGATACACTGACTAGAAGCAGAACTAAATTTATAAAAATTTTAAGTTAAACTTGTAACATTTTAGTGACACATTTTCTTAAATTGGCAGTTCAAGAGTGACACTTAAGTTCTTATGGATGTGTGTTATGACTACACATCAGTGTAGGCTAATCATGTTATCAATGTTTTTATATCTAAGAAATAAAACACAGGGAAAAGATCTATTTCCAATATAGTCAAATAGGTTAACATTAAAGTTCATAAAACAGAAATGCTGACTTACTGTAGCAGACAATGTATGGGCTTTAAAAATAACAGATACAACCACATCATTAAAATCAAGTTTGAGTCTTATGAGTTACCTAGGGTACATACAGCAACAAAAAAATATGACAGCTATTAAAGAGCACAGTAGTCTAAGTTCTGTCATTTATTATAGGACCACAAGCACCATTACCTAATTTCCCTGAACCTCAGTTTCCTCAAAATAGAAATAATTATATATGTATGTACACACATATAGGCATATGTGTAAACAGGTAATACCTACATTGCAGTGTTTTTGAGATAAGATACATGTGCAGCAAAATTATGGTATATGTAACCACCTAAACAGACACCTAAACCGTAGACCAGAATCATGATCAACAGTTTTAGAACACTGTAATGGACAGTTTAACTTAATACTATCCCAATTTAGCAGACTCATGTTTTATTTCTTTTTAGTTTCAATAGATTTTCTCTAAGTTCACTTGTCTGTATGAAATTCAGCTTATATAAATTTAAGACTGGTCTAAAAATTAACACCAAAATAAAGATCCATAAAAGGAAATACTGATAAACTGTGTCAGTATTTGTCTTAAAAAAACAAAAACAAAAAAACCTTTTGCTCTGCAAAAGATTCTGTGAAGATGAAAAGATAAGCTACAGGCTCGGAGAGAGTATCTGTAAACCACATATCCACATAAAGAACTCTAAAATTTCAACAGTTAAAAAGCAAAGAATTCAATTACAAAATGGGCAAAAAGACACAATAGGACATTTCACCCAAAGAGGATATACAGATGGTAAATAAGCACATGAAAAGATGACTGACATATCATTAGCTATTAAAGAAATGCACATTAAAACCATAATGTCATATCACTACATACTTATCAGTATGTCTAAAATTAAAAAATAATAGTAACATCAAGTGCTGGTGAGCATGTGGAGAAAGTAGATTAGTCATACATTACAAATACAAATATAAAATGGTATAGTCCCTCTAAAAGAGTATGGCATTTTCTTACAAAACTAAACATGTATTCACTATTAATATATGACCTAACAATTTTATTCTTGAGTATTCCCAGAAAAATGCAAACATATGTTCTCAAAAAACTTTGTACATAAATGTTCATACTAGCTTTACTTGTAATATACCCAAACTGGAAAGAACTCCAGTGTCCTTTAACAGGTGAATGGTTAAACTATCTGTGGTATATTCATACCATGGACTACTACTCAACAATAATAATAATAATTTAAAAATCTATTCATACATACAACAACTTGTTTGGAGCTCAAGGGAATTATGTTGCATAAAAAAAAGCCAATCTCGAAAGGTTATAATACTCTATGATTCCATTTACATAAAATTAGTAAAATGGTAAAATTTTAGAATCGGAGAACCAATTAGGGTTCAGAGGTTAGGGCAAGGTTAAGGTTAGATGAGGTAGGTGGCTGTGGCTATAAAAGGGTAGCCTGTGTGATGAAACAAAACTAATGAAATATGAGTAAGATTTGTGGATTGTATCAATTCCAATTTCCTGGTTATGATATTGCACTACTGTTATACTAGATGTCACCAGTGGAGGAAACTGGATGAAAAACATATAGATCTTTCTGCATTATTTGCTGCAAGTATGTGAACAATAAATATTAATTCATGAAAGCATTCAGAACAATGCCTAGCACATGGTAAATGCTCAGTAAGTGTTATAACTCTTCTTATTAAAAGTGACTTGACACTCAATAAAAATTCATTAAATACTAATATGCATTTGTTATTGAGTTGTAATACAGTAGACTCTGTTAGCTGGAACTCAAGGAAGCAATCAGCACGCTTAAGCAATGGGCAACATTTTTGCCTGTTGCTTGAGATTTTTGCCGGTTGCTTGAGTTTCAGTTAAAGGAGAGTCTACTTACTTTTATCTGGCATATACCAATCCCCATGGGTGCCGGTTAACTGAGACTCTTCTATACAAAACACGGATAATTATAAGAAGATACACTAATCTTGTAGTCACCTTGTCACTATATAATATCAGTTCTAATTTTGTTGTTTTGGTCTTAGCTATTATATCAACATATACTATGAATTAGAAATGTGGTTTTTGTTAAAAATGACAATTTATAGCTAGAAGGATACATATATGGCTCAGTGACCACAAAGAGGAGGAAGAATCACATTAGACAGTAAATTCTATTCACAGAAACAAATGATTAAAAGTTATGGAAGAAAAAAACATAAAAATTCAGAAAGGATACAACCTAAAAGGTGCCCAGTAGATACATGATGATTCACTAGGTTGTGAAATTTACGAATGACCTTAACTAAAATGTAAGGTGGGGGGTGTTAAGAGTGGTGGTGTCTCCTACTGACACAGCTGGCAGAATCTGATGATAAGGGGCCCAGTTTGTTAAAATAGCTTGAACAGAATGATCTTAGTAGTAGTACCTAGGTCCAGAAGCTCCAACCAATGACCTCATTCACTATAAACTGAATCCATAATACAATTTGTTCCAGTGAGCCTTAAATGGCCACTCTATTCTCCTTAACTGGGCTGAAGAAACAAATATTGTATTAATATATGTTGTATTTTCCCAGGTGCAGCAATAAGTTTTGATATCATCAGCTACTCTGTGTGTGTGCTTTGCTTTTAAATTCTGTGAAATAAGATGATTTACTATTATTTATATAGTAAATAGAATTTATTTGATTTGTAAGAGTTGCTTAAATGTATCACTTGTTAGATTTGTAGGGTTTTTAAAAATCAGCTATATTAAAATACAGAAAACTGTAAATGAAAATCAGCTATATTAAACTATAATTGGAATTGTCAATGTCCAATTGATCAATAAGAATGTAGTTAGATTTATTTCATTACATTAGTACTATGTGTTTCAGAAGAACTAAATCTGGAGAAGGGAAAGATTCAGGATAGTGGAGTAGATAAATACTGTACCCTCGTCCCTCTGTGAACACATTAAAATTAGAACTGAATTATAGAACAACCAACCTGGAGAACCATCTGAAGTCAAGCTGAACGGAAGTTTTATAACTAAGGATATAAAGAAGTAGTCAACTGGAGACTGATAGGAGGGGCGGAGACCTGAAATGGCTGGCCCCAAACTTCCGTGTGGCGGATGAGAATCAGGAGGGATATCTGGGCCATGGAAGGTGCCCCTGAAGGAGCACGGGACCCCTCAACATACAGTTATAAAAAACAGTGGAGGTATTCCCATCATCTGGGTGGGATGAAAGGCTGTGGGAAACCCAGACTGCTTTTTAAAGGGCCCTGCACACATACTCACTCTTTGTAGGCACACACAAAGGGCAGTCTCAACAGGCACCAGGCCCTGCTGGGGTGAATCCCACTCAGTGGGGTAAGCCCCCTGCACCGCAGCCTGCAAGCTGTGGATGTGGCCAAATCCCACAGCCAATCAGCCTGAGGGTCAATCTCACTCAATTATCTGCCAATAGCAGTCAAGGCTCAACTATAACAGGAAAGCACATACAACCCATACAAGGATACTTTTAGAGTACCCAAAGCAGATGACCTGGGAAACTGAGCCCCACAGGGTACTTAATGCATAACACCACCTGGCTAAGACTGGGAGACATAGCAGATCTACTTAATACATAGAAACAAACACAAAGAGGCAGCCAAAATGAGGAAACAAAGAACTGTGTCCTGAATAAACAACAGGAATGTTAGAGAGACTTCTTTAAGATAGGGGGAAAAAAG
Organism: Lyroderma lyra; assembly: GCA_004026885.1. Taxonomy (NCBI): domain Eukaryota; kingdom Metazoa; phylum Chordata; class Mammalia; order Chiroptera; family Megadermatidae; genus Lyroderma; species Lyroderma lyra. The sequence continues at coordinate 198,908 of PVJL010000240.1, read as the reverse complement.
TTAAAAATTATGAATAATAAAATGGCAATAGCTATATATCTGTCAACAATTACTTTCAATGTAAATAAATTAAATGCTCTAATCAAAAGACAGGAGAGCGGAATGAATAAAAAAACAAAACTCTTACATATGCTGCCTACAAGAAACTTATTTCAGATAAAAAAACACACACAGAAAGTAAAAGGACAGAAAAAGATATTTCATTAAAATGGAAACAAACGGAAAATAAAAGCTTGGGTAGCAATACTTATACCAGACAAAATCAATTTTAAAACAAAGGCTATAACAAGAAACAAAGAAGGACCCAGTAATTCTACTTCTGGGTATTTATCTGAAGAAACCCAAAACACTACTTTGACGGATGTGTTCATCCATATGTTCACTGCAGCACTGTTTATAATCGTGAAGATGGATAAAGAAGACATGGTACATAAATACAATGGAATATTGCTTGGACATAGAAGGGAATGGGTGGCATGGATGGACCTGGAAGGTATTGTACTGAGTGGAGTGTTAGACAGAGAAAGACAGATGCAATGTGATTTCACTTATATGTGGAATCTAAAGAACAAAATAAGCAAATAAAATAGAAACACACTCATAGATACAGAAAACATTCTGATGGTGGACAGATGGGGGGATTGAAGGTGTGGACAATAAAGGGGAAGGGATTAAAAAGTACAAATTGGTTGTTACAAAGTAGTCATGGGGATGTAGGGTATTGCGTAAGAAATATCATCAATAATATTGTAATAACTATGTATGGTGTCAAATGGGTACTAGATTTATTGGGGAGATATATGGGAGAGTGTTGGGGGACAGGATGAAAAAATGATGAGATGAACAAGCACAAATTGGTAGTTACAAAGTAGTCATGGGAATGTAAAGTAAAGCATAGGGAATATAGTCAACAATATGGTAGTAACTACGTACAGTGTCAGGTGAGTACCAGACTAATCAGGGGGATCACTTCTAAATTATATAAATGTTAAACCACTATACTGTACACTTGAAGTTAATATAAAAATATATTGAATGTCAAAAAAAATCTGGAGAAGGGATGAATTATAGAAATATCAAGTGAAAAAGATGGTTCTCATGTTTATAAAGACTACTGTATTTCTAACTAGCATAAATTAAACTGAAAGGCATTAAAAAACTGGATTTTATAACATACAAGTCTAATAAAATGCAATAACTATGCCATTCACACATAAAAACTATCTCCGATGTTAAAAAACCCTTGTAATTATTTTTCAATTTTTTAATAAAATAATTACAAGGGTTATCAAAATCAGTGTATTTTCACTTGACACAGTTTTAAAATCATGAACTAAATTTAGTGTATTTGAAAAGCTTTACATAAGTAGTAAAAGCTTCATTTATATCAAAATGGTGAGGATGAATACCAATAGAACTTTTCTTACAAACTCTTAAAGAAAACAAAACCACAATATAATATTTACTTTTGAGAATCATGTAATCATTGATATTCCATTAATAGTGGTGATGGGCATTACAAGGATAAAAAACCTGCAATGAAGGATGTTTTACTTATTGCTGGCCTATGCTACAAAAAAAAAAAAAAAAAAAAAAAAGGAAAAGATTTGAGATTGCTTATAACAAAAGCATGCATATAACAAAAACTACTAACGCATATGTAGCTTGGATAGAATTATCCCATTTTATATGTGAAATCTAAAAATAAAAATAAAGCAAACAAAAAAGCCAAGTTCATAGATAAAGGCAACAGAATGATGGTGGTGGTGGGGATGGATGAACTATTTTTGTTTTTGTTTCAGCTTCAATGAATTGAAATTTTTTTTAAAAAAGGACTAATCCTATTGTTGTCTGTAATATGAATTGAAACTGGGGAGAGACTAAAGAATTGGTGAATCCCTTTGTTTTGCTTGATAAATAATGGGGACATGAACTTGTATGATGACAAAGAAAATGGACACAATGGATATAAAGCAAACTTGTCCAACCTGCGGCCTCTGGACCATGTACATGTGGCCCAGGATGGCTTTGAATATGCCCCAACACAAATTCATAAACTTTCTTAAAACATTTAGAAAATTATGCAAGGACCCCTTTTTTTTTTTTTAAAGCTCATCAGCTATCATTGGAGCTAGTGTATTTTATGTGCGACCCAAGACAATTCTTTTTCCAATGTGGCCCAGGGAAGCCGAAAGGTTGGACACCCCTGATACTGGGGATGTGGATAAATTATTTGATTGGAAAATAGATTTGTTCCATTGATTCATTTGTTCATCTTACTTGAATCCATCTCTTTTATTATATCAGCGAAAAATGAGTAAGCATAGTTTCTGCCCTCACAAAGCTCTCTGACCAGCCCTAAGAAGCTCCTTTAATCTCGCAACTTAAAAATCAGTCCCACTCTCTAAGTGTTCATAGCCTTCATTCAGAACCATTCACCCCACATCCTCTCAAATTCTGCTTCCCAGTCTGTTCCCAAACCTCCCAGTTTCTGATCACATCTTATTTTTCTGACTGTGGTTCCACCCCACTCTCTTGGCAGCACTCCAGCTCTCATCTGTGGCTTCACTTCTTAGACTCACTTCCTACTTCCTATTCTGGGCTAAATCTGATTTCATATGCTTTGGATAAATTGCCCAGTTCAGCCAAACCTCGTGGTCTTTGCAACTAGGCACAATCCATATGGCTGTCTCCTCTCCCTCTCAAACAGCCCAGATCCAAGCACTCAGAGTCCATCCATTAAAAAAAGAAGAGAGAGAAAAAGAAAAAAAGAATTACCCCAATAACAGTACTGTGGTCCAGGATCTCTGACTAATGACAAGAGGGCAGGGGTAAATTATATTATAAATCTTCATTCATTAAACATGTATTGAACATTTACTAGAGTATCACGTGGTGCTAAGGGATACAAAATGAAGAAAGCACACATAAACAACTAATCATAATACAGTGTTAAGTGATAACAGAAGTATGTATAAAGAGCTATGAGAGAAAATTTAAAAGCCCAAGCACAAAATTAATTTTGGATTTTTTGGCAGCTAGAGTAAAAACAAAAATAAAACCAAAAAAGCCCCATAATTGGTTACATAATTTAATTTTCTACGAGAGGAAGATTTAATAGTAGGTGCAAAGTAAAATACACTAAATGTGGTAAAATGCTAAGGTATTAAAACAGTAGGGAGTATGAAAAGAGGACAAAAACAAAGGAAAGAATGCAGAAAGTCTTTAAGGTTCAAATACATGTTTTTTTAAAACAGAGAAAGAGAAAAAGCATTTCAGGTAGAGTTCAGCGCCAATCCTTCCCTTTCATAAGCCCTTCCCTAGGAAAGTATTCAGAGGGCAGCTGTAATATAATGGTACCTGTGAGAAGTTAGTGGGTAAAGGAAGAAAAGTGGGGTAAGAGCTTAGTAGGTAGACCCTGTGATGTCGAATTAGGAAAGGCATGGTTGGAATCCCAAATCACAATACCACTGACTGCATAACTATGGCAAATTACGTCAATCTTTGGGAGTCTATTTCTGAATTTGAAAAATGGAAATAATATATAACTTTAAATGACTGCTGCGATAATTAAATAAGATGAGATCCATAAAACATCTCATACAGCAGGTGCTTAACAATGACTAGTTATTTTCACTCCTCCCGTTTAAACTACTGTTAAGTGTGGAACCAAAGAAAGATAGCACTAGTCTCTAGAGAACTAACAACAGAGAGAATGAAAAATAACTGGTATTCAACCACTGGTTCCCTTTGAAGTCTAGTTAATTAGAATAAATAAGTGGCCTAAATAAAAACAGGGGTTTACACAGGATATGCTCCCAGACTTTACCAACAATGACACATCATATTGTGCTTCAAACTGTCACATGCATATTTGGCCTAAGATATATTCATGCATGTCCAATTTTGCATCACATGCTTTTCAAAAGAAGCCTCATATTAAAATTAGCTTAAGAATATACACAATTACAATACTTCATTAAGTAAAAAGAACAGACCATTTTCAAATGAATGCTTTTAGACCTTTACAGTAAACAGTCCTTTTGGTGGTGGGAAGTGAGGCAGCAGAGGGGATGGGGTGGGGAGTCTGTGTCACTAATCAGACTACTTTTATCCTGTATGTAGGGAAATAGGAGACTTGAAAATAAGCACTTTCTGTAGTTATGCTACCAGAGTCTGAAGTCCACTTTTAATAAAAAATAATAATTAACATTTGAAAAGCTGTCATTATTATAGTCAAGGACACTTAATCCTCAAAGCAGTAGTGTTTTAATTGAGACTATGATTAAATGAAAGCACCCATCAGAATTATATCCACACATCTGGTTTGAAGTTTATGTTTTATCTTAAATTGTTATACTGATTATAATTCTGTCTAGACAATGCCAAATATATTTTGTCGCATAAATTGTTAAGGTAAATTTTCTTCAAATACAGGCAACAGTTAGTGTTTTCCTTATATCCTTTCATTGAATAAAATGTGTTATATAGGGAAGCATCATTTTCCTTTTGATCAAGATTGAGATCAATTTGGTGCTGTTTATGAGACAATTTATAAAACAACTTACATTACTTTAAAAACTTTTATATGAAATTATAAGTAGAGTGGCCAAATAAGCAGCTCCCTATAAAAGTGCTGGATTGATGTTTTTAGTAATAATTATCTTACTTCTTCTAAGGTTTCAAAACCATACCAAGGGAATCAATTTAAAGTTTATTATCTATAAGAGCTTTAAAATATCTTAGCTAATTTTTCCAAAGCCTCACTAAAAAGGTAGGGTAATACAAAAGCAATGTAATTAATAAATTGTTTTCCACTGAGGAATCAAAGAACACTTTCATATATGGAGTATTTCTGTCTTTATGGTATACATACATAAAATAATTAAGTGGTATTTTTAATTTGTACAAATAAAATCAAAGTAGCAAGAAGAAACAACTGAGTAAAAGAGGCTGTGCTGACCTCAAAATTAAAATTCTGTACTCTAGATGCCCAGTCAAGCGTCTTACAAGTATGTGCTAGAAAAGTGTTTGTAAACCTGGGCTAGGAGCTAGGAAGCTCTAAAAAGATACTCAGCTCTCTGAGAAGGGTCTGTAGGGTTTACAGGGAATGCTAAATAAAGTTTATAATAAAGGAATGTTGATAACTTTGTTTCTGACAAATAATTGGCCTTGGATTTGGCAGATATGACAACCCAAAAAGCGCACAATACCCTCCAAACACAAGAAAAAGAAAAGAAAAAGCAAGAAAGTAAGCAGACTTGACTTTACCAAAATTAAAAATCTCTGTACTTCAAAGGGTACCATCAAGAAAAGCAGAAAAGCCACATTATGGAAGAAAATATTTGCAAATCATATCTGATAAGGGATTAGTATCCAGAATACATAAAGAACTCTGACAACTCAATAATAAAAAGACAAAACAATTAAAAATGAGCACAGAATTTGAAGATGCTTCTAAGATGATATAAGAATGATTACAGGCACATGAAGAGATGTTTAACATCATTAGTAATAAGAGAAGTACAAATCAAAATCAAACTGATATAGCCCTTCAAATCCACTAAGATGGTTATAATTAAAATGATAGAAAGTAACAAGTGTTGGCAAGAATGCAGGCAAACTGGAAACCTCATACATTGCTAGTGAGAATGTAAACTGGTGCAGAAGTTTTAGAAAACAGTCTGGCAGTTCTTCAAAAGATGAAGCAAAGAATTACACAGCAATTCCACTCCTAAGTACTTACCCAAGAGATCTGAAAATGTATGTCCACACAAAAACTTGAATATTAATGCCCACAGCAGCACTTATTCATAACACCCAAAAGGTAGAAACAAACCAAATATCCATCAATTGGTGAATGGATAAACAAAATGTGACGTCTCCATACAATGGATTATTTCTTGGTCATAAAAAGGGACATACTGAAACACACTACAACATTGAGGAACCGTGGAAATGTAATGCAAGTAAAAGAAGCCAGGCATAAAAGGCCATACATTATTCCTTTTACACAAAATATTCAGAATAGGCAAATCCATACAGATAGGAAGTAGATTAGTGGTTGCTATGGATTGGAGGGAAGGGGGAATTTGTCATGGGCTATGGGATCAGGGGAATGAAAAGTGACTGCTAATGGGGTATAAGTTTCTCCTTGTGATGATAAAAATGTTCTGGAATTACAGCAGGTCCTCAAATAATGTTGTTTCATTATAACACTGATGAGATGCTGTAGGAACTTAATTTTTCATTATATCAATTAGCCTATGGTATGTAAAATTGGTTTCACAGAATTGGTTGCAGAATCCATCAATGACATTAAGTGAGGACTACTGTATACAGTAGTGGTAGCTGCATCAACTGTGCAAATACCCCTTTTAAAAAAAATCAATGAATAGTACACTTTAAAAGGGTGAACTTTAATATCAAACTTATACTTCAATAAAGCTGTTATTAAAAAGAAAATGTAAATGAAAAATCCTCATGTGGATGGTAAGGGGAGTCCTGGGTTGAGAGCCCAGATTCATCACAGTTTTATTTACAACTATTCAACATACATGTTTGTTTCATGAGATTTTTAAAAAAAAAATTACATTCCCAAATTTTTGAAGGAGGCCAAGAGCTACCAAACAATAAGGGTCAAAGAAATATTCCTGCCCTCATCAATTCAGAAAAAGTACAGGTTTTTCTTTAAGAAGTTGTATAGATAGCATCATGGCAATTTTAAAGCTGTCTGTGGGAATTTAAATAACTTTGCCTTAATTCTTCAGCAAAGTGCATTTAAAATTCATGTTCTGACATTTAAAACGAAGCCAGAAAGTTTTGAAATTACAAAATGCTAGTTTAGAAGGGGGAAGGTTTACTAAACTAGATACAGAGTTTAATAATAAGGGGTTATATGAAATAGAAGTAATCCATCTTACCAATAGTGTCTGGATCATAAAAAACGTCCTTGTTGATAAACTGCTGCCCAGATTGTAGGCTCATTATGTCTACTGTTTCTGAGCTTCCCCAGAACCCTCTCCGATGAGTCAGGGTAGCAGAGGAACTACTCATCTTCCTACTTCCTTCCTTACTAGCTTGGAACCTCCCATTCCTACCCATACTGCTAAGACCTGAACGGGGAGAAAGGACTGCAGAAGAAGGGAACTCTTCCTCTTGCAGATTCTTGAATTAGAATCTGGAGTGACAAAGGAACAATACTATAAATGCAGTTAGGGTTTATAGTACAGAGATAATAGTTAAATTTCATTATTAATTACAAGGCATATCCTAGGAATTTTATTATTTATAATACCAGTCCCTATCTCCATAAAAATTTAAATGTTTGCGACATAGTATATGAAGAAAGGGCTGTCTACAGAATTCAAAGAAGACTGATGTATCCCAACAGCGTTTTACTCAAGATTTCAAGATCACCCAACATCACCAATTGGCAAGTCGAATTACAGGTTTCTTTTCCATAACGAAAGCTTTAAAATAGCATAAATATTTTGTCATTTAGCATACTGAGGTGGTGATTTTTAAATAGGGGTATAAGAGGACTGGAGACATCAAAGGTTAATTCTTGTGCAGTTTAAGTGGCAAGTTATCCATCTGAGAAACGGAAGACTGCGATGAGGGCTTGGCAAAAAGGCAGTGGCTCCCAAGAATTCACTAGCAAAAGAGGATGGATTGTGGGCAAAAGCTATACTCACTGCACTTATTTTAAAGCCCTCTCAGGAGCCAGGTCTTAAAAGATGATAAACTTGGCCTCATGAATAGTTACCAGCCAAACTACAAAAATGAGTGAAAGTGTGTATTCCAATTTAAAAAGATAGTGCTTTACTTAAGGAACCTTATTTACTGTTCCAAAAACAGCATCACTATTCCCCACAATTACTTACAATGAAAGGAAACCTTCCTTATTACACAGAATATGATTACAATACTATTTACTGTGAACATTGTTAAGACATTCCAAAGTAATAAAACTCTTATTCATTTATATGTGGTATGGTTTGGGAAGGCATGGAAGTCAAATTTTTAACACTTTAAAACGATGATAATGTGGTAAGGACAAAAAGCAAATTGTTAGTTCTACTCCATTAAGGCTTCTTCAAGCAATGTAAAAACTGGAGTTCAAGATACACTTTGATGTGTAGATCCTTTTGAAAGCTATGCTACCCTGTTTTATATGAAGCATCTGTAGCTAAAATGAACACCTAGTGAGGAGTACGGATGCTGCATTACATAAGCAGACGTCAGAACTGTCCCAAGCTGATTCTAAGTTACTTTAAACATGTACATAAGCAGAGTCAGAAATTAGGTATGGCTTACTTCTTAGAAGTAACAGATAATTACCCTCGTCATGATGAAAAGGATTTTAAACGTAAGCCAATAGAGGTATTTTTCCTTTAGCAAAGCTCTGCTTTTAAAAGTAAACTTCAAAACTTTAATTGAAATAGGAAATGCTTTACTATGTAGTAAAAACACTTTTAAGATTAGTGAGGCAGAAAAATGGACGGACTCTGTAAAGGAGGAAAGGAGGGACAGAAAGATGAAGTAAAAAAGAAGGAGGAAAAGAAAAAAGAGAAAGGAAGGAAGACTGAAAGGACAGAAGAGCCTACTAAAATAGTCTTTGAAATTTTAAACGAGCAGGAGAAATTCTTCCCTTTTCACATAAAATAACCAATGATCCTTTTATCCATGCTTTGAGAAATCCAGACAAGATGTTAATAAGTACAACATTGGATTTCTGAGTCTTTACTTTGAAAACATGTTACATCTTTTAAATATATGTTAATTTTCTACATTTCAAATGTAATTTCCATTTACAATGATGTTTTGAAGACAAGTTTAATATGGTGTAAAACATGGTTAAATGAAGTTTAATAATAAGTAAAATACATTTGATTTCTCAGTTTTGTGCACATTAACTCAGCCACATATCTAATACATAAATCATTCATCAGTGAATTCTATAATCAATTGAAATCCTCAGCTTACTAATTCAGCACAATTTTAATTAATTTATGTTTTGTACATAATTGTGTCACACATATGCATGCAGACAGGTGACTTTCATGAAAAGATCACATCCAAGGTAGACATATGATGTACTCAAATATGGTTTCCAAATGTAGATACAATTCTGTTGAACTTAATTATGATCAGATTCATCACTCCATTGATAGAGACCTTTCTCTCCTCCTCAGCAAAACACTCAAACAGTGGCTCTTTGAACCAGCACTGACCTTCCTTTAAATTTATAGCCTTTTTTGAAGCAGATCTTTGAGAGATACATCCTGTTTAAGACAAGATATACATTATTCTGTAAAATGCTTCCAAGGCATCAAAGTAACATAATACAATTTAATGTTTAAACTAGGCCATATTTCTTAACTGAGAATTAACATTTTAATATATTACAATCTGCAGAAGAAATAACTTGCCTGAAGATTTGGGGAGTTTCAAATATGTATCAGTATCTGTATCTCTATATAATACCAACATAACTGATACATACATATATCAATATATCTATACATATGTCTGTACACTTATATCACCTCCTCAATACTTATCTTATTATTTATTATAAGCAATCTGCATGGATCACATAACAAAAGTATTATGTAACATCACTAAAGCCTGAAAATTAAAAAACAAAAACCAAGTATGATCCAACAACTAAGACACACGAGGGCTGTCCAGAAAGTATCCAGCCACATAACCATTCTCATTCTTTTGACAGTGGCTGGATTTTTTCCAAACAGCCCTCGTATATTTCATGAAAGAATATGATACTGGATATGAAGTGTCAAACAAAATTTTCCAGGATCAAGTCAGAAATAAAGAATAGGCTATTGGCCTTTGTAATTGGTTTTCCCTTCTAATATTCCTAAACAATCATCCTATATATTATCTACTTGAAATTATTAGCAAGCAGTTATTTTAAAAGTATGAGTAATTAGACCAAAGCAACTCTCGTATTTACCCAAAAGAAGGAACCACTACTAAGAATCAAAGCCTAGTAATTCTGTTCTTAACAGACAGGTGTTGTGTGTTCTGGCATGATATATGAAAATCATTTATGAGAAGAACAGAAAAAAAATCAGAAGTAGTTTTCACTATTGGAATAGATCAGTGATTAAGCAAATTTTCTTACACCATGAAATTGTCAATAGATTAAATGACCACCCTCGGGGCATCATTTTTGGATATCAGTATCCTTTGAGATGGAAAGGAAAGGGACTGAAAGAACAATGTGATAATGACACAAAGAATCCAATTTGGATCTTAGAGATCTTTGTGAATAGTAGCTTGAAGGAATAAACATTCTTCTTTGTATTAGAACTAAGTTTAGGCTTGCAATAGCCAAGCCCTTATCATGCCAGCAGTAAATCCAGAAGCTAAAACTCCTGTCAGGGAAAGATTGGAGGACTGCATGTCAATCATTATAGCAGCAGTAAGACTGTAGCTGACTGTCCTAAGAAGGTACAGGTTATCTCCGGCATATTACCATGGTTGACAATTCCTCTAAAAAACTCAAACATTTAATGTAAGCTGAGATACCTTAGTAAGTAATAATGATAAACTTAATTTAAGTTTATAAAATTAAAGAATAAACTTAACTTAAAAAATATTTTCTTGGGGGGGTTCCCTGGTGGTATAGTGGCTAGGCTTCAGTGCTCTCAATGCCACAGCCTGGGTTCGATTCCCAGCCAAGGAACTACCCAAAAACAAAAAACAAAACAAAAATATTTTCTTAAAAGTTACACACCAATATCTTATTTTGTGATACAAACAGTACTATTGAATACTTAAGGTCTAGAACAACTCTATTTTCATTTTATTCAACAGTTGCAACTTCTTTTTTTTTTTGGTTGGTTCCCTGAGTGGGGATCAAACCCAGGCCGCAGCAGTAAAAGCACCAAAGCCTAGCCACTACACCTCCAGGGAACCCCCGTCAGTTGCAACTTTTTAAACCATCTCATATTTAACCTGAACTGTCATTAAATTTCAAACTGACCAACTGGAGACTACGTTATTTTTACAATATGTACTCATATTTTCAAGGAGGCATTAAGGAGAGGTGAAATTATCAAAAGCAGAGAATGAGAAAGAAAATGCATATACATAACTGACAGTAAGGTTAATTTATACACGTTAGAATGCCATAATAAAACATTAAGTGTCTTATTATGATCAGGAATTCCTTTGTGGAAGGAGCTAAAAAATAATTTCCAGTGTAATACGTAAGACCATCTTATCACAATCTGTCTCTTTTAAAATGAGGTATTTAATATTCTGGCTTCTAAAATTATTACTACATGCTTAAGCATGGGGAATGAAGCTTGTTCTATTTCTAAGTTTGAGAGTTCATTTTTAATGTAATCAAAAGCAGAAAAAGAACTTTAGAACATTAGAAAAAGAACTTTCAGTAAATAAAAGAGAAAGAAAACCACGTAATTTTAACTATCTGTTTCAATCTCTTCACACTAAAGGCAAGATGTTATGTTTTTACTTTCTGTCCATGCATTTTTCTCTATTAGAAAAAGAAGGAAAAAAAAGACTGAACACAAGAAGCAATCAAAATGGTAGAGTAATAAGGGGCCTGATGTGTGTAAAAAGCAGCAGGCAGTCTCAAATGGAAAGTTTTGATACAAACGAGTAAAATCAAAGTACTAAACTTAATATATCAAAGGGAATAGTGATTAAGGCTCTGGGACAGTACTGACTGGGTTCAAATCCCAGTGCTACCATTTACTAAGCTGAGTGACCCTGGCCAAGTTTCAATAACCAATCTTTATCCCAATAACCACATCTGTAAAGTGGGGACAGTACCGGCACATACCTCAGAGATAGATCATAGTGAAGATTAAATGAATCAATACATGTAAAATATTTAAAATAGTATCCGGCAGTAGGTACAGTACTCAATAAATGTTAGTTACTATTGTTATTTATCTATAATTTCCAGGAATATTTTTAATCGTGGAACTATTAAATGAAAAGATGACCTTAATTTTTCCATTAGTAATGAGAAAATGTTGACTTCATTTAATAATAACTTGAGTACTTTGGGGTAATAATAACTAAGCATATGTTTATTTTTCTAGCAATAAATTAGGGAAAACATATGCCATCATATTATCTGTGTTATTTTGAAATTAACAAATAAAGTAAAATTTTAAAAAGCTCTAATAAATATAATTTGCTCTAACCCAGTGCTTAAAACAGTAAATGATTTGCATCAAAAAGTTCCCATTCTTATACATCATAACTATTTTAAAATGTATCTGCCAAATAAGCTAATTATTAATAGTTGCCTTCATTTTTCAAGAACCCAAATAGGAAGCAATTTACCTCTAAAACCATCCCACAGAGTAAGTAGCTAGCTTACTTTTATTTAGCAAGGGTACTGAAAACTTCCTGTGTTGGGCTGCCCCCTACTGGCCTCAATTTATCCATTTCTTTTAAAAGGTGTATAAGTAGGAAGTATTATTTGAGTTTCACATAAGATTAATATTAAGCAAAGTAAAATTCATTCGTTTGTTCATTCACTCATTCCAGCAGGAAACAGCACCTGAGAAACATCTATAAAGAAACAGAAATAAAACAATCCATTGTCCTTCAAGAATCTGTAGGTTACTGCTCACAGAGAAATTACATAGATTTCAACATATCCACAGTAAAATACTGCAAAATGGCTTAAGAAATTGTCTATATTATATAACAATGCCGCATACAGAAAAAGAAGTAGGCTGGAAATCTAAGACTCAAGTTCTATTCCTGTCTCTGCCATCAAATACCCAGTTCAACATTGGGGAAGAGTCTTGTGCAAGCTGTCTTACATCTAAAATCAGGAGGTTGAATTAGATGATTCCTAAAGGCTTCGCTGGTTCTCGTATTCTATAATTACATTTTGCTATAATAAAAGCTAGAAGAAAATGTTTTAAAACCAAGTTAATAAAAAATTTAATTTCTACATATCAAGTGTTGGAAGCACATACAGAGAAATCAAGACTTTTAGGGGGAGGTGACATTTGAGTAAGGAAGCATTCTGGGAGTAGACATTATTCCTAGAAGGAGTAAACACTGTAAGAAAATGAAACATCAATCATGTTATGGGGAGCACATTATGTTTTCTGGAGTCTAACTGTGTTTTATGGAAATCAAACTGAGAGAAATGAAAAGTACAATGGCAAGAAGGAGATAAATGCAAATGGTTCTGGTATATTACAATGTATAATTCTAAGAAATGTATCAAAAGTGATTCCAAGGTATTGAGTCTAGGAACTATGAAAGTGGTAAAGAAATGGAACTGAAACAGAAAAGAGTATGTCTGTGAATATTTGGTAGTTAAAAGAAAACGATTTTTGGGGACCAGATAGCCTCACAGAGGAGACTATGCTAAGATTAGAAATACACTGATAAATGGCGGGAGCTATTTGTAAGTTATGTTCCACTAGCCATAAAAATAAAAGTATACAGAAGGTATGGCAAGCTTTCATCATTGCTGATAAAACAATTCACAGCAAAATTGCAATGATTTAAGTCAATAACATCTAATTATATAGCAAATTATATACTATGTACCAGGCACAATACTGTATTTAAAAGTTACATTTAATTTTCCTAACAATCACAAAAAATATTATTATCATCCCTCTTTTACAGATGATAAAATTGAGGTCCAGAGATACAAGGTTGCCCCTCTCACACAGCTAGTTGGGATAGAAACTTAAAATTGATTAAATGAAAACTTCTCTATCTTAACAACTTGCTATATCAATGTATATTACAAATTCAATTCTTTCAAATATTCAATTCATCAGATAGATTACATAGAAAAAATTCCAAAAATCAAGAATGTATAGCTTCAACAAAAAGTAATCATCTATCATTTATATCAATATTCATGTTCTTAAGCAATATAGTGAGTTAAAATTTTTATATTGGGAAACAGAAATAGTGGGGAACTCAATCTTATAATGAGCATCTATGACAAATTTACAAGCTATCCTCATACTCAATAGTGAAACGTTATAAGCTTCTGCTCTAAGACAAAACAGACAAGGATGTCTGCTTTGGCTACTTCTATTTTGACACTGTATTGGAGGTTCTGGTCAGGAAAACTGGGCAAAAAATAAATAAATAAAAGGCATTAAAAAATGAAAAAGATGATCATTGGAAAGATGTAAAACTATCTCTATTTGTAGTGACATGACCTATTAATATACAGAAAATTCTAAGGAACCAGCAAAACAAACTACTAGAGGTAATAAGTTCAATGAGGTTGCAGGATACAAAATCAATATGCAGAAATCAGTAATATTTCTATACACTAGTAATGAAAAATCCAAATATAATAAAACAGCTGAAACAAACTGAAGACTAAATAAATGGAAAGAAACCCTGTGTTCATGCCCTGGAAGATGTAGTATTGTTAAGATAACGATACTACCTGAATTGCAGATCCCATCAATGAAGGATTCTTTAAAGAATCTATCAATCAATGAAAAAGAGTAATTAATGGAACTTTCAACAGATTTTTCTTTAAATTCTGATTTTAAAAGAAAGCATCTTATTACCTTCTGGCTTATAAGTGAGGAATACACACCGCTCAGTGAGAAGGCACTCAAATACCTCTTGCCATTTACTAATACTGAACTAGTGGAGAGAGCTTTTTCTTCTTATACCTTCATAAAAAATAAGTATCACAACAAGCTTAATGTAAGTCCAGATTTAAGACTGTATCTTGAATCTTTTGAGCATGATTTCAAGAAACTAAGTGCATAAAAGCAAGCCCAACAATCTCACTAACAATATTTCAATAAGCTACTGATCTGCATAACAATTACTTTTCAGATAATACAAATAAATATTATTTATAATAAAAGTTTGTCAAGTATTTGATCATTATCAATATTAACTGTGTTATGAATATTATAAAATTAAATCTGTGGTTTGTACTTTTAGTGTAGGAATTTTTCTTTCCTAACTTATTTCCTCATTTCCACTATTTTACATGAAGGCACTGAACAAAAGTGTCAGAATTTAAAACCACTTGTTTTAAAAACAAGGGGTACAATTTATAGAAATGGGTTTCAAAGGGGTACACAACTGGAGGAAGGCTGGGAACCACTGCAGTAGGAAAAGAACAGTTTATATTAGGAGTCAATACACTACAACCTGAAAGCCAAATTGTGCCTATTTTTGTAAATCAACTTTTGATGGAATACATCCATGCCCTTCATCTGCAAATTGTCTATAGCTGCTTTCAAGCTACATGCAGCTGTGACAGAGATCATAACTGCAAAGCTGAAAATATTTACCATTTCACTCTTTAAAGAAAAAGTTTGTCAACCTTCGGTTTTTATAATAAATGATACTATTACAACCTGAAAGAAAATACAGCTGTACTCCTATATCTCACACAGTATTTAAAAATAAGTTCCAGATGAATTAAAGACTTACATGTTTTTTAAAAAAAATCAACCTTTCAAGGCAAGTTAGGTAAGAAAACTCTATAACTTGCAGATACATGGGGAGGGGTCTTCTTAACAAAGAAATAAATCCATATCTACTAAGAAAAAGATATAATAGGCTATATAGTTAAAAAATTTTCTTATATAAAGATACCATAAAAATCAAGACAAGTCTTATAGTTGATTATATCTTACAAAGTGTTTGACAAAAAAGTGGCTAATATATATATATATAAAGCAATCTTTTATAAAAGAAGATAAATAACCCAAAAGAAAAAGTGCAAATGCATAAAAATATATAAAACATGAGGCAATTTATAGAAAAACAAATTCACATGGCCAGAAAGGTGAATGGATGCATAAATTCACTAAGTGTTAAGAGAAATGCTAAAGTAAACATGAGATTATCTCTTTATACCCATAAATACTACTGCATGTCAAAGAGTTATAACTATTGCTGGCAAAGATACAAGGAGAAAAACATACTTTTGTATCTTGTTGGAAGAAATCTGAATCCATTCATTTTTGGAAAGTAATCTTAAAAATAGAAACATGGATACAAAGGCTATCAGAAAGTATCCAGCTATGTAATATGAAAAACAGAGGCATTCATGGCTAGAATTATTCCGGACAGCCCTCATAGAATCTCTCAACCTTTTAACTTAAAAGTCCATTCTTGGGTATCTATTCCATAGACCTAAAAGAATACATATATAATACACACAATGCTGTTTTCCGTAGCACTTTTGTAGTGACAAAAACTGGAAACAAATAGAAAATTCATCAATAGGAAATACTGAATATATTACAGTATATATAACTTGAATATTATGTAGCCATTAAAAACAATAAATTGGGTCCTACAGTTCAACAACAAAAAAACCAATCTGATTTTTAAAATGGGCAAAAGACTTAAATAGATATTTCTCCAAAGACATATAAATACCCCAAAAAGCACATAAAAAGATACTCAACATCACTAATAAGTAGGGAAATGCAAATCAAAACCATGAGATACTACTTCCCACCCATTAGGATGGCTGCTATAAAAAGAAAAGAAAACAGTAAATAACAAGCATTGGTGAAAATGTGGAGAAACTGAAACCCTAGTGCACTGTTGGTAAAAATGTAAAATGGTATGGCTGCTATGGACAACAGTATGGCATTTCTCAAAAACTTAAAAATAAAATTACTCCATGATCCAGAATTCTACTCTAAAAAATTGAAATCTGGGTCTCAAAGAAATATTCATACACCTACTGTAATGGTTAACTTTACGAGGCCTGACAATTGAGTTTACGAACTCATCCTAGAAAAAGCCCTACATCCCTCATTGCTGAATATCACTATGGTCACCTTTGAAGTACTCCTCTTGGGAAGCTATTGCACCAACAGCACCACCTAATCCACCTTTCAAAGCAATTTTTGGAACTCTTTTCTGGAATGGCCATCAGAGCTATCGTCATTATTATCCTTGATGCCCTCAATGTCATCACAATATCTTCCTTTCTATATTTCCTTTATCTTCCAGTAAATAAAAAAGTCACTAGGGGCGAGATCAGGTGAGCTGGGAGGGTGTTCCAATACAGTTGTTTGTGTGCTGGCTAAAACTCCCTCACAGACAGTGCTGTGCGAGCTGGTACATTGCCGTGATGCAAGAGCCACGAGTTAGTTGTTGGTGAAAAGTTCAGGTTGTTGTCGTCATTTTCATGTAGAGTTTTCAAATAGTAAACTTGGTTGACTGTTTGTCCAGTTGGTACAAATTCATAATGAACAACCCCTGATATCTAAAAAGGTTAGCAACATTGTTTTGACTCTTGATTTGGACTGATGGAACTTTTTTGGTCATGGAGAACTGGCTGACTTCCATTGTGCACTTTGACGCTTTGTTTCAGGGTCATACTGGTACAACCATGTTTCATCACCAGTGATAACATGGCCCAAATATCGTCTTGCCTCTCCAAAGAGTCTTGGCAAACTCTGACTCTCCTTCACTTTTGTTCATGAGCAAGCAAGTGCCTTCGGGACCATTTTTGCACACACCTTTCTTGTGCCAAGATTTTCAGTTAAAATTTTCCTGTTTCTTTATCAATGTTTACTTGGTCTGCTATGCTTCTCACAGTCAGCCAATAATTTTGACTCACGATTCAATGAATTTGTGCAATGTTTTCATCAGTTCTGCATGTTACTGGCTGCCCTGGCCTCTCCTCATCAGTGACGCTTTCTCTCCCCTCAGAGAAACATTTAATCCATTTGTACACTGCCATTTTCTCCATGGCATTATCTCCATAAACTTGGGACTAACAGGTCCCTGATTTCACTTCCACTCTTGCCAAGTTTAACAAGAAATTCAGTTGTTCATTGCTCTTATTCAAGTTGCCAACATTCTCGTTGACGGCACACAAAAACACGCAAAATGAATGCCACTCAGCAAGACACCGCCACATGTAAACAAGAACATAGCTGTGAGGTACAAATAAACCAAGGTTATGACACCTTATCAAGTTGTTTGTACAGTGCTGCCAATGTAGGTGCATTGTGGCAAGTTCGTGAACTTAATTGTCAGACCTTGCATTACAAAAAAATTTTTTAAGAAAGGTATTATAAATAACTCTGAAAAAAATAAAGTAACATACATTTAGATGTGGAACAGAGAATATTTACATTCTATCCTGCTAAAGATATTAAATATTGCTGCACAGTTCAAAATGTATTAGAAATTACCTAGTGTTTTTTCTGAAATGACCAAAAAATGAAATTAAAAGCTGTAATATTCAGTTTACTGCCCAGTAAGTCCCTCTTCTTATTCTTTGGTCTTTCTGCTAGACGTTATTGCAAGATAAGCAACTAAAATAGATAGCAATGAAAAAAACAGAATTATAATTTCTTACCCAAACTGCCACAATCCTGAAGGAGGGGGAATCCTAACAAACACTGCCACAATTCGCCACACATTTCTACTGTCTTTACTTTTCAAAATTCGTATGTCAACATTTCTGAAAACAAACTAAAATTGTGGTTGCTTCTTCAGTTTAGGAAGTGTCAAGTTCATCTCTGACACTTGGACTAACATCCTGGTTTCCATTTTTCAAATGTACTCTTTCTCTCTCCAGCTCCTAAGTATCTAGATTCTTAACTATTTTAACACATTAAAATAGAAGTTAAATAGATTTGCTTAAGTAAAATGGCTAGTAAATTTCCCAAATTAAAATAATAATGGCCTCTTAATGTCATAAATGAACATTTTTATATTGAAATACTAAGGAAGTAACAGGAAAGAGCAGAGTTCTGAGGATTATGAATGAGAATAAAACTAAATTTCTAATTTATTTTACTATCATAAAACTGATGAACAATTTCTTCCAAAGATAAGTAGGAACCACTTTATCAGAAAACAAGCATGTTAATCAGCTTCATGTTTTTGTTTAAATCCAAAAATATTGGTATACTGTTCCTAAAAGGATTCTCTAAATTTATTTATAATCTCTAAAATATTTTAACATAGAACTATATGATTAAATACTCTTTATTGAATAAATATGAATTTACTCAAACTATTGAAAATATTTATAGGATGAAGAAAAAAAACTCCTTAATATGGTCTGACCCTTACTGCCAGTCTACATCCTATTCCCATCCTCCCACGCT
This sequence comes from Lyroderma lyra, assembly GCA_004026885.1. Taxonomy (NCBI): domain Eukaryota; kingdom Metazoa; phylum Chordata; class Mammalia; order Chiroptera; family Megadermatidae; genus Lyroderma; species Lyroderma lyra. Next base: position 179,784 of record PVJL010000240.1, on the reverse strand, counting down.
GTGTTAAAGGCCAACACGATGTCCTCATACTTACTCATACAATGTGCTGCCCTCTGCCTACAGAGATCTTCTCATCACTCTCTCTGCCTACCTGAATTCCCCCCCACTCAAGCCCTCTCTGCCCTTTCAAACTAGATCAAATTTCCCTTAGAGAAACTAGCTTTTACTGCACTATATACCCCTGCTTCACAACACCAATCACAGCTGTGATTTTACATTTGTTTGTATACATGTTTAATTAGTTTCTTTACACTTCTAGATTATAAGTTCTATAAAGGGTAATGCATGACATTAATCACCACTTGTATGCTCTCTGCATAGCACAGGGTATGATATGCAACTATGTGTGAGTAAATGAACTTGCTGAATTAATGAATGGATAAGCCAAATTTTTCTTACACAAAGTACACTGGCAGGATAACACCTGTAAATCCATTGTTTCTTGGAAAACAGAAATAATGTGTCAAATAGTCATTTGAGGACTTCACAGTCATTTTATTATCTTTTTAACAGATATCTTCATTAATCATCATCTGTTTATATCTGCTATTCTAAATAGCATTTTGAAACACTTCCTGCAATTAACCTCACCTCTAGAATACTGCTAGTACAAAGCACCTGGATTTCAGGAACACAGACCTGAAACTCACAAACCAAACTAAACTGTTATGTAAATGACAGAAATGACACATTTTGGTCTATAAGGGATCTCTAGACTACTTTCAGACCTATTTTACTTTTACCACTAAAATTCTGTCACTAGATTAGAGTCATTTTGAGTCCATAATAATCAAATTACAAAGGAAAAAAAATGAAGTTTTCCAACAACCTGTACAAAAGCCAGCCTTTAAAATACTGGCACCAATTAGAGATTTTCTAAAGTTTTTTGGTCAAGGTAGACTTCACTTTATGTGATAATTATGTCCTAAAAACTCTGTAAACTTAAGTTTTATAAATAAAACCTTACTTTGTTTTTAAGTCTCATGGAGGTCTGAATTGTAGCTCTTCATTTTGCTTTGGTATCCCTGTGAACAAGTAGCATAAAATCCCCTGGCTTCAGTTTCCTCCTGTGTAAAACCAGACAATGATCCCTACATAAGATGGTTTTGAGGCTCCAAGAGATAAAATGGTCCCTGGTCAAGCATGCTCAGTGCCCTTCCTTTTTGCCCCTTGCTACAGAGGAATGCCATTAGGATTCTACAAATAAATTTTAGTATTTTAGCAAAATTATAATTAGGAAAATGGAAAGCAGAGCCCCTCTTTCTTTGGTCAAGGCATTAATAAAAATTAAAAAATACAAAATAGGGAATGGGGAAAGCCATAGATAACAACTGGCGAAAACTAAGGCTCCTAAATTTTTATAGTCACTTATGTATCTCACTTCCAAAATGTTAACAAATTCAAGTTAAGAACCAAACTGGAAAGGGGTAAAGCCAACAAGAAAGTCACACAGGTCAGTTGAGAACCTCAAGCTCGATTGCACCCTGTTTGAGGAAAAACTACCAACTGTACTAACACAGGAAAGATCAGGCAGCAAGCTGTGCCTCAGAGGCCCCACCTGGCAGTCAGGTTTTGAAAGCAGATTTTGAGAATTCTCTAGCTTCCCACTTTCTATCTAATTACAGAACTTTGCGAAAACCATTTTCTCTCTCATACATTCACATTCTCTTTCTCTTTCCCTCTCTCTCACATTCTCTCTCTGAAAACCCTTCTATGTTATGATACCACACAGCAAGAAGTATGGATAATTTTCCCCAAAACAGAATGATAAATGCAACACTGGAAGACTTCTGTTCTCTTCACTGCAGTATTATTCTAACAATAATAATCCCGATGTTAATAATAAAACACACTTTTCCTACAAGAGCTTAAAGTATGCACAATATAGAAACTACAATAGAGTTAAATATATATGCTAGAACCTAACCATCCAAATAAGTACTGGAAGGTATATGAGGGCTGTCTGGAAATTATCCAGCTATATAATATGAAAAATAGAGGCATTTATGGCTGGATTTTTTCCAGACTGCCTTTGTATATCTCAAATTAGTTTTAGGACTCTTCTTTTGGGGATTTCTTCAGAGCCTGGGACATATTTTTATTCAACTAAATCCCACAAATAAGATACTTAGCTAGGGTCTTGGGCATGCATAAGACACATTACTATGGAGCTTATGGTACAAAAGAATAGCACCAAATTAACTATTAATGACTAATGAATGATTTAATGAATTAACAAATATTCACAAATGCCTACTACATGCAAGGTACTTTCTAGACCCTGAACATACAGTATGAACAAAACAATTATTCTGCCTTGATAAAAATATGGACCACTTGAAAAGTATAAGTTTCATTTTTAAGTGATTAAAAGTCATCCAGCACCATAAAGAACTTCAGTCAAAAAGTGCCATAAGGAAAGAACTATGTTGTAAAAATGCTAAATCTGCTCTGAAGCCAAGAGTTTAAAATGTTTTAAAAAATAAGAGCATCACTGATATAATTACATAAACCGGTCATATGGCTTCTTTAATAAAGAACTGTAACCAGATGTATAAAATCACTCAGTCACACCCCTTTCATTTTGTGGATGAGGAAACAGTGACCTACCATGGAGACACAGCTAGTCAGTGTCAGGCTACCCACAGAGCCTTCGAGGCCTCAGTGGTCTTTTTAGGAAAACAACTTTTTCTCATGGACAATTCCTTTATGTCTCAAATATTTTACAACTTTCTGAGCTCAGTGAAGTTTACATGTAATAACAAAATGTCACACTAGGAAACTGAAGCAAAAAGAGGTCCAAATAATTTTCTACTGAGTAAGGTAATATTGTGATCTTAAACATGCACTGTTGTTTTTTTTTTTAATGCAATCCTTCCAACAGTATTTTTTCACTTATTCCTACCCTTCTCCGATCATTTTAGTTGATTTTAAAAGTTGTGTGTTCCTCAGCTATTACGATAATGGTACTGCCCTTGTTAAAACCACCATACATCTAAAATCAAGGAAACGTTACTAGTTTCTTCAGTTTTGAATTATTTGAAACTATAAAGTCTTTTTTCAACCTTTCTGTCTTAGCCTTCCCATTATTTCACCAATTCTTTATGACACTATGGATGCACCATGGCTTATGATACACGGCCTTTATCAATGACACTTTACGAAGCAGCTTTATGGAAATTATTTTTATTTTACTGTAGGTAAGGTATAAAGGATATTGCCCTATCCCCTCCAAATGAATTTTCTTTCCTATGTAACATCCAAGAAAGTTTAGTTTTCCCTGACAACTTCATAGGTTTTCATCTATTTTAAAAAGAAAAAATCGTATCTTACCACATCTTCTCTCCCTTGCTCTGGTTACAAAAAAACTCAGGGTCAATTTGCAAGTCAATTTTAAGAAATTTAGGGTCTCACTTATTCATAGCTTATCTAATTTCATATTGAGTTTACATTTTACATTTTCAGGGGCTTTGATTTAAATTTTTAATTTTTTTCTATTTTGTGATTATATACTCTTGTAAATTGCTTCAGATTCCTCAAGATACAAGATAAAATATAAATAAATACACTATAGGTGGTGTGGTGGCTAGGCTTCGGTGCTCTCAACACCACAGCCTGGGTTCAATTTCCAGCCAGGGAGCTACACCCACCCAGAAAAAAAATCTCAAAAAACACACACAAAAAAAAACAAATACACTATGGTATTTTCAAACCCACTATAAATTTGTACCTAACAAAGACCTATAGAATCAAAACTTTATTTTCCTATTAAATAAAGAAAAAAAAAAAAGTAAGCAGGGGTATGGCTAATCTGGTCTTAGTCCATTGGGCAGTTTTCTCATTTTATTCCTACTGTATACATGAATCCGTGATCTAAAAACATAATAGTCTATTTGCCATTATGTTAATGAAATCAATGAAAAGTAACCTTATTTACGTTAGAAAAACTTTTCATTCTTTAACTCTATTGGGATTTTTGTTTACCTGTTTTAAATTAGACCATTTGTTTTTCTCTTTGAACACACAGTTGCATGATGGTTCTATATAAGATTTAAAAATAACTATCAAAGTAACTATGAGTAAAGATTGTGGGATACTGAAAATGGCTACAAGGGAAGTTACCACAACCTCTGAGCTTGAAGTGAAGTTTTGCTAAATTAGTATATGTCTTTGACATTATGTTTCCAATTCCTATTCTTAACTGCTTTTTCATGATAGTAGGTAACCTGATTTCTGGAATATCCTTCATTCAACAAATTACTTACTGAGCATTTTGCTATATGTGAGACACACAGGAGTTTTAAAGTACTCTACAGAAACATGGAGTTTCTTTTACCCCATGTAAGTAGGCTAGAAGGAGCACCGACTTCTGCTTTATTGTACAACAATGAAGACTCACCTGCTAAAACAAATACAGTCGATTCTCCTTACTTGTGGTAGTTATTTATAAGGTTACCACAAACACTGAATTAGCAATATTGAACCATTGCTCCTACAGGAAATACAGAGTTGGGTTACTCTAAACCTGTGGTCACATGTTCTTCAACTGATCAATATATAACCATGTTTTATGTGTGTTTCTATATAAAGACAGAATTTCAGCATTATGCTTGGGAGCCATTTTTAATATCAAAATCACCAACCAAAAGCATAAACATATGAAAAATATGGCACTAAACAGACAGGGAAAAGTAATTTGTTTACAGTATGAGAGCAGAAACAAGAAAGTGCAGCCCTGCTGAGAATGTGTGCATTGGACAAATCAAATTTTTCTTCCAGGATAATGCTGTTGAGTATTGACTTTGGAGCTAAAAATAAATTTTAGCAAGCAGGCAAATCTGTAAATACAGAATCTGTGAATAATAAGGATCAATTGTACATGAGTCAAATTATTTCACTGCAGTCTCTCATTTGATTGTCACCAAAAGAAAGAGATCTGGAAAGCCCTAATAAATACTATTTAGTTACTATGCAAACTTAAAGAGTTTTGGACTAGACTGCTTCAAGTAAAATGTCTGAGGCTTACATAAATTGGTATTGTAAAAAAATGTTACTTCCTGAATATCAGAATAATAGGTATTATGAAAGGGACAGAGGAAAAGCAAGGGATAAAGAAATTATTTGAAGAAATAATGACTGAAAATTTTCCTAACCTGGTGAAGGAAATAGACATACAAGTCCAGGATGCAAGAGAATCCCAAACAAGAGCACACCAGGACACATCATAATTAAAATGGCAAAAGTTAAAGAAAAAGAGAAAATTCTAAAAATGCAAGTAGTAACTTAGAAAAGGACACCCATTCAATTCTCAGCTGATTTCTCACCAGAAACTTTACAGGCCAGAAGGGTTTGGCAGAAACTATTCAAGGTGATGAAAACCGAGGATCTGCAACCAAGAATAATGTATCCAGCAAGGCTAGCATTCCAAATTGAAGGACAGATAAAGAGCTTCTCAGATAAGGAAAAGTTAAAGAAATATATCACCACTAAACCAGTACTACAAAGAATGTTAGAGGGACTTCTTTAGGATGGGAGGAGGGATGGGAGAGTGGGTAACATAAGGGAAAGAGATGGAGAAATTTAGTTTGATTGTTAACATAGAATCGAAAGCAACAAAGAAACAAAATTCATGGACACAGTCAATAATTTAGTAGTTACTTGTGGGTAAGGAGGGAGGTGGGTGGGGGAAAAGGGACAGGGACACAAATATATAGTGATAGAAAGAGAAAAAAAGAAAAAAAGTTACTTCCTACCTGATATATTCTAAAAGGGATGTAACGAAATCCATTTTCTTCTGCAGGGTATTCCATGAGTTTCCGATTGATGGCCCAAAACTGGTCAAATCTGTCTGTAATGATAAATTATTTATTAAAAATGAACAACATTATAATTTAACACCTCACATGAAGAGATGAAAGTTGTTAAAAGTTCCTCTTAGAAGTTTTTAAAAGGGCATCATTATTTTTTCTTAAGCTTATGCTTTCATAATTAAACATAACAATATAAAATTTTTTATACATTATTGCTTCCTCTTCCTAGATACTTGCATAGATACCATTTCTCTTAAGAGAAACTCTAAACAGATTGTGACTACTTGTGTTATATCAAGGCAAAAAACATCTGGCAGGGATGAATGTTTTGATTCCCTTTGTCTTACTTCTACCATGTAAATTCTCAACTATAAAGGCACAGCTTCAAGTGGCCTAAATTTTAACCAGAATTTGTTTAAAGTAACAAAGTAGAAATACCTAACACAGTAAACATTAAGCAGCAAAAAAGGAAAAAATTATAGGAAAGGGTTTGAAAGAAATGTGAAACTGACACTTAAGAAATAACTGTCAACTGACACTTCATCTCAAGCTGATTAAATTAACACCTTTAAACCATTTTCAGGCTCAATTTTTAAAAACCCACTTTACTGAGATGTAACTCACATACCAGAAAATTCATCCTTTAAAAGTACACAACTGAGTGTTTTTTAGTATGTTCACAGTTGAGAAACTATTGCCAATATCTAATTTCAGAAACTTTTCATCATCCCCAAAAGAAATCCATACCCATCAATAGTTATCTCCTCTCCTCTCCCTTGAAAATTACTGAACTCTGTTCTATTCCGGAAACTTCATTAAATGGAATCACAGAGTTTGTGGTCTTTTGCATCTGTTTTTTTTTTTTTCTTTCCCCCCTTATACTATGTTTTTCAAAGTTCATTCATGCAGCATGAATGAGAACACTTGTTTTTATGGCCTTGCAATATTTCATTGTATGGAGATACACATTTTGTTTACTCACTCATCAGTTCATGGACATTTGGGCTTTTCTACCTTTTGACTATTATGAACAATGCTACTATGAACATTCATTTGTGTAGAAGTTCTTGTGTGGATGCATATTTCCAGTTTTCTTGTGCATATACCTAGGGATGCAATTGCTGAGTTATATGGTAAATGTCTGTCATATGATAACTATGTTCTGAGGAACAAAGAGGTGGCACCAATTTATATTCCTGCCAGAAATATTTAAGGGTTCCAATCTGTCCATACACATGCCAACATTTGTTATGTCCATCTATTTTTTATTATGGTCATCCTAATGGGTGTGAACTGGTATCTCTTTATGGTTTTACTTTGCATTTCCTTAAGGACTAACTATGCTGAGCAACTTTCTGTTTACTGGTCATTTCTATATCTTCTTACAGAACTGTCTATCAAATTCTTTGTTCCCTTTTCAATTGTGTTGTCTTTTTATTGCGTTGTGTTATAAGAGTTTGTTAAGTATTCTGGATACAAGTACCTTATCTGATAAATGATATGCAAATATTTTTCCCATTCTGTACATTTTTAACACCTTTTTAGCTTACCCAGAATTCTACCTTAAAGTATTTTTTTCTCAGAAATTTATCTCAGAATCAAATATCTGTAAAGCAAATATCTGCAGAGTTTCAGAATTTCAGATTAGTTTGATATTAAAGAACATTCTTTACTAAACTTGTCTCAATTCAATTTATTGGCAATCTATTCATTCTGGTTAGGTCATCATAATTATATAAAAGAACAAAGTTTAGCTGCTGCTTCTTATACTCCTGTCCTAGAAGACTGTGGGCCTTCTCTACTCTCATACTGAACTCCAATCTCAGAAAAGACTCATACTACATTAAAATAGGTAGGACAGGGAATTTAGAATCCAGTTAGTTCAATTTCACAAATGACAACTAAGGTCCAAGTTGTTAGGAGTTTAATTCAGAACCAAGACCAGACTCTTGGTCTCCTGATTCAAAGTCCACAACCGTTTCAACAGTTGCAACCACAAAACTGCATCTTAATGGCAGGAGAAGTTCCTTTGACCACAGACCTTTCATATATGAATTATTGTTTCAATGCTTTATAAAAAGTACTTTGTTTCCATCAAGTATCAGGTAAAAAGTGACAACTAAATGAAATGATTCCTCATGAATGTCTAAAATTTTACTTACTGCCTCATCATTAAATCTCTACCATCTGCCACAGTGCATATATAATATACTCTTAAGTCAAAGAATGAGTAACAAAATACTACATATATAACTTTTCATTGAAAACCTGGAGTTCTAATCCTAGGTCTGCAACTAAGTAACTAGGTGATTTAAAAACAAATAGACTGAAAAGTCTACTTAATTTACTTATAGATGAAATGAAGGAGTTAAACAGCTTCTAATGCCTCTTGTAAAAATAAAATTTTATAATTATTTTAGGTATGCTTTTATTATAATAGAACTTATTAAAAATCACAAGCAAAACTTTATTAAAGAAATGACTTACACAGTTTCTACCAGGGGAAAAAAAAAAACGAAACCAACCATGGGCTAAAGCAATGGTTCTTCACCAAGGAAGATTTTGTTTGCTCCCTGGTGGGTCTGGAGACATTTTTGATTGTCACAACTGTGTATGTTACTGGCATCTAGTGGATAGAGAGGCCAGGGATGCTGCTAAACACCCTACAATGCACAGGACAGCTTTCCATAACCAAGAATTATCTGACCCAGAATGTTAACAGGGCTAAAAGAAGGGATACAAACATACAGTGAAAGGTAATTAGTAAAAAAGTTTTTCTTACATACTTATATGGCCATAAACAAACAAACAACTGAAAAAGGAACATTACTGTGCCTCTTATCAACTTAATGACTCTCAACTCCAAATTCAGCCTTTGACATATGCACTGCCAAAATGGAAACAGTTTCATTAAGCATCTCTTCTTTTGTGACAACCACATTAAGCTTTCTCAGTAGAATGCTGAAAGGGCACTGCAGAAGAATGGGTCCCCCCCTGGGTAGGCACACTGAAAGCCCCTTACTCCGATCAGCACCCCGATTTCCAAGGGAGGCATGTATGGGCAGTTTGCCTGTGGTTTCCCACAGAGCTACCACTCCCTCTACACGCCCATGACACTTGTTGCTGGTGGTCTGCACTCCAGATTGTCCTGATTGCCCAGTGACTGCAGAGCAGCTCCAGTTGGGACAAAATAGTGAATTTTTCTACTAATCAGGTGGGCTGAATTACACCTTCTCCAACAAGTTCTAAACGCAGCCTTGGAATAGGGTTCCTTATAAGTGTGACCTTCTTCCTCAAGGTATCACACACAGTCCTCTACCTTTGTCACTTTTTGTAATCAAAGTTTAATAACTCATTATATAAAACTTACCCTGTTTAACCCTCTGTGTGGTTTCTATCTCCAGACTGAACCCAGCCTGATATAACTATGTTTAAAAACAATGAAGACATAATATAAGATCTAAATTAATCTTAGCTTTTAATCTTCTTATAAAAATGTTATATCCTTCTGTAAAATAGGTATTTCCTCTACAATACCAAAAACATTCCAACCAAGAATAACTTTTATAAATCAATGTTATAAGAAAGATACAAATAGAAGGAATTAAAAGAAAATCAGTGCTGAAGTTGAATGTATAACCAAATTGTAGTCACTTAACTTAGCTGAAGAGTAAGAGAGGAGAACTTACACATTTCTTGCCAGAGCTATTAACAGAATGACTGATGAGTTAGTTTCTGCTTTTAAAACTTAACATTCATTTAGGAAAGCTACCAAATCAAGGAGTACAAAATAAAAAGACTGTCCTATAGAAAGTAGATCTATTTTTTAAAAAATATGAAGACATAAGAAAGAGTAGTACTCAAAACTCTGGTGGTCACCAATTTTTTTCTCACTCTCTTGCTGAATTAAGCTTTTATGTACTGGTCTTGAAAAAATTTTAAATCCAAAAACAAATATTTTAAATAAAATAATCTCCCTAAGAAGCAATATAAGAAATAAAGTTGATTACATTGTATTCCTGGTCCTTACATGGAAAAAAACTGCAGGAAAAAAGTGCAAATTTTCAAGGATGTCTCCAGTCTTCCAGTTGAGCTTTATGAGAGTGAAGAACTCAAGGTAAAATAATTTTTTAGGGAGTTCCCTGGTGGTGTAGTGGCTTAAGGCTTCGGCGCTGGCACTGTCAATGCTAAGGCCTGGGTTCGATTCCCAGCCAGGGAACTACCCACATACAAAAAACAAACAAACAAAAAATAATAATAGTAATAACTTTTTACATTCTGATGCCACAAATAATGCATGTATCTGAAAGCCGCTACAGGAGATGTGGGGGACACCTATGAGGCTGCTACTCAGCCTCATTCAGTAACGTGGTATTACTGCCTGAAACCCTGGAACTACATACAGAAAAGGGGTGTATCCCTACTACATAGCATCCAGAATGCTGTTAAAACATAAATCAAATTGTATCATTAATGAATTATTTCCCAAACATTTTTCTAATGGGTCATAGGAATAATGCTTTACGATGCACTGTAACAATACGGTTATTTCAAATTAAATACCAGAATCATTATTTTAAAAAACAATCCATTGCACCTCCTTACTGCCTGCACTGGGGCAGACTGCGCTGTGCCCAAACCCTGTACGCAAACAACCATAAGGGCAGCAGTAAAATACCTCATTCCCAGGAAGCAGGCTCCTTTCAGCCGTGAGTCATCCTTTAGAATGCAGCGTTTCCTGCATACATCTGAGGTCACGTTGCCTACTAATGTGCTGCTCACTTACTAAGCTCCAAGTCACGCTATTTTTCTTTTCTGTCCCTAGAAAACATCAAGCTCATTCCCATGTCACAGTTTTAACAGCCTGGAATCCCCACTTTTCTAATCTTCACATAGCCACTTCTTTTTCATCATCCGAGTTTCAAAAAAAGTGTTGCTTTCTCAGATTTCCCTCGTAATTCTAGCTAAAGCATTACTCTATTTTCTTCTAAACCTTTATCTTTATTTGAAATTACCCTATTCACACGTTTAATTATTTATTGTCTCTTTCCCTGAAGTAAAATGTAAGTCCCATGAGGGTCAGTCCTATAAGTTCCTGGCACAAAATACATGCTCAATGAATGCTTGTTAAATGACTAAGTGACTGACTGATTGAGGCAAGTGAGGGAAAACCAAAAGAAGCATCCCAAATGTAGCAAGCATGGTGGAAAAAGCAGATACTAGAGCCACACTCCTGGGGTTCCTTCCTAATTTGCCAATTATAATATTAAGAGCTGGATGAATTTAAGCAAGGTACCTTTAAATGTTATATATCAATTTCTTCATCTGTAAAATAAAAATATTAATAGTACCTATTCATAAAGTCATTGCAAAGAATAAATGAGTTAATAATACATGCAAAATACTTTTAATAGGACATGGCACTAAGTGCTATGCATGTGTTTTGTCTCTCAGGCTGCTTCAGACTCAACAAAATTTTATTCAAAAAGATTCAAAACAAAACGTTGAGCTTCTAGATTTTGTAATGAGATACATGAAGGGTCAAAGCCAGTATTGGAAAGCGGTTCTGCCTAAACCCCATCATCACAAGATCACTGCAGTCTTCAGTATGGCTCAGGGCCAGGGAGTTAGCACCACTCACAAATTCTATGTGAATGCTGCCTCCTGGGGTTATGCAAGTCAACAGCCTTTACCAGACATGATGGAGAAAAAAGAGCCATGACACAATCCAGCTCAACACTTTAGACACCAAACTCCCTTCGTGTCTTTTTTTGTTTCCTCCAATTCTTTTAACTACCACATACAGCTTTATTTTCTCACTCTGTGGAACCAATTTAGTTGCCATTTACCTGTCATCAATTTCAACTGGATTAATCTCCAGCCCTATTATGAAATAGTGGCAGGGGCAGGAATGGTGGTCCAAAAACATCTGGGTGAACATCTGAGGACTCCTCTGGTTTCAGCAGGCGAGTCTGAGTTCTACCTCTATTACCTTTAACATCTAACAGCGATTCCTGCTCAACTCCTCTCTCTCCTAACATATCTTAAAATATGAGAGGACAGCAGAGTGAAAAAAAAAAATCAGGTTTCTAGTTAATGTGGGAAGATAAAGAGACTCACAATGGTTGTACCTTTACAGCATTAGCCTACAAATGGAGCCAGTCAAAACCCCAATAACAAAATAACTGCTAAAAACTTAAAGAAAACTAATCTCACCAAGTATTGAAAAAAAGCAGGCTGTAAATTTTTAACTTCAACACTACAAGCTAATAAACCATAACTGCGAGTTACAAAATCTAACGTTTTCCAAAAGTCAGTCCCAGTAACTGACTGTATTTTTAAGTAGACAGAAATCAATTACTGTAATCCAGCCAATTAAGAAAAGGTTATTGCAAATTTATTTTGAAATCAGGCCAGTAACAAAATAAAAGAGATTCAAAATTTAAAAATTTCACAATGCAAAAAATCCCCAATATCCTATGTACTCATGTTAAAAATAAAAAAAGCAAGAATGATCTATACTTCCATCTTCGTCACTGTAAAAGACAATCTTTTAAAAAGTAGCTTGTTTACCAAAAAAGAAATTTACAGAGCTGTAGTACAGTGTCAGACCAAGACTAATTAGCTAAAGATAGTCCTGTATAAATCACATATAGATATATAACCAGTTATCTGATTTATTACCTTTCAAAGCTACTGTAAATTGAGAAAAAAAATTTTTTCCCTCTTAGGCTATCACTCTCCTAAATTCAGAGGGCCAGAAACAAATTTAAGGAGCAATCAAGCTCATTTTCACTAAGAGAACACTCCAAAGTCATAGGACAAAAACAAAAAACTATTTTAATTTTTGAAAAGACCGACAAAGCAAAAGATACCCCATTATAGTCACTATGTTTGTTGTTTATCATGCAGGATACTCTGTCTTTTCTAACAAATCCCTCATGCTTCTGATGAGAAAATGTAAGTGAGAAAGTCCTATTAAAATAACTCGGTGACAAATAACAAAATCTTTAAAAAGGAGGGTGGGCACAAGTAGTCACTGGAGACCCAGTAACTAATGGAACATTTCTCAGCATTAGGTACTCACTTGGATCACCTGAGGAGCTTTAAAAATTACTAATATCAGGCTCCCATTCTAGACCAATTATTTCAGATTCCTGGCAACCATACTTTTGGGAAGCTCTCAGATGATTCTAATATGTAGTCACAGTTAACAACTCCACGTAATGAAAAATACTCTTACTTTAGAATCAGAGATCTAGGTTCAAATCCTAATCCCATCTCATGCTAGCTATGTGAGCTGTTTTCCTCATCTTCAAAATTGATGTTTATCTAATTCTTGTGAGGAATCACTGAGATAATGCATATATAAAAGTATCCAGGCCTGGGACATCACAGGAATTTAGTAAATGTAATATATTTCCAGGTAAATTCTGTTCTATTTCAAAACCATCTAACCTGTCTATGGTGGCTACATGAAACATATCCCTTTAAAATAAGTACCCAATTTGAAAACAGTTCATTATTAATTGTAGGCAAGGAAGAAAAAAGAAAGAGTAAAAGAGCTGATAAAAGGAAAAATGTGCTCAAACAAGTTTTTACTTTGCAGGATCTGCATTGAGTTAAATCCACCAAACTTTATTTGCTCCTATTATGCACCTAATTGAGTACTGGGAGCTCTAGAGCATGCCAGGACAGACTTTCAGGGCAAGAGTTATTTCTCCAAATGTCGTGGTTCACTAGTTATTTCTTTTATTATTCAGGTAGTTACCCCAAAATTACTTGGCGGTCGACCAGTGGACCGCGATCAACATCCTGCCAAGTCCAGCTCTAGAGAATTAAAAACAAAACCCAACAAAATAAAACAAGTACACAACTGGCTTTCTTTCACTTAATATATAGTTGGGGAAGCTAAAATGGCATACATAAAATTATGCATAAATTTTTAATAGGACTGATCCTTTATCTTGCATTAGTAGAGCTTGATGGTTCAAGTCCTCCCCACCCCACCTCCATATCCTCAAATGCAGATGACCAAGTGACAGGTGGTTAAAGAAAAAGCACGTTAGAGGTTAGGCTGGTAAACCAGTGGTGTTAAAACAACACGAAAGTGATGCTAGAGTGAAAAGCTGTGGATTCTGATTATAGTTGGACCTCAGAGATTATTTTTATTAGTAATAACATACCTGAACAGAATTTAGCTGTTTTAAAAACCCAATATCACTTTCATGTTGCTTGATTTTCACAGCAACTTACTGAGCTGGCTATCCTCATTCCACTTAGGAGGAAACTGTTCAAGGCAGGTAAATGATTTATTTGCCTGAGGTCACTGAGCCAACTAGAGTCTCCAGGATGCTGCTGTATCACAGAAAACTTTCAGTTACATTTCTATAAATAAAACATTGCTTGCTTGATAAAACTCCTAGTTAATTCAATAACCTATGATTAACAAGAATCTGGTAAATCATTAATGAATGGAATGTTCATATTATCAAAAATTCTACACATACTTCAAAATTCATGGCAGTGTCAACTCTAATAGTAAAGAGGACCAAAGTTTTCCCACCTCAGAACTGTGCCTTTTGGGATATTGATTTTAAGGTGACTATTAAGAAACAAATGACTGAGAAATGAACCTCTGACCCTCCCCATTTCCTGCCTAAGAGATTCAGATGGAAAGGCCTGCTCCAGGAAGGGAAACAGCATATCCCCTTCACCATTAGATAGGAAGGCTCCAGTCAGTAGCCTGGTATCTAGATGCCCGGGTGTCCTATGGTTTCTAGGTTGCCTAGCAAGAATTTGCCTGTCACCTCTGTTCCACTCTTCCTCAGTCACCAGTAAATTGACTATTTCTTGAAATCTCAAGCCCCTGCCCACTTTCTCCTTTGTCCATAATGGCACATAAGCCTCAATTGCCCAATGCATTTGGGGCCTCATTTTCATATAGTGCCCTCCCAATGTTTACTCATATGATAAACTTTGTATATTTTTCTCCTGTTAGTCTGTCTCTGTCAATTTGATTATTAGCCCAGCTAGAACTTAGAAGGTGGGGAGGAACAGTAATTTTTGTAGCCCCCACAACAGATGAACAAATCTCGCCTCCTTTGGCAGTTACAGATGACAAAACCAAACAGTCAGCAGTCACTGCTGCAGAAATAAATACTATTTGCTTCAACAAGTTCATTAAGGTATAATTTTTCAATGAGAACAAGGGGAAATGCACTGTGATCATCACTCGAAAACACTATTCATTAGGATCTACCTCTTAAAAAAGACAAGGGCAATGATGAGTGAAACTGAAAAATCATTAGCCACTCAGATTACTAAAAATTAATTTAACTCATTCATTCCCCAAAGTTTATGTTTAAAATTACATACATACCTCAAAACATAGGACCTGCCTAACATTTTATAAACCTGTATTCCCATAATGAGTTTATTTTGGACTACATATTATTACTTTAAATGTATGCAGTAGCTTTTAATGATAATTGATATATCTAATGTATTCTATAAGGCATAAAAATTACTAAAGCTTTCCAAGAATCCTAAGAGTAAAAATGAGAATAAAGTCACTAAAATAAGTATTTCTCACGGTATTCCTTTACAACTCAAATATCAGAATCTCACATAGTATTTTGAGTATAATAACATTTTTGAGTGTATTATCTTTAATTTGAGAGATAAAAATATTTGGGGGGAAAACCTGAATGTAAAGCCTTTCCCCTTAACTCAACAAGCCTATGAAAAAAAATCCAGGAAGTATATTAACAAAAACACAAAGAAAAACAGCTACAGTATCTTGAAATTTAGTTTTGAGTGGAGGTTATGTTAATTTGAAATAAAGTGAAATCTTGTTGGTTAAATCTTTTATGGAAATAAACTCCAAATAAAAACACTGATTGAGATATTTTATTGATATCCTTCTACTGTTAATGATAGAAATAAGCTAGATATAAAAAAGCTAAGGAATCAAGGATAGTCTTGAATCCTAAATGGACCCTCTGGGAAGAAATGCTTAAATAGAAAGCCACTTTGAAGATAATAATCAGAACTTGACTAGACACGCTGTATCTCAGATGAACAAATTTGTTTATTTTGCACTCATTTTTTAAATGAGTTTTCTAGTGTTTGGGTTTAAATCTTGCAATTCTCTGGATGCTAATTAAAACACCGGCATAATTTAATAATATTTAAATATGATTTTCACATAAAAGGATTTTGAATCTTCTAGTTTCTAAAGCAAAACAGAAACATGCAATGAATAAGAAGAAATTAGCACTGTTACAGAACGGCACTTACTTCTTTGGTTCATGAAAAGATATCATTAACATAGAGAATTCTGACATCCAGAACTCATCACAGCTACTTAAAGCAGGAAAGAGGCAGAGATGGAGAAATAGGAATGTCACAGGGATAAGGTGGAAAAGTGGCAGAGGGGAGCCTTGAAATTCTGAAATTCTCTATACAGTAATTTCCTTATCTTTGGGTAGCAGTGCATGAAATAGGAACCTGGGAATAGGAAACACACTGACCAACATTAATTACAGACAACTGAGCTAAAATGTTTATCTGGTCATCAAGACCCCAGAAAGATTTTTGATAAAGGAGCAAAAAATATGTAGTGGGGAAAGGACAGCCTCTTCAGTAGATGGTGCTGGGAAAGCTGGAAAAACATATGTAAAAAAAATGGATCTGAGCTGTGAACTGTCACCATATACAAAAGTTAACTCAAAATGGATTAAAGACCTTCATATAAGACCCGAAACAATAAACTGTATAGATTTCATGAACCTGACCTCAAAGGCAAGGGAAGTAAAAACAAAAATAAATGAATGGGACTATATCAAACTAAAAAGCTTCTGCACAGCAAAAGAAACCATCAACAAAGCAAAAAGACAGCCAACTAAATGGAAGAAAATATTTGCAAACAACACATCTGATAAGGGTCTAATATCTAATACATATAAAGAACTAGTAAGACTTAACAACAAAAAAAGAAACAACCCAATTGAAAAGTGGGCAGAAGAACTAAACACACACTTCTCCCATGAAGAAATACAAATGGCCAGCAGACATATGAAAAAATGCTCATCCTCATTAGCTATCAGGGAAATGCAAATCAAAACCACAATGAGATACCACCTCACACCTGTCAGAATGGCTGTTATCAACAAGACAAGGAATAACAAGTGCTGGAGAGGATGTGGAGAAAAAGGAATTCTGGTACACTGCTGGTGGGAGTGCAAACTGGTACAACCACTGTGGAAGTCAGTGTGGAGGTTCCTCAGAAAATTGGGAATGGAGCTACCATTTGACCCAGCAATCCCCCTTCTGGGGATCTACCCAAAAGACTTGAAAACCTTTGTCCGCAAAGACTTATGTTCATTGCAGCGCTGATCACAGTGGCCAAAACATGGAAACAACCAAAGGTCCCTGTGACAGATGACTGGATAAAGAAGCTGTGGTACATATACACAATGGAATATTACTCAGATGTAAGAAAAGATGAAATATTGCCATTTACAACAAAATGGATGGACCTGGAGATCATCATGCTTAGTGAAATAAGCCAGACAGAAAAAACACAGAACTGTATGACTTCACTCATATGCGGAATATAAAACTGAAAGCAAAGAAAAAAGAAATGAAGAAACAAACAACCCATGGACACAATCAATAGTTTAATGTTTATTTGGGGAGGAGTAGGGTAGGGAGGGGAGAAAGGGAGGGGGTGGGAGAAGAGGGAGGGGAAGCTAAATATAACGTGATGGAAAGAGAAGTCACATTAGGTGGTGAACTTATTATACATCAAGTTAACAATGCACTGTAGAATTGTATGCCTGAAACCTATGTAATCCTTGCTAACAGATGTCACCCCAATAAGTCTAACAATAAAAATGAATTAAAAAAAAAAAGAACTAATATGACTTCACAACAAAAAGCAAACGACTCAATTAAAAAGTGGGCAGAAGAACTAAACAGACACTTCTCTCACAAAGAAATACAAATGGCCAGCAGACATATAAAAACAATGCTCATCCTCATTACCTATCAGGGAAATGCAAATCAAAACCACAATGAGATACCACCTCACACCTGTTAGAATGGCTGTTATCAACAAGACAAGGAATAACAAGTGCTGGAGAGGGTGTGGAGAAAAAGGAACTCTTGCACACTGCTGGTGGGAGTGCAAGTTGGTACAACAACTGTGGAAGACAGTGTGGAGGTTCCTCAAAAAACTGGGAATGGAGTTATCATATGACCCAGCAATTCCCCTTCTGGGGACCTACCTAAAAAACTTGAAAACCTTAGTTGGCAATGAATTATGTACCCCAATGTTCATCACAGCGCTGTTCACAGTGGTGAAGACATGGAAACACCAAAGTGTCCTTCAATACATAACTGGATAAAGAAGCTGTGGTACATATACACAATGGAATATTACTCAGCTATAAGAAAAGATGAAATACTTCCATTTGCAACAAAATAGATGGACCCAGAGATCATCATGTTAAGCGAAATAAGCCAGACAGAAAAAACCAAGAACTATATGACTTCACTCATATGTGGAATATAAAACTGAAAGCAACAAAGAAAAAACAAACAGAAAACCCATGGACACAATCAATAGTTTAATGGTTATTTGGGGGTAAGCGGGGAGGAGATGGGAGAAGAGGAAGTGGGAGCCAAATACATGGTGATGGAAAGAGAATTCACACTGGATGGTGAACATATAATGCGACAAGCTGATGATGCACTGTAGAATTGTACACCTGGAACCGATGTAATTCTTGCTAACCAATGTCACCCCAGTAAGTCTAACAATTAAAAAAAAAAAGGAAATTGGAAAGCTAACCTTAAAGTTTATATGGAAATGCATGGAACAGAGTATAGACAAAACAATCTTAAGAAAAGAACAAAGTTGGAGGACTCACACTTCCCACTTTCAGAACTTACTACAAAGCTACCACATAAAGACTTAGTACTGGCATAAAGATAAACATACCTGAATAGAATTGAGAGTCCATAAATAAAACCTTACATTTATGGTATTAAAAAAAAAAAAGAAAAAAGGACCCCAGAAAGATAATGAAGAAATACGTCAGAGACCAGGTAAATTTGAATGAGAGGTTAAGAGAAGGAAAGAAGTGTTATTAACATATGCTATTAGATCAATAGCTACAAGGAAAGATGGAGAGGGAGATGAAAGGAAACAAAAGAAGGAAAAGGAAAAATATGACACCTTACTTCAAGAAGGTAAGCACAATTAGTCTTACTGAAATGACAGCACACTATTGATTCATTTGTCATTTAACAGTCACCTGAGCAAAAATAAAATACTCCTCATAATCCAGAAACAACTATAGCTAAATTTACAACGATAAATTCACATAGTTAGGTTTATATATTAGAAGAGTTAACTAGTTAAAATAACTACTTAATTTGTTTATATGCTAAATTCCTTTTGTTTAAACAATATAGGTCCAAGGACAGTTCTAAATGAGTCATTTAAACACCTGAACTACTAGTAGTTCTCAAGGTCTGAGCAGGTGGAACAGGTGAGAAACTTCATAAACAAGTGGGCCCAGGCTTTACACTTTCAAACATATTTTGCAAGACTAACGTGATGACAGTGATAATTCATCTAAAATGCTCAGAACAGAACCTGGGATTCAATAAGTGGTCACTGGTACCTAAAGGAAAAGTGGTTTTACTCATTAACTCTCTCACCTCTCTTCAGAGCAATGGTTCTCCACTAGGGTGATTTTAACACTGCAGGGATATTTGGTGATGTCTAGAGACTTCTTTTTATCATTGTGATTGAGAGTGGAGAGCAGTGTGCTACTGGTATCTATCTAATGAGTGCGTACAGGCTAGAAATGCTGCTGAAATCCTACAGCCCCTACTGCCACCCCAACATCAAAGAATTATCCAGTCCAATATCCATAATGACACGGTCAGTAAATGTGCCTACAGAGCAGTGGTTCTCAAACATTAGTGCATCACAATCACCCGGAGGGCTTGCCGAACCACAGGCTGCCAGGACCCACCCCAGAGTTCGATTCAGCTGGTCTAGAGTGTGTTTCCAATCAGTTCCTAGGTAATGCTGATGCTTCTGGCCCATTTTCTACTCAGAAACACTGCTCTAGAGAAAAGTGATGAGGACCTCATTGAGAAAACAAAAATAGCACTAGGAAAGTATGCATGTACTCTGGGGTTTTCTGTTCTCTTGAGAATCATGAAATTAAGTTTTGAAACAAATCATTCATTTAAAAACAAAGTAAGTTAACCTATGTATGCATATATACATTGATGTAGGTCTTGGCAGTGATATTTTGAATATGAAACCAAAAGCAAAATCAAAAAAGGCAAAAATAAATAAGTGGAACTATATCAAACTAAAAAGCTTCTGCAAGCAAAAGAAACCAACAACAAAACAAACAGGCAACCAACCAAATGGGAGAAGATATTTGTAAATGGTATTTCTGATAGGGGCTTAATATCCAAAATACATACAGAACGTATACGACTCAATAGCAAAAACAAAGAAACCAATAAAACCAACCAACCAACCAAAAACACCCAAAATGCAATCTGATCAAAATGGACAGAAGATCTGATGAACAGACATTTCTCCCAAAGAAGACATGACAAGTACATGAAAATCATTAGGGAAGTGCAAATCATCACCTTATCACCTCACACGTCATTTTGGCTATCTTCAAAAAGTTAAATTAAAAGTGTTGGAGAAGATGTGGAAAAAAGGGAAACCTTGTGCACTGTTGGTGGGACTGTAAATTGGTGCAGCCACAACTGAAAAGAGTAATGGAGGCTCCTTAAAAAATTCAAAATAGAACTGCTACATGATTCAGTAATTTCACTCTGGTTATTTATCCAAAGAAATAAAAAACGTGAACTTAAACATATATGCACTCCCATGTTCACTGCAGCATTATCTGTAATAGCCAGTATATGAAAAAAACCTACTAAGTGTCCACTGATGGATGAATAGATAAGAAAATGTGTGTGTGTGAATAGATAAGAAAATGTGTGTGTGTGTGTGTGTGTGTGTGTGTGTGTGTGTGTGTGTAATGGAATACTATTCGGCTATAAAAAAGAAATCTTGCTATTTGCAACTACACACATAATGCCCCTTGGGGGCATTATGCTAAGTGAAATGAGTTAGACAGAGAAACACAAATACTGTATAATCTTGCTTACATGTGTAATCTAAAAAACGAAACAAAACAAAAAGAAACCAAACTCATAGATAACAGAGAATAACTGGTGGTTATCAGAGTCAGGAAGTTGAGGGTAAATAAAATGGGTAAAGGGGTCAAAATGTACAAATTTCCAGTTATAAAATAATTCCCAGGGAATGGAGACTCTAGTTAATGACTCTGTACTGTATATTTGAAAGTTGCTATGAAAGAAGGTCTTAAAAGTTCTCATTACAAGAAAAAAAATTTTTTGTAACTATGTGAGGTGAGGGATATTAACTAGACTTGTGGTGATTATTTTGCAGTGTATATGAAAACTGAATCATTACATCATATGCCTGAAACTAATATAATATGTCAGTTATACCTAAATTTTAAAAAAACTCACAAATTTAATAAAAAAATAAAAACAAAATAAGTTAAACTATATATGCATATACAAGAACTGTCCAGAAAAAAACAAAAAACAAAAAACACCATAAATGTCTGTTTTCATATTACATGGCTGGAAACTTTCCTGGTAGCCCTCATATACATGTATTTGTGGGGTTTTTTAAAGTGAAAAATCATGCTGTATATTCAAACACTAATGACAGTCATGACTCCAAAAGTGAAAATCACTGATCAGACAAATGTTTATTTCTACTTCCTCTATACAGTATACCAACATTCATAAGGAAAAGCTTCTTAAACCTTCACAAACTTATATTAAAAAATGATAGTATGTTAGAAGACATAGATTTAAAAAAAAAATTTTTTTTAACTGGGCCAACTATAAATAAAAGATAGTTTTTTTCCTAGATGATTTGAAACTTTATTTAAATGGACATTACTAACTAAACCTTTGTATTCCTGCAACAATGAGTCTACTAAGAATATTTTCAATTACTAATCAGAGTTAAGACTTAAGTATTCAATCTAGTCATATAGATTTATACATGTATCAACTGAATCTCATATATAAAATGTATTCTCTACCATTCTGAGACCCATGACCATTCACTGTTATTAATGGACTCTTTCCAATAAACTTAGTATTACTATAATTTGTAGTATATTACAAATACCTGTTTAACTGTTTTTGCCAAGTTTTATTATCCATGATGTTCACTGCCAAGTATAACCAAAACACCATAAGACGCTATGATCCAATTACCAAATTTATTTACTTAACTCATGTTAATTTCCAAGAACACCATTTCCCCAGAAGCCTAGCAAAGTATCTCTATGGCTTCATATTAAAATGCCAATGTATAAACTTTTTAGATTTCCATCATTATTTTTAATTACAGAAAGTGAAATACCAAGAGATTGATTTAAAACATGTAATGTAATACAGTAAAATGGCTTGTTGGTTCCACAGTAAAAGTTAATTGAACGCTTAAGCAGGTTACAAATTTGCTTTAAGCAAATTTCTCACAAAGCTGTAGACTCTTGAACGCCACACACACAGCTTCAGACTGAACTTATTAACCTTACTGCATTACAGACAAAACAATAATGGAAATGACTAACTCAGCTGTATGCAGAAAGAAAAGCACATAAGGATTAGTGGATATAAAAAATTGCAAAACATCTAAAATATATGGGATTGCTCCATATTTCATTGCCTTATATCACCGGGAACAGTAACTGTCATGCCTTAAAGATGAAATAATAAAGATGGCACCTACTGTGAAAGTAAATGAATATGAAATTAGAAGCTGCAGCATTTGATTCAAACGTATTAACCTTCTCCATTGACAGATACACATTCAATATTTAATATCTAATTCAATACACCTCCACGTAAATGTCTTAAGAAACATTTCAAACTTTTGACCTCAGAGCTGACCTTCTTCTAAATTAGGCTTTGTTCCCCACCCCAAACCTATTCTCTATCTAGTTATTTCATATGTCAATATAAGTACCACTAACCACCTAGTTGCCCAAGTCAAAACCCAGGCATGATTCTTTCCTTTCTTTCACTCCCAACTTACATCCAATCTAACAATAGAGTCTGTCAATTCTACCACCTTTTAAAAAAGCCGGAGTTCCCTGGTGGTGTAGTGGCTTAAGGCTTCATCGCTGCTGCTCTCAGCACTGCAGCCTAGGTTCGATTTCCAGCCAGGGAACTATCCACATACAAAAAAAATAAAAATAAAAATAAAAAAGCCCAGATTTACTGACTTTTCTCCATCTCTACTACTGTCACCATAAAGGCCACCAGCATCTTATTCCTGGACCTACTACTGGAGCCTGTCCACTCCCACTCTTGGCTCCCTTTATTCCATTTTCTATTCAGCAGCCACAACGTTCTTGTATCCTATTCTACATCATCACCCTCCTGCTTAAAAATCCCCCAATGGCTCCCTACTGCACCTAATACCTCAATTCTTTTCTTTGGCCTAGGTCCCATACTGTCTAGTTCAAACTTGTCCAACCTGTGGCCCACAGACGGCATGCAGCCAAGGACGGCTTTAAATGTGGCCCAACATAAATATGTAAACTTTCTCAAAACATCACAAAAATTATGCACGGTCCTTTTTTAGCTCATCATTTATCATTAATATTAGTGTATTTTATTTGTGGCCCATGACAACTCTTCCAATGTGGCCCAGGGAAGCCAAAAGGTTGGACACCCCTGGTCTAGCTCTATCACAGCTCCCCAATCTCATCTCACGTCACCCTTCCTTCCTGGTCACCACCCAAGATAAACTGGCCTTTCAATTCCTTAAATATACCTAAATCATTTTTGCTCTCATGTCCTTGAAATATGTTATTCCCTGGTGTGACTGTTCCCTCTCATCCTTAAAATTTCAGCTTATATATCATCTCCTCAAAGAGGTATTCCCTAATAAATTTAATATAAACAGGGCCAATTCCTATTGGTCTCTATTTTCAGCACTTTACTGCTTTCAAAATGGTATAAAACCAACTGCCAAAAGCATGTTTTGTATCCTATGAGACAAAAATAGAGAAAAGTGTCATTTTTGCTACATTGAATGTTCTAAAAAATAGTGAGACGATACAATAAATTGGCCTCACAGGTAGAGGGGAAATATGACAAGTACACAGAGGACAAGGGTATTCTAGGGGAAAAAAGAAAAACCTATGTTATCTACTATTTTTAAAAGCCATAAATAGGATTATGTGTATGTTCTTGAAAGTACCTAGCATTGTTCCCACCTCAGAACCTTGCTGTTCCCTCTGCCTAGGATGGTACTAACTCCGATAAATGCATGGTCCTGCTTCAGGTCTTCATGTAACCGCATCCAATCAGAGAGGCCTTCTGTGACCACCCGATTTAAAATACCAATGCCCTCTCCCAACACAGTCCCTTCTCATCTTTCCCTGCTTTATTTTTCTCACATAGCACTCATCATCATACAACACATAATGTATTTTACTTATATTTATTGTCTGTCTCCCTCACTATAAGTTGAGTTGCATGAGGGCAAGAATTTTGGCCTATTTTATTCATTACTTTATCTCCAGTATGAATTCAATAACGACCTGTTCAGAGAATTAACATGAAAAGGACACCCATAAAAACGGAACCAAGTTATAGCAGGAATGTGATGATTAATTTTATGTGTCAACATGACTGGCCATGGGGAGTCCAGATTAAACATTTCTAGGTGTGCCTGTAAGGATGTTTTGGTGAGATTAGTATTTGAATAGATGGTACACTGCCCAGCCCAATGTAGGTGGGCATCATCCAATCAGTTGAGGAACTTAACAGAACAAAACATAAGGCAGAGAAAGGAGGAATTTGCCTCATTTTTTGTTTGAACTAGGACCTCTCATCTCATCTTCTCCTGCCATGAGACTAGGATTTATACCATTGGCTCCCAAGTTCTCAGGCCTTAGAACTTGTACTGAATTACACCACTGGCTTTCATAGACCTTCAGCATGCAGAGGGCAGATCGTGGTAATTACACCAGCCATTTCTTCATAATAAAGCTCTTTATAGATACACACACACACACAAACACATTCATTCATTCTCCCTCTCCCTCTCATTGATTTCATTTCTCTGGAAAACCCTAATATAAGGAACATGTTAAAAACAGTGTCAGGAAGATCAATACCAAGCACAAGATGAGGCTTATAGTAACAATGATGTTTCAATAGGTTCAGACATAACTGCAGGAACTGCTTTGGGTGGTATGCTGCTTTAAATTAATGCAAGTCTTTGGATAAAGGAAATTACTTTGGAGGACACTAAAAGAACTTAAAGATTGGATTACAAAACCAATGCCAATAATCTCATGACTCAATGGAAAATGGGGGAGGTGCTTGAGGTCAGGAGACAGGCAAATGTTTCAACTTACAAATATGAATTGATTTTATCAACTGGTAAGCCTGATGTCAATCTCTAGCAAAGTTATAAAATGTTTTTGAGCATTCAGAAAGTGTAATCAGGAGAAAACAGCATAAATTTTAAAATATGTATAGCATCACAGTATTAAGAAACTGGATATCAAAAAAGTTATTTATCCTAAATGTAACAATATAACAAAGATCTACTTCTGGATAATATGTGTAAGCTGGATGAGAGTAGTCAGGAATACTCACTAGTTTCTGAACTGTCTGGGAATCGACTTTGCCAGTTCTATTCTATTACCTACCATATTCAACCAAATACTAAGTCCTAGTAATTCTATAACTCAAATATTTCTCAAAACTGTCCACTTCTCTCTACCTCAAGGCCAACAATTGTAGTCTGAGCAATTAGCATCTAACCATTGGAGTGGACTCCTACTTGGTCTTTTGATTCCATATTTGTTCCATTCTAATCTGTTAATCACACTCAGCCAGAAAGATGTTTTTAAAAAGATAAACTGATTCTATTACATTCCTGCTTACAGTGTTTCCGTGGTCTCCTATCTACCTTACCTCATTCCCTGGATATTAAATTCAATATCATTAAAAGGGCCTATAAGGCCCTAAACAGACAGGGTCCCTGCCTAAATTGCAGTGTTGCCCCTCTCCATCTCAATTCACCATGCTCCAGTCAGAATGGCCTGCTTTGAGCTCCTGGAACTTACTAAGCTCTTTCTCTGCTTCTGAACCTAACGCAGATGATTCCCTGTGCCTGGAACACTTACACCACAAACCCTCTGCTCTCCATCCCTTCCTCTACAACTCCAGTTATAAATGAAGTAATTACTTAAAAGCTACTGCTTTAGTATCTGCCTCTCCTACTAGACTGCAAACTGAGGAAGGAACCATGCCTGTCATATTCACACCAGTGTCCCCTTTGCCAAGCACAGTGCCCAGCACACGGTAGACTGTTATAACTGGCTAATCTATACTACCAGGATCTGGGCATGACTCAACCTATAATGAATGTTGTTTCCAAGACTTGATTAATTATCAGAATATAAAATCTGTGAAGAATATAAATCTAGGGAGTTCCCTGATGGTGTAGTGGCTTAAGGCTTCGGCGTTGGTGCTGTCAGCGCTGCGGCCTGGGTTCGGTTCCCAGTCAGGGAGCTACCCACATACCAAAAAGCATAAAAAAAAATAAAAATAAATAAAAAAGAATACAAATCTGTGAGCAATGTTTGTGGCACTGGATGAAAGAATGAAAATTTCTATTAACTCAAAGTTGGGGAAGGGTGAGAAGTAATAGATGAAACAAGACTGGCCATGTATTGATAACTAGGTGATCAAGGAACATACAAGGCAGTTCATTACACTATTTTCTCTGCTCTTAGTTTTACAATGTGATTCCAGTATCCTCACAACTGGTAAAGATATCTGAATTCTTCTAAAGAAAGGCAGGAAGCCTACCAAATATTGACCTTTCAGTGAGATGAAATGTTTAAGAAGAGTATTTATGCTTCCTATTGACATTTCTACTTAGGAATCTCCTTCCACACCACCTATACTTAGAACAGCATCTGACATTCTAACAAAATCAGAGAAATTTAAGCTTCAAAATACAGAGTTGAATCCAAAGATCTCTTGTCTGTTTTAGTAGTCTTTCTATGACACTACACATTTCTAGAAAGTTATTTATTACCTTCCACCTAAGTCCTACTTAAAAAGTGAGAGGAGTGGGGAGGTGGGGAGGGAAAGATATTAATAGAAAGAGGGAGAGAGGGAAGAGAGGGAAGAGAGGGAAGAGAGGGAAGAGAGGGAAGAGAGGGAAGAGAGGAAAGAGAGAAATTATGGACAATAATTGTTATTCCAAGAAGTCCTTCTGGAATCAATTGAGAGTTATCTAATAATGAGAATTCAGGTGTATGTGATTACCACTTTATGGTCCTTGCATTTGAGCCCTGTGAGGTTTTCCAACCTTCACATTCATAAGGAAACTCCAGCTTAGAGAGAAAAGTGATCTGCCATGGCCACACAAGCAGTAAGAGATGGCAAAGTAACGATTAGGTCTAATGCTCCTTCCTCAGTCAAATACTTATTCTACTATATGCAACTGATAAAAATAACCTAAGTGTCTCTACCATACAACCCTCCAAGGAGCCAGACCCATTGCATTTATCTTTTACATCACCTACAAAACAAAATGTTATGATTTGTTATAAAAATCACCTTTAGCTAATACTATTTCCTCTTAAAAAACCAGCTTTAAGTTAAATGGTATACTGATTTCTCTAAAAAATTACTTAGCTCCAAAAGATTAACCATACTTTAGAAACAATGTGTATTTTCAACATATTTAGCAGCCAAAACTTACATTTATTTGAAGGTCTATGAAATTTATTTAATGTCATCTTTTTTTAGTATATACAGAAATATCAAGGCTGAAAACTAACTCATATATTCTGTCAAAAATATTTTTTAGAGATATCCTCAAGTCTCTAGCTTATAAGAAAAACAGCTTGACATTTAACAGCAAAGAGTCTACACATGTGCTAACTGCCTCATATATAATAAAAATGCTACTTACTTTTCTTTTCATCATGGTCACTAACTGTTTCACAGGGAGGTTAAATACTTTTACATCTAAAATGAAAACCCATAAAAACACTGAAAGGCACAGTATGTCTTAAATGTGTTTTCTTGGTTTCAAAAGCTTTTCTTATTTCTCTTTTACAGAGATCTGAAAAATTAAAATTAGCATTTCAAAGTATTCAAAACTTGTTTAAATTGTCGTTTGGTTGTTATGCTCTACAGGTGCAGTTCCGAATGAAATAAATTTACTATCTGCTATGTCTCGATTTTGACCAATTTACAATTATGCTAACTGAAAGGTGAAATATGTTTGACTTCACAAATTAATAGAACCTTCTTTTGGATGGAAAAATTCTTAAATGTAAAATCTATTTTGGTAAATAAATTCAAACAAGGCACTTCCTCTATTTAGACCACTAGTAAACTATAAAAAGCTGTTAATATTACATCCTTACAGTATTAGGAAGGAATTTAAAAAAGGAGTCATTCAGTCAATATTTGTTTTGTCTACTCTATGCTTAAGACTACATTAGGTACTGAGGACACAAAAATGTGTAATGCATTCTAACCAGGAGAAATTTATATTCTAGCAGAATACCTAAACTATAACTATACCAGAGTGTGATAACATGTAACAGCAAAAGTGCATATAAATGGACAAGGTGTCCCAACACTATGAAAGCTATAGTTCTGACTCCACTTGGCTATAAGCGCCATGAAGAGAGCGTCCATGTTTGTCCTATCACTGCTGGATGATTACTAGCTCCTAGCATAGTGCGAGGTACATGTTAGGTGTTCAATAAATATTTGTTGGCTAAAAAAAAGAGGGGAGGCTTCACACAGAAAGTGCCAAAAGAGATGAGCATTAAAACACACATAGGAGTTACACAGGTACAAAGGATGAGAAGGGGCAATTCAAGCAGAAGGGACAAATGAACTACTACACCCAACTGTCACCAATTTACCTTAATGTAGGTAATAGTCAGCCTTTCACCCCAAGTATATTTTCTACAATCAATCTTGACCCAGCTAAAATTTCCTAAATGAATATCATTTTTGAAAAGTAGAAAATAAACTACCAAGATCTCCAGTATCCACAAGATACCACACATTAGATTTTGAGTAAGCTCAATAATTACCAGTAACAAAGTCAAACAAAATTGCTATAAAAATAATTTATAGCTAAATATAAAAATATTTTAAGCCCATGTATACCTTTTAAGTTGAATTTAAAAAAACTAAATATGAAAAGCAATTTAATAAAACTTAATAAAGATAACTTTTAGAACACTCATATATTCAAGAAATAATATGATCTAAAACAAAAATAGCAAAAAAAATTTTATTCCAAAAGATATCAATGAAGGAAGTTACTAGACTAAGTCTGATATATTAAGTTATACCATGGTCTGACTATGCAACATTTTGAGTCATACTTAAGGTCAATGATAAATATGAAACAGTTGGTTTGGTTAACCTTCTATGGGCTGACAAATATTTTCTAAAAGGGTCAAAGATGTTAAATACAGGGTCTGGCAGAAGTAACGCCTTTTTTATGAGCTGGTAATCTATACCAAATCTTTTATTCCAAAATTGTAAGTATGTAATTCTGTAACAACAATATTTTAACTACTTAAAAAGGGGCGTTACTTCTGCCAGACCCTACATTTTAGATTGTGATGGTCTATGCCACAACTATGTAACTCAGCTGTTGTATCACGAAAGCAGACACAGACAATACATGAATGAATAGGTGTGGCTGGGTTTCAGTCTTCATTTACAAAAACATATGCCTGGCCCATAACTATTGTTTGCCAACCCTGGTCTAGAGTGTCAAAGTGACTTCTAGATAATTCTTTTAATCAAGAACAGCTTTGCTTCCTTTCAAATACTTTCACATAAACTGTATTAGTATTGCATTAAAGCCTCTAAAGATACCTATCAGAAAAACAGCAGGTATTCTCTTGTTTTACAGATAAAGAAACCAAAGCAGAAGCATTGAGTGATTTGCCCTAAAGAGCTACTAGTGGAGCTGATACTAAAAACCAGGCCTTTGTTTTCTCAACTCTTACCCATCACCCTCTATACCCAAACCTCCAATGCCCCAGCTGAAACATTTCAACAATTTTTAGAATCCTCTGCTGATTCCCTAAGCTCTCTATAGCTGACTCATCACATTCACAGTAGATTTCAAGAACATCTGCTTGAATGTCCATTTAAATTATTTACTTCAATTCTGAAACCAAATTATTCTCAGAACCCTTTACTCCTTACAAGATTCCTGTCTTCTTCCATGTAGGCAATCTTCTGATTCACAAGTCTCCTAAAATGTCACTTCATCTTCAAATTGTCAGCAAGGAAAAGGGAAAAACACATTTTAAAGGGTTGTGAACTCTTAATCATTAAATAAGACTTTGTGTATTCAGTAATGTATATGAGTTGCAAGGCCTGGTGCCTGACTCTGCAATAACCCAGGTGAGAAATACCAGAGGTACAAATATAAGACTAAGGAGCAATTCCATGTTAACTCAGGTCATCTTTTTTTAAAACAAATGTCAATTTAATTAACAGCATACATTGTCATAAAGTATGTGCCTTTGTACTACTGAAGTCTGATAATACTCTAAATTTTGCACAATGAACGTTTATTGGAGATGGACAAAATATAGGCAGTCCTTGCTTTGCACAGTAGTTTGGGACTGGAAAAGTGACCATTCAAGATGTGAACATGCAAAGCCATCTTAACAGTTAATGGAAAAAATGTCCTGTGATCTTTAAAAAGTTGTCATAACATGGAAAAACTCTGATGGTTATAAATGTATAGAAAAATATAGAAAAAGAAGTAAATAAACCTAATATTTATTTAGTGCACAGTAATTTAAAACATTAGAAACATGAAGAATTAAAGTGTTTTATTTCTTTGTTAAAAAAAAACTTAAGCATAGTTTGAATAGTGCTTGCTTCCTTGACATACAACTTTTAAGCAAGTATCTTCCATAAACCATGGTGACTTGTCATACTCCTCCCTATGTCTGGATCAATTTCTAACATACAGTATGTGCTTTCAATGTCATGAAATATCTCCCTTTCTTTGATGAGTTTTTTGCCAGCATCACTTCCTCTAGGACAACTTTATCCTTTTTGTTACAAATACTTCCCATATTTATGTGGAAAAGCCTGCCTTCACTAATTTCCTGTGGCTCTATCTACACTCTCTAAAACGGCAGCAGTGTCCACATTCCCACAGTCAGCTAGGTCTCCTCTAAAATTCCATTACATTCTATTCAAATTTCACTTCCAGAATTATCACTGTCTTTTTCTTTGCTATACTTTCACTTTACTTCGCTAATCCCCTCTTTCAACTATCCAGTGCTTTAAAATGCTCTGTGGGCTTATCACTGAGACAAGGAGGTACAACTACATGCTTTGCTGTCTGGGGGTGAAAATAACAGTAAAGACAATTCACTGACAGACACTAAAAGAAGTGAAGTGACTGATCACTGATCATGAAGCATATATATATATATAGTTACATAACAATTCATGGACTGAAGAGCTACAATAGTTTTATTTTATGTAATTATTCAGTTAATATACAGTAGACTTTCCATTAACTGGCACCCATAGGGATTAGGAGGTGCCAGATCAATATAAGTAGACTGTTAACTGGAACTCAGCCAACCGGTACTCTGAGAGTGTCAGCTACTTGAGTTCCAGTTAATGAAGAGTCTACTGCACCGTGGCAAATAAAATTCCAACCATATTCTTAGGAAACTGGTATATTTTTTCTTTTTTAAGCTAAGGTATAATTAACACATAATTAGTTTCAGGTGTACAACCCAATAATTTTATATTTTTATGTGCTGCAAAATTATTACAATAAGTCCACTCATCATTCATCATCATACAAAGTTACTAATTTTTTTTCCCCTTGTGATGAGGTCCTTTAAAGATTTACTCTCTCAGCACCTAGGAATGTTTTATTTATTTAACATAAAACATACTGGACTTGGGCAAAGCAAGGACTGCCTACACACATATAGAACTGTTGGAAGGCACTGGAGGGCAACCAAGGCAGGCAAGATTAAGAAGCTATGACCTCTAAAGGATGAAGAGCTAAACTGCAGATTCCTCTCAGATGTCTCCTTGCGCGTATTTTCTGAATTTCAGCCAGGAGAGCAAATCCAAGCATAAAGCAAATCTTACCGTTCTGAGAAAACAAAAGGGTTGGAGTTTATGCCCTTGCAGGTACTTCAGTATCCACACAGGGTATTCAGCTGTAATTCTAGGATCATGGTTAGGAGTATGGGAACTTTTCTGTGAAGCTATACACAAGACATGTATACTATGTCACTATGTCACAGGCAAAGAAATCAATCTAATGCTGGGGAATCCGGGAAGAGAGGGATGTTGGAAGGATACAATGTAAAGGATGACTAAAGGCACCTTCTTTGTAAAATTTTGTGCATAAAGAACGGAATCTAAACTTGTACCACTAATCCTAAGAGGCATCAATTACAGAATTATAGTTACTTCATACTTAAAAAGTACTCTGAAATTAAATTTTGCTATATTTACCATTATGCAATCCCATCCAGAGCTGCTTGTGATCTTTTTTCTGCATTTCATTGATTATTTGACTTTTGTGCTTTAAAGCATCAGCTTCTTTCACACAAGACATAAAGTGGGCTTCAATTGCGTCCTTAGACGGACAGTGCAGAAGGTCCTTCTCTGGAAAACCCTATCAAAGGAAAAAAATACACTTTAAACAGTCATACACATTATAAAATTAGCTTTTTACACTTGAACTTAGCCAAAAGGCTGAGAAGCGATAAAAATTAGCTTTTTAAAGAAATGTATCTCCCCCAATTTTCCAATACTTTTAACGAACTCTTACCTTCCCATTAAAGACATTTCAATACATCTCCAAATACTTTTTATATTAACTTAAAAATCTTTAGCTACCTGGCATATTTTATATTTTTTCCAAATAATCCTTATATAATATGTTAGCAGTTTATAACAACATGAAAGAAGATAAGAAAGAGCAATAATTTTAAAAACAGCTTTCTGATTGACAATATACCTAGTGCTGGCAAGAATGTGGAATGAAACTCTCATACACTGCTGGTGGGAATGTAAAACGATACAAGTACTTTGGAAAACAGTTTTGCAGTTTCTTTAAAAAAGGTAAACATATACCTACCATCTGACCCAGTTATTCTACAAGTGGTTATTAGCCAAGAGAAGAAAGCATATATCCACACAAATGTACACAAATGTTCACAGCAACTTTATCTGTAACAGTCAAAAAACATCTAGGAAAGAACCTAAATGTAAACAGGTAAATGAATATATAAATCGTGGTACAAACTTACCAAATTTTACACTTTTAATATGTATAGTTTGCTATCAGTCAATTAGAGCTTAATAAAGCTGTTAAAATGTAGCTTTCAAGGTTAAATAGCTACATTTATATCCTATACCTTCAGTGAATCTTTAGACAGTTGAGACAATGATCACTGGTCAGATAAGCAGTTAGGTAAATGAGATGACTAATGTACTTTTCAATGAAAAAAGAAAAATAGTAATAGTTAACACTAATTGAATACTTAGTGACAGACACTGTACCAAACTTTTTATATGATTATAATTTAATCTTTATCATAACCCTTGAAATAAACATTATTTTTATTGCTATTTTACAGATTTATAAAGTTAAAGCGCAGGGATGGGATAGTCATAAACTTGCAAGTCATGGACCTCAGGTTAGTCTGAATCAGAGACCTAGCTAGCTAGCTCTTAACCACTTCCTCCGTAACACCTAAATACTTAACGATTATATTCTAGTATTATTTTACAGAAGAAGACACTGTTCTATAAGTCCTTCAATAAAAAGAGACAAATAATAATGGTAGAAAACACTTTTAGTCATAACCTACTCATGTTACTGTATTAACAGACAAGATTCAATTATCCAAGTCATGTAAATATCCTGAATGATTTAAAAACTTACATTAATGCCCTTTTACCAAGAGAAAAGGCACCAGACTACCTATAGCTACGTCCTAAAGTATATTCTTTAAACACAAAATGCAAATTAACAGTCATACCTCCTTCTGTTCTCACAGAGTCTGAACTCATAGTTTCTGCTGAGTAAAAGGTGAGCCACTATATAAAACTACCCACTGGTCACAGCTGCCTAGAGCACAAGGAAATAGCTGAGACAATCTAACTGTTGCTTTAGCTATAAAGGGATTCCATATTCATGGTGTTCTTGTATTAGAGCAGTGGTTCTCAACCTTCCTAATGCCAAGACCCTTTAATACAGTTCCTCATGTTGTGGTGACCCCCATAAAATTATTTTCGTGGCTACTTCATAACTGTAATTTTGCTACTGTTATGAATCGTAATGTAAACATCTGATATGTGTTTTCCGATGATCTTAGGTGACCCCCAATAAAAGGTCATTCGATCCCCAAAGGGGTCGCGTCCCACAGGTTGAGAACCGCTGCATTAGAGGCTCATAAAGAACTATACTAAGGTGGATGTTTTCAAACACAGGAACACAAAGGCAAACAATATGAGAAAACATAAAATGTCATAAGAATGAAAAGGCAAAAGAACAATATGAGAGAAAGACAAAAGCAGAAGATGGGAGAGGACATGGGCAGGAAAAAGAAGGTCCTGGCCTTCATCAGCTATATTAGCTTTGGTTCAGCTAGATTTAAGATGTGTTCTTGTTCCCTGACTAAAACAAAGAATTAAATGTATGTCATATCAATTCTATTCTATCCAAACGAATTAGCATTCTGATATTTATTTCCATTTAAGAAAACTTTAACTTGTTTATTCTTGTCCTATAAATATAAAATGTCCTTTTCAGATATTGTACAGTTCTCTGTGTTGCTAATTACCACTTTGGCTACGAACGAGTGGCAGAAAATACGAAAGTTCATATTCCACATGTAAACTATATGTTTTCATGTAGTTTGAATTTATGACCTATTTTAAGCTTAAGTACTTGCTAAAATTATATACAAGCTGATTATGGAACAAAGGAGTTAGGACCTCTCAAAAAGTGTTTTGAGAAGTCAGGGAGGTGGGGGAAAACACCTGTGTTGCTTCAGGGTAGGCTGCTAAGCCCCCTCAACACACCTTTAACTAGAGAAGGTACTGAAGTTTTGCTTTTTCCAGACTTCTACTGCTTTATAAGTTTCTAAACTTAACCAATGCTGACACCTATATCTGACAGCTGAAAATTACAGCAGAAAAATGAAGGAGGTCTATCAAGAGAGTGTAAATATTTGCACACCTACCCTTCAACAAAGAATGCTCTACCTCTATGCAGGAAGGAGGTGAACTCATTCATGAAATGAACTCAGGGACAAGGTAAGAGCAGTAAACAGAAAAAGGCAGCCACAGCAGTCAAATAAAGTTGACAGATTTCTTAGTCAAAATCCCCTCAGCTCCTACTCATGAAATGCTCCCCATGATTAGCTTGGGGTGGGGATGGAGAATCTTTTTTTTCCTAAAGCTTCAAAATAAAATTAAGCAGACTCTTGGTCGATGACTTTCTAATTTCTTCCTATATATATTAGCAGTTTTGTACAAGTACATCTTTTCAGTTCAAATTTTTGCAAAGAAGTGTGATGCCAGCTTCACTTGCTTTCATTAATCTTAAATGTCAGAATGCCTAATAAACTAAATTTAATTTCATTTTTACAGAATTGATCTGCAAGATTTCATTTACTTAGATATTATTAGCTGTGTTCTTTAATTAAAATATTAATCCAGACAGTCTGGAATATGTCCAGACATATTAGAGATAACCAAGTAACACTAAACAATACTAAACTAAAACTATGTACAAAGTAAGTGGGGAGGTAGAAAACCCTTTCAATCTATTAATAATACTGCAAGCTCATTAAGACAATGGAGCAAAACAAAAAACATTTTCCATGTGATCAATAAAGAATCTAATATTGCATTACAAACACCAAAGTTGCCAATACACAGTATTATGTGATCATGGCATCTCCCCTGCCAGGTAAGTAACAATACATAATGTTACAGACTCAGTGGCTGTATCCCCCAATATTCACATGTTGAAGCCCTAACTGTCACAAAAGTGTGGCTGTATTTGGAGATGGAGCCTCTAAGGAAGCAATTAAGGTTAAATGAGGTCAAAAGGGTGGGGCTCTGATCCAAAAAGATTAATGTCCTTATAAGAAGAGACAACAGAGAACTCAGTCTCTCGCCATACACAAGGAGAAAAGGCCATGTGAAGACACAGTGAGAAAGCAGCCATACGGACCCCTCGAAGAAAGTCCTCAACAGAAATAAAGCTCTGCTGGGCCTTGAATTGATCTTAGACTCTCCAGGCTCCTAAACTTTGAGAAAAATAAATTTCTGTTGAGCCACCCAGTCTGTAATAGTTTGTTATGGTAGTCTAAGCAAACTAACATACATAGCAGTATGATTTTAATTTATCACTGAATCACTTCAAATAGTAAACTCAGCATTCTGACAGGGAAAATATAAGGCCATAGTTTAAAGGCTTACTTTTATAAAATCTAAAATGTTATTTCCAAAATCACTTTGGTATGTGTGTATATGGAAATGGAAAGGAAGAGGATTTTTCAAATGTTTCTTTCAAAATATCATTTTCAGGATGAGAAAATACATTACAAAAGAATGCTAATAGAAGTCAGCTGAAAATAAAAATTTGTTGGTTGTACAAAAATTGTGTATTGAAATACAATCATGTTCTGTCTGGAAAAAAAAAAGTCAGCTGAATCAATGCTAAAAATCAGCACTTTCTTGATTTTTACACGTTCTTGATTTTTCTTAAACCTTCTAATTTTACCAAGATTCAATCGACAAACTTAACCGCAACCAATCATCTCCTTCATTCCTGGTACAATCTAAGGGCTATCTTCCCATCCTGTTTGCTAGATCCCATTTTTTTGGCTCTTTGAAAGCCAGCTCATTTAATTATTCTCCTCTCTTCCTGTAACATTATCTTTAACCATTTTCTCTGTAATTACCATCTCCCATTAGTTATTCTTAAAAATAAAACAACACCCCAAAGCAATAAACAAAACCTTTCCCTCAACCTCAACTTACCTCTGACTACAGCCCTCTCTTCTCCCCTTCAGAGCCAGCCTAACACTCACCAAGCAGGCATTTCACTCTTACTTATCGTCCATGCACTCTGTCATGCTACCCTTACCACTCTATTGAAACTGCTCTCTTCAAGGTCAACAATACCTTTCAGCCCTTAATTGTTTTAAGCTCTCACCAAACATCTAATAACACCTTTGACTACCTTCCATGAAGCAGTCATCCTCAAAAATCTGTTTTACCACACTTTTCATTTTCCTCTTATTTTTTTTCCTTCCTCATTTGCAAAAACTATTTCTGAGCCATTCCTTAAATGCTGATATTTTCCAAATTTCTGGCCTAGACCTCTTCGCTTTCTTCATTCCATATACTCACCTTGAATAAACTTACCTACTTCCATACCACGTATGAACTAATGAGTCTCAAGGTCTGTTTCGCTCCAGCCAAGATTGTTCTCATGACCCTAGAACACTTACACTCATAAAGCTAGTAGACATATGTCAGTAGGTGAATGAAACTCAACAAATCTAAAAGTAAACAAATGACTTCTCCTAACTTCTCCCTCTCCCTATCTCCCACATCCGCTCAAGTTCTGTTGCGTCTATGTTCTAAGCCAATCTGAATCCATTCATTTTCAACATTCCCAGTGCCACTTTCTTATTACAAACTAAACTATTTGACATTTCTAAAAACCTCATAACTGGGTCCTATACCCAAAGCCTTATTCCATTTAATTCATATTTTACATTTGAAGTCACAGTGATCTTCCTAAAATGCAAATCTGACCTTCTCACTCTGCTGCTCTGCTCTGCTTTCAGGATAAAAATCAAACTTCTAAAGCCTTGAATTTTTGGAATGACTTACATCTCTGCTAACCTCTTCAGCATAATTTCTCACTCTCATTTCATATACTTCATTCTCTTCACCTTCTCCCTCACATACATTCCCTGCTCCACTGATCCTGGTATCTGTCATCTGCTCAAACATTCTTTCAGTCATGCTTTCTCATTTCTGTGCCTTTGCACTGTATTTCCTTTGCCTGGAACACTTTCTTTTTGCCTATCTCACAACCACTCACATGCCTAGTCTCCAAAAATCCTCCTCGATCTTCAAGTTCAGTTTTGATATCACTTTTTCCAGGAAATTTCTCCCATTTCCCAAGTCTACATTAAATTCACAAAGTCCTTATATTTGATTTTATAATGTCATTTATATTCTTATGTCACCCTACTCTTAAAGCCCCACAAGGCAGAGACCATGACTATTCTCATCTTTCTGTCCTTTCTCAAACTTTTACAAAGAAGTTAATTTTATTAAGATAAGATTCACATACAGTGAAAAACAAAAATTTTAAGTTTACAGTTAGAAGAATTTTGACACTGTATAACCCGCAGCCCAAACAAGATACAGAATATTACTATTACTCCCAAAGTTCCTTGGTGCCCTTTGCAATCAGTTCCCTCATTTCAACCTCAGCTAATCACTGATCTGTTCTGTATCACCAGAGACCAGTTTTGCCTGTAATATAAACAGAATCATAAAGCATGTAGTATGTGTAACTCAGCATCTTTCACTACACATAATGCTTCTGAAATTCATTTATGTTACTACATGCATCAATGGTTAGTCCTTCTTGTTGCTGAGTAGTATGCCACTGAATGAACATACCACAGTCTGTTAATCCAAAAACCTGTTAGTAGACATTAAGATTGTATCCAGATTTTGGCTATTATTAAGAAAGCTGCTATGACATTAGTGTTCAAGTCTTGTGAACATGTTTTCATTTTTCTTAGGTATATACCTTGAAACAGAAATGTTGGATCATAGAGTAAATTTATGTTTAACTTTATTTAAAAACTGCAAAACTGTTTTCCAAGGTGATAGTACAATTTTACACTCTCAGCAGCAGCAATGTATGAGAGTTCTAGTTACTCCACGTCCTCAAACTTGGTACTGTCAGTCTTTTAAATTTTAGTCACACTAGGTTGTGAAGAAATAGTCCACTGTGATTTTAATATACATTTCCCTGATGACTAAAGACACTGAGTACTTTTTCATGTGCTAATTGGTAATTCCCGTGTGAGTGAGTGAGAGAGAGTGTGTGTGTGTGTGTGTGTGTGTGTGTGCGCGCGCGCGTGAGCGCGTGCACGCGCGGGCATGCGTATGTGAAAGAACTATTAGAGAATTAGAGGAATGTAAATCTCATGTTTACTTTTGTAAATACTGTCCACAAGAATACTAGGTGAACACAAAAAACTGCACCCAGTGAAACCAAGCCCCGTAGGAATACACAAAATACACACAGCTCAGAAATGGACCTGCTACCTCAATTCACATTATGAGCTATCCATCTGATGCTACAATTTTGTCTGATTTCAGATAAGCTTCCTTCTGTCACTTCACAGAAACTGAGAAGCTACAAACCATTCTAATCTTCATTTCTACAAGCAAATTCCAGTCTTTTGCAAAATTAAAAGTCATTTTTGTAGCATGTATGTATTTCTAAATCATTTAATATATGTAAAAATGTACTTTTTTAGGTTCCTATTTTTTTCATTGGTCACTAATGAAGTTTTTGGATTTATGCCCCTAATCCATCTCCCCCTATAAGTCCTGTGATTTTTGCCATCACAGTCCTTTTTAGGAATACATATTTTGAAGTAGAGAAAAACTGCCTGTAGAAATGGTAGAAGCAGACATTCTTGCCTTTTTCCTGATGTTAGAGTGAAATATTCAATAAACCACCACTTACCATGATTTTTTAGTTGCAGGCTTTTCACATTTACTCTGTCAAACTGAGAAAACTCCCTTCTATTCAAAAGCTTGCCAAGAGTTTTGATGGTAAATGGGTACTGAATTTCATCAAAAACTTTTTCTGCATCTATTTATCTAATCATATGATTTTTCTATTTTCTGTTAGTATGCTGAATTACACCGATTCCTTGATATTTGAAAAGCTGAATCACCCTTGTATTCCTGGGACAATTTCAACACAGTCATGTTGTACTGTCCTTTTTATATATTGCTGGATTTGATTTGCTACTATTTTCTTGAAAGTGTTTGCATCTATTATGTTCATGAGGGATACTGGTATATAATTTTTAATATCTTTAACTGGTCTTGGTATCAGAGTTACTCTAATAGGCCTATAAACAAACTAGAAAATATTATCCTCCTATTTTCTGGAAAAAGTCTATAAAGATTGATATTATTTATACCTTAAATATTAGAATTCACCAATGAAACTAGTCAAGAAATTTTACTTTGTGAGAAAGTTGTTTTTAATTACAAATACCACATTATGAGGCTCTTCGTGTCTGCTACTTCTTTTGTCAGTTTTGGTAAACTGTACTTGCATTGAATGTGTTCACTTACCAAATTTGTTGGCATAATGTTTTTCAAAATATTTCCTACCGTCTTTTAAATGGCTGTAGGATCTGTAGTAATGGCCTACTTTTCATTCCTGACAACAATAAATTGTGTTTTCCTACTATGGAAAGGGAAAGTTTAAAAATCCCTTCTAAGTACTGCATTAAATGAATCCAACAAACTTTAGTATGTTGTGTTTCCATTATCATTTAATTTGAAATTATTTCTAAATTTCCCTTGTGATTTCTTCTTTGACCCACAGCTGAGGATTTTGTGACTCCATCCTTTAGACAACTGTGGTTATATATTTTACTTACAGACATTATTAACCCTTCCTTTAAATTACATTATTTTTGCTTTAAATAATCAGTTCTCTTTCAAAGAAGTTAAAAGATGTAATCTCTTATGTTTACCATTTATTTACTATTGTCAGTGCTCTTCATTTCTGCCTGCAGCTTCTTTTAGTCCTTTAAGATGTCATTCCATTGTCTGATGAGAAGCCAGGCATCATTCACCTTCCCTTTCATGTCATGTCATTACAAATTTGGTAAGTGAACACATTCAATGCAAGTACAGTTTACCAAAACTGACAAAAGAAGTAGCAGAGGAGCTGCTTTCAAAATTTTCTACTTATATATGGTTTTCAGCAGTTTAATTCTGATGTGCCTAGGTGTAGTTTTCTATATATTTACTTGCTTGGGATTTGCTGAGCTTCTTTGACATACAGACTGATTTTTTTTCCCCCAAGTTGGAAAAATTAGTAACCATTATTTTAAAATTGAGATAATTTATATACAATTCACTTAAACTTCTCCATTTTAAAGAGTACAATTCAGTGGTTTTTTTAGTATTTCACAAGGTTGTGCAACCATCACTACTACTATCTAATTATATATTTTCATTACTCCAGGAAAAAACCTCATGTCTATAAGCATTTTGCCCTCCCTCCAGCCCCTGAAAATCATAAATATACATACTTTCTGTCCCTATAGATTCACATATTCTGGACATTTCCTATGTCATACAATATGCAGCCTTTGTGTCTGTTTTCTTTCAGCATGATGTTTCAAAGTTTATCTATGTTGTAGCATCAAATATGAGTCTAGTTATCATTTCTTAAAAATAGGTTTCTGGTCGATTCCCTCTTTCCTCTCCTTCTAGGACTCCAATTACATATATATCAGACTGCCTGATATTATCCTAGAGGTCAGTGGGACTCTGTCCTCCCACTTTGCCATCTTCTCTCAGTACCTCACATTGGATAATTTCTATGGATCTCTCTTCAAGTGCACAGAACCTTTCCTGTGCCATCTCCAATTCACTGTAATGTCATCCAGTAAATTCTGCATTTCAGATATTATTCTTTTCAGTTCTACAATTTTGTGATCTTATGTTAAGTCACTGAGTTTTTAATAGTTGCTTTAATTCATTTTTCTGCTAATTGCAAATGTGGGTTATCTCAGAGTCAGTTTCTATCAAGTAGCATTTCTCCCTTCTGATATGATTCAAGTTTTCCTGCTTATCTGCATATCTAGTAACAGTTGATTATATGCTGGATATTGTGAATATGGTATAAAGATTCTAGATTACACTGTCTTTCTCATTGAGTTTTGTTCTGCCTACTGCCTTTCTATAATCCTTAAAAGGCTTAATTTTAGGCTCTATTAGGTCAGATTCTGGGCAATCTTTACTCTGTAATAGGAGTTGGCAAACATTCTCTGTAAAAGGCTAGAGATGATAAACATATTAGACCCACAGACAGCATCTATACAAGTGCTCAACTCTGCTGTAGCCCAAAAGCAGTATGTAAATGAATCAGCATGAGTGGCTGAGTTTTAATATATCTTTATTTATGGTCACTAGACTTTATATTCCACATAATTTTCATGTATTACAAAATATTATTCTTCTGAATATTTGTTTTAGCCACTAAAAAATATAAAAATTATCTTTAGGTCACAGGCCATACAAAAGCAGCCAGTGGGCCAGGTCTGGCACACAGGCTATCATTTGTTAGCCCTGCTCTGAACTATGACCCTTACCTCTTACAGCAAGGCTTTTCTGGTGTTTCGGATAAATGCTTACTATGTTAACTAGATCGCTTTCCACTGTGGGTAGGCAAGGATTCAACATCTCCAGGCATCATGGGACCTGTCACACTCTTAACCTCCTAACATACATTTTGCTCCTGGGCCTTGAGGAACATCACCTAGACCAGCCCTCAGCCAAGTATTTGTGAGAAGCTCATACTTACGCATCCATTCCCTATTCTCTATACCCTTCCTGGCAAGTTCCAGCTGTGTCAGCAGCCTGGGACTCCCATATCCCATCCTTAGCTCAGCAGAACTTTCTTGCTCTCCTGGAGTCTGACTCTCTATGATAGAATTAGGAAACTGGCCTCTAGTACAGATGGGCTGAATGTGGGGCTCGTCTTGTTTGTTCTCTTTCTCTCTAATGTCCAGTCACTGAAACAGCTCTACTTCATATACTTTGTCCAGTTTTATAACTGTTTCTGGATGGAGAAAAAAAAAATCCAATCCAGTTTCTGTGTCAACGCTGAAAGCAGATGTTAACCTCCATAAATATTTGATGAATAAATGAATGACTAAACAAACCGTATTTCAGAAAGTTTTAAGTATGTATGACCCTCCAGGATCTCTACCTCATGGTATACACCTCCCTTTAATCCCTCCCCCTGGAGAGTGGGCAGGACCTGTGATTTGCAATTAATCAAAAGAATGTAGCAATGGTTATATATTATTATTCCCGTGATTAAGTCACATTATATAACTCCAGTCTTGTTAACAGACTAAAGGATCATTTTGTTGACTCAATGAAGTACGTAAGATGACATGATAGGAAAAGTCCACGTGGCAGGGAACCTGAAGCAGCCATGAGGTGCTGAGTGCAGCCTCTAGCTGACAGTTAAAGGAGACATGGGCCTCAGTCCCATCATCACAAGTAAATGAACTCAGCAACCTGAGTGAACTTGGAAGCAGATTGTTAAGTCTCCAGGCAAGACTGTAACCCAGCCAACACTCTGACTACAGTCTTGTGAGACCCTAAGCAGAAGATCCAAGTAAGCCTGACCCACAGAAACTGTGAGATAATAAATGTTTATTGTTTTAAGCTGCTACATTTGTGGTCTCTTCCACACAGCAATAGATAACTAATGTCATACATTACTGATATATACTATGAAACAGCCACCAACATTTAGTTAGGAAGCACAGGAAGAGAAGCATGAGAGACACTACACTTCTCAAGGAAAGTACTCAAGGAAAGCTACCTCAGACCAATCTTATAAAGTATAAGAAGCCAGGAGATGGTAAATGATCTCAGAGAGACAAAGTGGCTCTTGGCCTAGCAAGAAAGAAGCTGTCCATCAGAAAAGGGGTATAGTCAGTCAAACAAGTATATTTAATTACAGAAAAAGTACCTCAGAAGCAGCGGTAGCACCTCCCCAAGCACTGTAAGAAAGAGAGTGCCCTGGTCCAAAAACCTGTATCTGGTCACAATCACCCAGCAATGTTTTGTACAGAAGCACCTGCCTGAATGCTGGCCTGATTTTGCCTAGCAAATGGGAGCCCTTACCCTTCAATCACTGCTGAAATTCAAAATAAAAATTTCTCCTCTTATCAAAACCAAAATCTAACTTAGCACCATGTTTCCAGGAAAGAAAGAGAGGAAAAACACCAAATTATTGATTTGATTACTCTATTAAACTTTATTTAGGATATGCAGTAAAACTGGGCATTTTAAAGGGTTCCTGTTTTCACCTGATATTATTAAATTTTTTTAACCACAATACTACTTCTTTTCTTAAAAAATTCCACACATTGTAAGCAACCTTTTGGTTATAATGCAACTTTGAAAGCAGCATGCCTATAGAAATAATAAAAATATCAGAGGTAAAAAAAGAAAGAAAGTAAAGGTAGGAAAATGTTAACAACTGGCAAATCCAGGTGAAAGGTATGTGAGTGCTGTTCACTGGACAACTCTTAACTTTGCTAATTCAGGTTTGAATTTTTTAAGTAAAAAACCTAGGGAAGAGAAACAAGATGATTTTCTCAGTAGGTTAAACAAAGTTTACTAATTGAAAATATCCTTGAAATTTAGAAAAGCCTGAAGAAGATACCATTTTCACTTCTGTTTTGATAAACAAATCAAAGTGAATATCTAGATGTACATGTTTTAAAGCAGTTAATACTTCAGAATTACATGGTATTTCTTTCTGAGAACTGAAAGAGTAATACAAAAATCCCTTAAAAAAACGTTAAATTTTCTGACTCCTCCTTACAGCTTTTTGGTTCTGTAC
Source organism: Lyroderma lyra (assembly GCA_004026885.1). Classification (NCBI taxonomy): domain Eukaryota; kingdom Metazoa; phylum Chordata; class Mammalia; order Chiroptera; family Megadermatidae; genus Lyroderma; species Lyroderma lyra. The sequence goes on along the minus strand of PVJL010000240.1, from coordinate 135,033 downwards.
ACAATATTATTAACTTTTAAATCTGCACTGTCCTCTAAATTCTTTTGTTATTCAACATGTGGTCTGCTGGCCCAGCACTACATTTACCTATAAACTTGTTAAAAATGCAGAACCTCTGCCCTGAACCAAAATCTGTACTTTAACAAGACAAACAGATGATCTGCATGTACATTAAAAGTTTGATAACACTGCTCTAGACATTAAAATTCATTTACTATAAAGTTAAATTTAAATAACAAGCATCAAAGTAAATTAAAAAATAAGAGAAAAAAATGCCTGTTTGAAAACCCTTTAACAGCAAGCATCCCATCCCAAGAATCCAGTCTGAACTACAAACTGACCTATGTTTGTAGGGTGGAGGGGTCCTTGGAGGCTTTAGTATTCCACACAATCTTATCAAAATCAATTAATATACTTGAGAGCAAATATAAAAGAAATAAATCCCATGAGGTCTGGTTAACACTGACATCATCTGACACACTCACTACAACATCATGAAAGATAAAATACTGACACATCAATTAACAAAGTGTTACTTGATAAATTCAATCTGTTGATGATAAACTAGTTTCTAGAAAATTAAAACCCGCTTCCTCACTCAAAAAGCATTGCTTTTCTACCTGCAAATTTAATGCTTACCCAGTTTCACCATAATCAATTCAAAGCCATAAGGTTAATCAACATAAGCTATCAGTTAAACACCTGGGGGCAATCTTTGAGATAAGCTAAGTCTTAGAACCATAAATAAAGGGAATTTAGTATATAGAAAGAAATCTGGGAAATAATTTTCTTCCAATGCAGGCCAGCGTTAGAAAGAGTAAGAGCAGCTAAGAGAAATACATTGGTACCTAAGAAAATCTGTAATATCCTCTATAATTTCCTTATTAGCTCTAAAATTCTGCTTTCTATTTGATGTTTCTAATGAACTTAGTATCTGGAAAAAAAAAGTATGACCTTCTAAGGACCCCAAGGAACAATTCATTTAAAAATACCAAGAAAAACCCATTACATGTTAAAATAAAAATCCTATTTTCATAAAAAATTGCTATATTTTCCAGAACAACAAAAAAAATGTAGGGAGAAGACTGCCAGTATTTTATAGTTTTGCAAATATCTATAATGTGTGGCTTAATAGAAAATAGATGGATTATCTTATTTGCTTCTATATTCGATATTCTGCAATGTTGTTTTGGTTTAGCATATAAATACACAGGGTTATAAAATATGTAGTTGAAAAATGCAATATAAAGATGATGTATTATAGAAATGTACCCTTAAAACCTATATAATTTTATTAAGCAATGTCATCCCAATAAATTTAATAAATAAAAATTGTAGTTGAAAAAAGGAGTTGCATTTTAAGTCTTTTCAGATTTTTGAATGTTCTTTTTTAGTATAGTGAATTCGGTAAGTATAGTTTATTATAACATTAACGTGGAATCTGTATCAATAAACATTTCGGCCTCCATTCTATTAAAATCCTTGTTCAACCTTGCATTTTGAAAAGATCCTTTACACGTGCATGGTTTTGTAACATTATGTATTGGTCATCTGGAAAGTATTTGTTTACTGAGTTAATGGAGATCTTCTCCAAATGTTGACACATTTCATTATACAAAATTTCTTAAAAATCAGATTTTAAAATGATTGCCAATCTCATTAAAAAATTTTTTAAGAATAATAAAGCTGTCAAGTTCATGGTAGCAGATATGTTTTCCAAAATTTTAATTTTCACTTAAAATCTCAAATGTTGTTATTGGCAACAAATACTGTCAGTTGTTTTACTTGCAATGAGAGGTTCACTTTATTTTCAAAAAACTGTCTGACAAATACTACCCAAGTCTGAATAACCACAATTCATCTATCATTCATTCATTCAAATAAAAAATGGCGTTTCATGCTCCCTTCGGCAGCACATACACTAAAATTGGAATGATACAGAGAAGATTAGCATGGCCCCTGTGCAAGGAAGACATGCAAATTCATGAAGCGTTCCACATTATTACGTTACCCCAAATAATTTACCAATTAAAAAAAATGGTGTTTCATGAAAAAAGTGTCTTGTTCAGTTTGTAACTAAAACAAGGGCACAAGTGCTTTACCTGAGGAAACAGTATTTGGTATACAGTAAAAGTGGAGATTAAATCTCACAAGGAGATTAAAAAGATGTATGTAAGAGTTAAGACGAATAATCTGTACTGTTTCACCCAGAACAGTCAGTATATGGCAGTGAAGAATACAATGGCTGATAATTAAGTACACGAACTTGCCACTGTGCCCTTATGTTGGAAGCACGGTACAAACAACTTGTTAAGGTTTCATACCTTGGTATATCTGTGTCTCACAGCTGTGTTCGTGTAGACACGTGGTGGTGTCTTGCTGAGTGGCGTTCATTATTGTTGCATATTTTTGTGTGCCATCATGAGAATGTCAGAGCTTGAATTAGAGCAACAAACAAACATTAAATTTCTCGTTAAACTTGGCAAGAGTGGAAGTGAAGTTAGGGACACGTTAGGCCAAGTTTATGAGGATAATGCCATGAAGAAAACAGTATACAAATGGATTAAACATTTTTCTGAAGGGAGAGAAAGCATCACTGATGAAGAGAGGTCAGGATGACCAGTAAAAAGCAGAACTGACAAAAACATTGCAAAAATAAAGAGAATTGTGTGTCAAAATTGTCAGCTGACTGAGAAGCATAGCGGACCAAGTACACACTGAGAGAGCAACAGTTAGAAAAATCTTAGCTGAAAATCTTGGCAGGAGAAAGGTGTATGCAAAAATGGTCCCGAAGGAGCTCAATGATGAACAAAAGCAAAGGAGAAGCAAAGTTTGCCAAAGTTTGACCTTTTGGAGAGGCAAGACGATGTTCTAGGCTGTGTTATCACTGGTGATGTAACATGGGTGTACCAATACTACTCAGAAACAAAGCATCAAAGTGCACAATGGAAGTCAGCCAATTCTCCATGACCAAAAAAAAAGTTTTGTCAGTCCAAATCAAGAGTGAAAACGATGTTGCTAAACTTTTTTGATATCAGAGGGATTGTTCATTAGGAATCTGTACCAGCTGGACACCCAGTCAACCAAGTTTACTATTTGGAAGTGCTAAAAAGGCTGTGTGAAATAGATGAAAATGACCTGAACTTTTCGCCCACAACTCATGGCTCTTGCGTCACACCAATGCACCAGCTCACATGGCACTGTCTGTGAGGGAGTTTTTAGCAATTAAACAAATAACTGTATTGGAACACCCTCCCTATTCATCTGATTTGGCCGCCAATGACTTTTTTCTCTACCCGAAGATAAAGGAAATATTGAAAGGAAGACATTTTGATGACATTCAGGACATCAAGGGTAATATGATAACAGCTGATGGCCATTCCAGAAGGAGTTCCAAAATTGCTTTGAAGGATGAACTAGGTGCTGGCATCAGTACATAGCTTCCCAAGGGGAGTACTTCAAAGGTGACTGTAGTGATATTCAGCAATGAAGTATATAGTATTTTTTCTAGGATGAGTTCACAAACTTGTTAGACCTGGTACAATGACTACTAGCACAGTTTGGTGCATTGCCTTGCTTTGTGCTAAGGTACCAACAGTTTTACCTACCCATTGATTTTGCAAATCAGTACAAATGTAAACACAGTGGAAAGGGCAAGTAACAGCTTAGTATTATTAAGGAAATAGATTTAACTCATGAATCCCTTCACAGGATTTTGGAAACTCCTATAGGTTCACAACTCACTTCGAGAATCATTATACTGTACCAAACCTAACAATTCTAATTCTTCCCTATCATAATTACCCATCGACTCATTCAATCAATAACTACAGAGGGCTTACTATGTAATACCAGGTATTTACCATAAAGTGTCTGAGTGTCTTTGTGTCATTCAGTCATTTATCCCAAGCTCCTAGAATAGTGCCTGGCTAGCACACAAAGGGCTCTCAATATTTGTTGAATGAATAAATAAATGTGCAGCCATAATATATTTTAACCTAGATTTCCAAGTCTCTTAGTGTGCAACACACACACACACACACACTCCATCTAATTATTCGCATTATTTTCAACATAATGGGAAAAATCTTGTTAGGATATAGAGGATCTTTACCCTTATTATGCTTGGAGTAGTTTTATCTTCATAACATTCTAAACTTTAATTATTATATACAAGGGCTGTCCGGAAAGTATCCAGCCATGTAATATGAAAAATAGAGGCATTTATAGCTCGATTTTTTTTTCCAGACAGCTTTTGTATACAGACAGCTTTTGTATGGTGCCATGGGAACTAAAACTCATTTATATCAGAACCATGTCCTCATGCTGTATGGTTTCCATGGTAACTAAAAAAAAAAATCTGTGGTAGCATGGTACTATGCAAAGCACATTAGTGTAAATAATAGGGAAATAAATTCCAATGACCCACAAATTCAATTTCAGTAAGATGGGAAGGAAAGCACTTTAGGAAAAATGAGTGAGCCCCCTTTGGGCAGAGACTTTGAATGAATGTCCCTTATGGGAAAGCAAATCAAACTAAATGACTTTTCAATCTCTTAACATGCCTCCCTTTCACTATCCATCTGCATTTGAGAATCACTGCCTAGTGATCAAGTAAGAGGTGGTTCAATCCTTCCACAGTGTTTGTGAATTGCTAGGGGGTTAGTGATGGACAATCAAGGTGTCTAGGGGGAAAGAGGGACCAGAACTTTGTAAAGTATTGAGACAAAATTAGGTTACAATTTAGCTAGCCTGGTCTCTTTAAAACAATAGGAATTAATATTTCTCAAAATGGAATTAGATCAGTTCTATAGACTTTTGTGTCCTACCTCTTCTCTCCATTCAATCAAAACAGCCTTGGAGTTACCCAGCATTAGGTTGTCTCCTTCCCTACTGCCATGTCCTCATCTACACTCAGGACTCTGTTCTTCCTCTTTGAGATTTATTTTTCAAATACATATAAATGTCCCAAAATTTTATAAATTTTAAACATAGTATATTCAGCTCTAACAAAGAATAGGTGTTTATATATTAAATGTTTAAATGGTTCTGACAAGAGTTAGGAAGAAATTGAAAGGTATTTTATAAACACTAATGGCAACTTAGCAAATAAAAATTGCCATGGGAAAAGCAATGAACAACTTCGCTTGTAAAAAATAATTCTATTCTAAGTCCACTTACTAAGTACCACAAGTGGGACAAATGGGAAACGCTATTTAAACTATACCTTAAAATGTACTGTGATGTTCCAAGGAAGAGCTGAACTTGATGCAAGAAGATCAAATAGCAAACCAATTGGATAATGCCTAAAAATGAAAGAGTATATTTTAAGAAAGAATAAATATTTAAAGTTATAACTACAACTCCAAAATAAATTTCCAGCATGTTTTAACCTCAAATATCAGGGGAGCTTTAACCACAAATCATAGGAAGGTGACGTTTTATACAGTCACTTGCCTGGACTAATATGGTATAATTTTCAGGCACCACGTGTTTTTTTCTTCTAATCATTTCACTACCCAGGGAAGCCTCAATATATAAAATGGGATTGTGGTAAGGCACCTTTTATCAGCCATGAGCACTATTATGCCACAGTATCACAGTATCAAATAATTATCATCCCAATAATTATATTGGGCAACCAGTTTTTAAAAGTTTATTTAAGTATATTTTTGATTTTTAAAACAATTTAAAATCTAAGAAAGTTTTAAGAATTGAGAAGAGCAGCTAAAAGAACATGCAATCACCTGTTTTGTGGTTATTACTATTAACATTATAGCATATAAATGTCTAGTCTTTTACTTATGAATACATTGTCTAAATTTAGATTAGGCTTTTCCTTTACAAACTGCTATAACCTAATTTTTTTCATATAACAATATGGCAACATTTTCCAAAGTCACTGAATATTCTTCTACAACCTAATCCTAAAGTTTTTTTTAAAAAGTAAATTTTGGGCTTCCTAAATAAGAGGTTTCCTACTATAATGATTATTCACAGTGAAGCAAATTATTTAGCAATAAAAAAAACTTATAATACAAACCTTGCAGATTTGAATAGACAAACTTTATTTTTTAAATCACCCTTCTGAAGAACCTATGAGGCCTGACAACTAATTTTATGAACTCATTCTAGAAAAAGTGCTACATATCTCATTGCTAATTATCACTACAGTCACCTTCTGAAGTACTCCCCTTAGGAAACTATGCACCAACGCCAGCATCTAGTCCACTATTCAAAGTCATTTTGGAACTCTTTCTGGTATGGCCATCAGAGCTGTCATTGTCCCCAAAATTTCCATGGTCCCCAATTAAGTTTGTGAACATGCCACGGTAAGCGCATGGTGGCAAGTTTGCAAACTTAATTGTCAGATTTTGGGGACAATGACAGCTCTGATGGCCATTCCAGAAAGAGTTCTAAAATTGCCTTGAAGGGTAGACTAGGATCTGGCATCAGTGCATAGCTTCCCAAGGGGAGTATTTTTGAAGGTGACCATAGTGATATTCAGTAACGAGGTCTGTAGCACCTTTTCTAGGATGAGTTCACGAAATTAATTGTCCAACCTCGTAAAGTAACTTAATCAGTGACTCAGAATTAAATAATACTCCCAACAAAGGCAAAAAGAGGACTATTTGGTATTATGTACAGTCCTGTTCTTTCCCAAATACTAATGAATTATTCCTAGATTTAAGAGCTGAAATTTTCAAAATATATCTTATTTCCCTCAAAATAAGTGACCCAATACGTGACCCGACCAAGATTCAAATATTAGCTACTACTATTTATGTTTGCTTATAGCTATATAATATAATTGTGGAAAAATCATCAGTTATTAGAAATCATATATTTAGAATGAATCTAGAATGAATGTCCTGCTAGTAAAATAAAACAATGGGAAGCGTTAGACATGAGTTATATTTCTTAATAATAGCCCGTAAACTTCTCTCTAATCAAAAGTCTGCATCTACCATGAGTCTTTCATAAACAGAAATGAATACTGAAGGAAATTTTGGACTACCCAAATAACAGGATGTTTCCCTCAGGAAATTCTGTAAATCAGAAAAAACCCTTGTCTCATTCAAAACCTAAAATTAAAATAATTTAAAAAAACAAAAATGTTACATTATAGACAAGTTATAGATTCTATCCAATTCTGGTTCTTCTCTCTGAACTCTTAAAATTGTACAAGCTCTACATAATGCCTTGTACTTTTACAAAAGAGAACTTTTTTAGTCTTCATTCTTTTTTATTTTATAATGTTCCTCTTAAATACCACCACTAACTTAAGAATGAACGTGGTATTTAAACTAAGGATACCGCTTTCCAAACTCTACATAGCACTGCAGACATAAAATTCCTTTAGCAAATTAAGAGTTGATCTGTTGGATAGATTCACCACTGATCCCATAAAATGGCTAGCAATATATTCTCTGCCAGTCACAAGGGAACTGCATGCAAATTCTAAAGTTAAATAAAATATTATCTTAAAGCAATCTATGTCATATAAAATAAAAGCTTTAAAAATAGAATTTGAGTCAGAATACAAGTTGAACATAAGAAGACTCATAATTATCAATTATTTTTACCCTCAATATTAATAAAACAAACCAAAAAACCAGACGGTAAGTGTACAGAACCTTGAAAAAAGTAGGTAATAAATTGCTGTAAAAGCATAAATCAAAGAGTCATAGAATAGCTAACCCTTCAGTATACCATAAAGATCCAAAGACCCAATTTTAGGTTCTGAATTTCTTTTCTTAGCAGCTCTATTTTAGGTTTGATACTTCCTAACTTTTATTCTTACTTAAAGGTCTTCCAAAAAGCACAGAGAAACTCACTTTAAAAAAAAAAGAAAAAAGGTAACTTATTCTCCTAGTAATTTCCATATGAACCCACTGGGCCCTTCTATAAATCCACGATATACTATGGGATTTTGGTGATCTTACATTTTTCCTCTGTCTTGAAACATTCTGCTATTTCATCATTCTAGGAATTATTTCATCATTCCTTATCAATTATTCCCAACTATGATTTAAAAAAATACATTAAGAATCTGAAAGAATAATGGCATGCCTAGAAGGATGACACAATAATGCATGTTTTTTCCATTTTCTTACTGTGTTACCTAAAATATTACCTCCTATTTCAAGGAAGTTGAAAAAAAAAAGGATGCAGACCTCATTTTTGGAGTCTGCTTTAGGCTATCATTAATACAGCCAAAAATTCAAAATGCCATATTCTTCCACCTATCAGGGGAAAGAGAAGAAAACTGACAAGGAAAATATTACACAATTATTAGATAACACAGAAGATTTTTGCAGAGACAGCATTATGTTAGACTTTAATGACAATGATAAAACTGATTAAGTGAAATCTCAGACTATGAGTCTGAGATTTAAATGATGACATACTAGATGAATTTTATAGAATTCAAGAACTAATGAGTAAGCAATATATTTCTAAGGATAGATGGCATTCTTACCCACTTAGTCATTCAACAGAAAGAATTTCATCATACAACATTTTATGACAAGAACCTGGACCATTCCATTTTGTTAAAAGGATGTGTGACAGTATTCTTTCATCTTTTATGGCATTTGTGCACTGTAATTTGCTTGACAGTAAATGGGAAAATACTAAAGGCAGATTTGTACACAAAGATGACTGGAGGGAATTAGATGATGCAGAAATGAGAAAGTGTTGGACTGATCATCCTAACTGATGTTGACTAATGTGAAAAAATATTTTCCCACAAAATCACGATCTGTTAAAGGTTTTAAAAATTTCTTCAAGCACTGCTGTTAGGTGCAAGAGGAGCCAGAGTAATAATAAGCTAGAACCTCTCAGAGATCTATTTGAGCATATGACAATTAATGAGCAGTTAGTTGTATTCAGAGGATGTTGCCCATTTCAGGTATATATACCTTCAAAACCAGGAAAATATGGAATTAAAATAGAAATTTGATGTATTTAACTGCTTATTAAAATTTCTAATTAAAGTTGTTACATATTATTCCTTTATTCTTATTTCTCTAAGTTATTTATAAAATGACATTTTTTTTTAAAGTTGATTAATCTTAAGTGGTAAATATGACTTTTTCCTGATATACTAAAGATTAGAACAGAAATTTAAATATTATGGTTTCTAAAATTTGTATTTAAATATATATGAATTATTAACATAAAAACTGAGGAATAAAATAACTATTTACTTATTTCTACTGTCAAAGTCTATGGCTCCTATGTGGCTCAATGCAGATATGCATGTCAGAACAATTTTGATGCAAGAAAACACCAAACAAATACATTATCTGAATTAACTGGTTCTAAAACTGTTTGTTTATAATGAACCTATTAATATGCAAGAAAATCTCTAAAAGAAAACAGAACCAACAAAAATTAAAGATACTGTATTCCTCTTACACTATAATCTGCTTTACATCAAGAATTTCAAAAGTATTAATTTGTACAACTCCTCTAAACAGATATTCTGTATAGGTTTGTCAGAAGGCTCCTAAATCCACAACATAAAAACCACATAAGCCATAACTAAAAGTAATTGTAGCCATTTGGCTGTTACGTTGCTACTCCCGCCAATCTAATCTAAATTTAATAGCAAAGGAAGTGGTGAGGATTTGAACCTGGAATATATCCCAGAAGAGTTCCCATCTAACTAAGGGTTCAATCTATTGCCCTAAAAAAACTGACTAGACCAGAATATTTAGTGTTAGGTCTATTTTCATATTTTATTCATTTTCTTTCTCTTCTTTAAATTGCTCTAGTCTTTTCTAAATTCTGAAAATCAAATTTTCATTTTTCTTTGCATAAGGATGTTTCTTCTTTACCCTTTTATTACTGCTAAAATACATACATATATATATATATATATATATAGGCACACAGCATAGCAATAATGGATATGCTCAGAAGTCAACCAAGGGTGCTCATTCTAGTCTGAACATCTACAGTCAGACAACCAGTATTCTAAGATCAGCATTGAAAGGAATCTTCCCTATAGACTAGAGAAATATTGTCCCACTCCATTTCACTGAAATAAATGTATCCTATTCATAAATTTGCCACATTAGTGATTCACTGAAAACAGGATTACATTTTATTGAATAAAAAAGTGTGTCAACTCAAATGTCAACAAAAGTAAATCAATGATTACAATCAAGTTTGCCTTCATAGTACAAAGATTTGTAGACTAGCATGTTTCACAGTTTTCTAAGTCTATTCTCATGTACAAGAAAATACAAAAATAACCAATTTCCAAGGGACTACTTACATGTTAATGCTAGGTAAACCACAAAAAATCTAGTTTACAGAATAATTTATAAAATGCCAGAAATTCACAACTTTAGAAAAATTATCAGACCTAAGAGGTAAGAGCCTACACAGTATTTATGATTAAGATGTTAAAGTTATTTTGTTAAAATTTACTTTTGAAATCACGTAAGTATAGTATTAAATTCTGAATCATTCTACTAAGTCTGTGTTTAAAACCAACATCACTATTTGATTCTTTCTTTTTATTAAAAAGGTAGTTTCAACTTCTTACTTTCAACAATCAGTCCTGAAAATAAGTCAATTTACATAAAATTACTTGTTTTATAGTTGATTAAAAATAAATAAATAAATAAAAAGATTTTCTAAGTTTTGTACCTGAAAGCCTAAGATCTAAACTAAATAGGGTATACTAACAAAATATTCTTTAGAAGAACCAAGAACTGTTCTCTAAAAATAAGTCTAATATAAAGTAACAAATACAAATTTTGAATACATGAGTTAAAGGTAAAAAGAGACGTCATCCCTTAAAATGCAATGTCAGAGCACCCTCTGCTGACTAATCAACTCAAATCACTAAAAAGAAAATCCTTAACATTTGCTAGAGCAGCACTTTCCATTTCCCACATAATTTTTTAAAGTTAAAGAACTGTAGAGGAAGCACTAGTCAGATAAAAACCTTCTTGAAATCTCTCCACAAGTCAACAATGTATTAAGTATTCGTTATGTGTATGCCAAGTTCTTATATATGTTTCTATTCTGATACGGACAAATTAACATAAACAATTAGTGAGAAAATATAGAACTGGAGAAAACTGACAAAAACAGTATCAGCAGGTGTGGTGAAAAGAGCCCTGAACTGCGACTCTCAAACTCTTCCCCTACTTGCTCATTTCAACAAGTTACTGATTTTAGTCTCTGTTTTCTCAATAAAAAGAGACTAATTTAGATCCATTCATTTGCTAAACAAACATTGACTTAGCAACTCTTACACACTGCTGCGTAAGGTACAAAAGCCCTTGCTCAAGCATCTCATTCAGATGTTTAAACAATTATAGTAACAATAAATAAAAACAAGAGGGGGAGTTACAGAGGGAGAAGGAATGTCAACTTACACTCTACGCTCTTTCCTCCTTTTATGAACTATCTAAACTGGTGTTCAATTTCCTTTCTCACTTGAATTTATTTAAAACTCCAAGGAATTAACTACAAGAAAGATGTTATTATCTTACTCAAATAAATGCTCCTCTCCTCTTAAGACACTTGTATGGTCTCCAAGCCCAAGTCCTACAAAGCTTAATGGTAGCTGCTTCCCTACAATGATTATCCTATCCTATGAAGCCTACTCCTTAATTAAATGCCAAGCAGATACTGACAGCCTATTTCCTATGCTTTTAACATAGGAGAAAATTGTTATTGTTGGAAGTAAAGAAAGGAACGATCAAGACTAAGCACAGAGGTCCTGGATTATACTCATGCCTCTGGAATTTATCAATTCCTCAAATACATGGAGTATCTAACAATACAAAAGGAAAGTTGTACCAAATGCCATTAAATACAATGATTATATGCAAGTGATATCATGCATAAAAAGTTAACACTCCCAAAACTAAAATAAAGATGTAATATATGAACACAATTATTTTCACATAAGCTCTCTAAAAAGGAAAATAATTTTACTCTTTAATAAAAGACTTCCAAGGAGATAAATACTAACCAAGTCGGAACATGATGTATTTAAGCCAAAAATATTACTCTATAGTAACAGGGAGAAATGGGTCCAAACTTTATTAATTGATGTCATATATAGAATACAAACCAACAGAATACAAATCATATCAAATACAAAAATAATCTCCACATAGGATAGAATAAAATAGCAACGGAAGAAGTATGATGACTTAACAATCATTTACTATAAAAGCTAAATTGGGGTTTTCCATCTTTTCCAGAGTTTCTCAATTGGGGGTGGTTTTGCGCCCCATGCGAAACACTTAATCATCAGGACTAAAGTGAATGCTTACTGGCAGTAGTGGATAGAGGCCAGGGCTGCTGCAAAATATCCTACAATGTACAGGATAGCCTCCCACAACAAAGAATTATCCAGTTCAAAATGTCAATGGTGCCCTTTGTTGAGAAACCCTGCTTTACGATGGTAAAATTGAAAAGGCTGGTGTCAGTCGCAGCACAAATTCTTAACAATCATCTCTAACTAATATACATACAGCAATGTAATTGAAATAGCCAACTATAATACAGATAGATCTGTCAAGAACATACATATCCTATTGCTACTCACCCACAATCTTTCCCCCTTCCTTCCTTTCCCTCTACTCTCCTGATCCTTGCTCCTCTTTTAAGTCACCTTCCCATTCCAATACCTCCAATTTTTCTGAGAAATAAAAAGACAGAAAACATTGACTTACCTCTGCTGCCTGAGGTCTAGAACTACTCAAGTCATGAGTCTGATACATTATCATGAAGCTCATTATTGTTTTGATTTAAAAACTTTAAAAGAATTTTGTCATCTCTTCCCAGAACCATCTCAAAAGGGTAAATCTACAAAGTATCATCTTGTATGTTTCTAAACCATTATTAAAAAATGTACTAATTCTCGGGAATTCAGCACAAGGTGAATCCCAAAAGTTCACTCCTTGGTTCCAAGTAATCCTTGGATCCAGCTGCACTTAGTAAACACCTGCTAGATTCCTTTTATTTAAATCTTTTAAAACTCATTTCACACTCTCGGATTTAGAGAGCCAAGACCATTTTTAACTATTTCTACTTTTCCTATTTCATTTAAATTTTGACTTAGCCTGTGTCTTTTTCATTCAACTACATCCATATAGCTGCATTTTAACACTTATATCTCAGTGTACCTTGAATGCTTTTTTTATTCTTCTCTCTGTAATTTTTCCAATTTCATTAAATATTTTTGGAAGCACAATGAACAAAACACCCAATAATAGAGGAAGTACAAAAATACATCATCTATACATGGGTAAACCCAGATTTAGGATTTATGTTCAATACATTTCCTTTGTTTGTTTGTTTTGTTACGTGGGTAGTACCCTGGCTGGGAATCGAACCCAGGTCGCAGCGCTGACAACTCCTTAATACATTTCTTAAAAATAATATACCAAAATTACTTTCCACATAAAAAGAAAATTAATATATTTTAAATACTAAACCAAGACTAGATCAGATGTGCTTATGGCAGAGAGATCAACCAAATGTGGTAATCAGTTTGAAAGATGCCACTGAATGTAATCACGAGAATATAAAGATCTGTAAAGATCATGGAGATACAAACAAAATTGAATAATGTCACAGACTGACTTATTCACACAGGGGTTTAAAATATATCTACAAACCCCTCTCAAAACCTAATATACTATTATTATGCCATAAAAAAATCCTTTCGAAAATAAACAAATCTGTCCAGTCTCTGATGCATCCAAACAGAAGGCAAAAATATTTTCAAATAAAATATTCCAACAATAGTTTAAAATCTACTATATTATTTAAGACAGACCAGTGATTTTTTTAATAGAATTTTTTAAAAAAAAGTGCTTCAAGGAACTATACCTTCTTAACACTAGCAATATACTCAGTGCTTAATAAAGCAGAAAAATTCACTCACCATTTCAGTGGTGTGCCTTCATATTCAAACCATATCTCACTAATGTCTTCTGGTCTCATAACCTTCTGAAAGTGCTTTTTCACTTTGTCAGTTACCAACGTCAAATAACTTACTCTTGGCAAAAGCAACTGAAATGAAAATTTGTAAAACCATATTTATTTACTATTTTGAAAATATATATAAAATACGTTTTTGAACTTTAAGGAAAAACAGCCATGTTTTTGCATTATTTTGAATATTCCAAATTCAAGTACTTTTATAACAAATCAAAGGCTAAAGGTTAAGATATTTTAAAATTTCTTATGAGGTCATTACTGTAAGTACAGTTTATAGCATAAATGCCTAGAATAAGCAACACAAATCTATGTACATCTTTTCTATAATAATTTTATCCAAATAAAAGAACAATGTAATCAGATGTCATATTATTAAGCACAGTTATTTCTATCAAATATCACTTAAAGATACGATTCACCTGAGTTAATTAAACTGTTCTAATAGGATAATCAACTCAGTCCTAATGTACACCTTGAGTTATAAATCAGGACTTCTCAACTGGTCTATCGCATTTTGATAATCTACTATGTATATTAGATTAGTTGCAATGAAGAACAACACAAAGACAAAGACATAATCTGTCCTCTTATATATGAGGATAAAATATAGGTTTAAAAAATGAGTATTTTTATAAGTACTTACAAAAATATAGCAGCAACAGAAAGGTCTTTAAAGGTCAAACAGAAATTTTCATTTGATGAACAACAGGGGCCCACTACAATACCATAAATAAAAGAGTGGCATGATGAGAAATAGTATTTGAGGAATGGCCTAGCAGTTGTACATAAAAGACTGAAAGAGGATAAGATTATAAACAGGAAATCTGTTAAGGAAATATTACACAAGGAGATGAGGGTGAAGAAATGGAAAAATGAGGAAGGTCTGGAAATCAGAACAGATTTTGGTGATTACTAATGAAGAAATCAAAGAAGAGAAAAGTTAAAAATGACTGACTCCAGAGTTACATATTTATATCATTAAAGTGCAATAAAAGCACAAGAATAAGGTATAATGCTGAGAGACTGGCAGTCAAATCAACTCTCTCAATCCTATCCTATACAGCATCAGTTCCCAAGCATTGATACGCATACTCCCAGGGATACATGCTGGGCCATTCAGGGGCATGCAAAAAATAATCAGTAATGGCAAAAAAACGAATAAAGTAAAAAAATGCAAAATGTTAGTTATGAAATCACCATTAATGGAGACACATGAAAATTAGATCACATTAGCAAATGATAATTGGTGAAGGCATGGCTATGAATCCTTCACTGAAACCTCTGTTCTACCAATCATTACCCACAGTTTTAGGACAATCCATTTGCCACATTTCTAGAACTTCCCTAAACATAATAAATACATCCGCAGCCAGACTAATCAGTTTAGTTACTGAGTAAAAGTAAATGTATTTATTTACATTTAAATGTCTTTAATTAATTCTTTTCAAGTAGTTTTAATACTATCTCTTTTTAAAACAATGTAATGTCTCAATGAATTCAGGAAATGTCTGACAACATTGCAACTGTAGTAGTAGACAGAATTAGAAAAGTAAATTCTTTTCCATCCAGGCTGATGAAAGTGTAGATATTGCTGATTTATGTATTTTGCTTGTCATCATGAAGTACTTGGTAGTAAATGAAATTGAGGAAAACCTGTTTCTTTGTTGCCCACTGACAGAGTATACCACAGCCAAAGACATTTTCAATGCAATCGATGGTTATCATTGAAAAGGACATCAGTTGGGTGAATTGTTGTGGTGTACGCACAGGCGCAGGCAAGCCTGTCAGGTTGTTTTACAGGCCTACATGGTCAAATTAAACAAGTAGGTCCCTATGTACCATGGAGTCACTGTTGCATTCATAGACAATTTCTTCCATCCAAGTTCATTCCTAGTAAAATGAAAGATATTCTTGATGAGGCTGCAAAAGTTACACATTTTATTAAGTCACAACCATGAAACTCCAGATTGTGGAAAGTGCTGTGTGAAGAAATGAACAGTATTCACAGCACACTCCTTTCGCATATGGTGGGTAAGGTGGCTATCTCATGGCAAAGTACTTAGAATTTGAACTTAGACATAAAATGCAAGTATTTTTTGAAGACCATTGTTTCTCTCACTCCAAAGTTTCAGGACAGTGTTTGGCTTCAAAGTCTCGCATATTTATCAGATATTTTTCTAGAAATAAACTCAACTTGGGACTTCAAAACAGCTCAATCACGAGATTCAAAGTAATGGACAAAATTGAGTCAATGATTAAAAAACCAGACTTTTGGAAAGTGTGTATTGAAAGACATCAGCCTGGGGAGTTTCCTGGTGGAGCAGTGGCTAGGCTTCAGCGCTCTCAACACTGAGGCCTGGGTTCGATTCCCAATCACGGAACTATCCCACCCCGCAAAAAAGAAAAGGATCAGCCTGAATATTTTGAATCTCTGAACAACTTCTTACCTGAGAATGACTTGCACCTATCCCAAAACGTGAAAGAGAATATTTTAAGTCATGTGGAAGGTCTTTAAGTATTTTTTTATAAGGACTTCCCTCAACATGGAAAAGAAAACAACTGAATGTCAGATTCCTTCAATGAAGAATTCTTCAAAGAAACTAATCAATCAATGAAAAAGAGCAGTTAATTGAACTTTCAAATGATTCTTTAAATTCTGATTTTAAAAAAAGTATCTTATTACCTTCTGGATAGATATCAGTGAAGAATACCAACAGTTCAGTAAGAGGGCACTCAAATACCTCTTGCCATTTACTAATACTGAACTAGTGGAGAGAGCTTTTCTCACACCTTCATAAAAAATAAGTACTGCAACAAGCTTCATGCAAGTCCAGATTTAAGACTGTATATTGCATCTTTTGAGCCTGATTTCAAGAAACTAAGTGCATCAAAGCAAGCTCAACAATCTCACTAACAATATTTCAATAGGTTAGTGACCTGCATAACAATTACAGACTTTTCAGATAACACAAATATTTAATATTAATAATAAATTAAAAGTTTGTTAAATATTTCATCATCACCAATATTTAACTGTTACAAATACTGTAAAATTAAATCTGTGGTTTGCAGATTTAGTGTAGTAACTTTTGTTTTCTAACTTATTACCTCATTTCCACTTTTAAAATAGGCACTGAACAAAAGGGTCAGTATATAAAAAGTTGTTTTAAAAAAAAGGGGTACAATTTATAGAAATGGGTATAAAAGGGGTACACAAGTGGAGAAAGGTTGGGAACCACTGCTATACAAGGCTGGGCCTACCTCTTATTTTGGAGAGTAAAGTCTCTCCAAAACCAAGGTAGGCAATGCTGGGCTAGGTGAAGCCTCAACTGGAATAGTGCTAAGGCCGTCATCACTTCCCCGCCATAAAGAAAGAAAACATAAGACAGTATTTCTAGAAAACTGGTTAGGATTTATATGAAGTACCCACAAGTAGATAAAAAGAGATAACTGGCAAAAACTCATGTTTTTTTCCTTCTTTGAAGTAGTAACTCTAACCATTACTTGCTTTCCTAAGCCACTGTCTTCTTTTGCTGGTAAAATTGTTTTGATACTGTTTCAGCTGCTTTTGTGAGTCTAACCCTGCATCATTTTCCATGCTGCTTATTCAAGGTTATGTCTTTCGATCAGTAAATTAAGTCAATACAGCTAGGAAACATACAAAAAGAACTACTTTGGTTAAAGGCACTGATAGTTAATCACTGAAGTTCAAGATAACAGGCTCTTAGTAGGTTGGAGAACATGACGGTGACCCTAGGGACTTTGGGTACAAAGGTGTGGGAGGTAGTTGGCATACTCCAATACAGAATGGAAGGGTACTAATACTATAAACAAGCTGTTGGATAGTATAGTGTGGATCTGACAGAATATAAGATCCTCCTTTATAAACAAACAAACAAGAATGTGATCAAGGAAGAAAAGAAAAAAGAAAACTAATACTATTGTAAGGAAAAGCACTTGCTGTTTTAAAGTCAGTATTATTACCCTTATTACATAAAGCTTAAATAACTTGCCAAAATCATATTCTGTTAAATGGCAACAAAAAGGTTCATTAGAGTCAGAAATGACAGAATCAAGAACAGATGTAAGTGTCTCTAAGAAATTAAAACAGCACAGTATATTAGCCATTTTTAAAAATAAATACATATAATCTATCAGTCTAATAATTTCTGTAAGTACAGAACTTTAATTTAAAATGTCTATTGGGTATTACATAATAATCTGTTCTGTAGAGAATGATATTAACCTACGGAAATTGTAAGAACAAAGACACATTAGTGCTAATGAGTATGGATATCAGCTCCTGATTTTGGAGAGTGTTGTACTTATATGCCCAGGATTCAATCAAAGTTGCTGAAAAATTCACAAATGACTTTCACGAACGAAACCTTTACAATAAGGAATAAGGAACATTAGAACATAAGTTCCATTAAGAAACAGATATTTATCTGTTTTGTTCACTGCTACATTCCCAATCTCCAAAACAGTGCCAGCATTATAGTAGGCACACAATAAATATTTGATGAATGAATCAGAGATGCCAAAGGTTAAAGTGGAACAAAAGGCCAACAAGATAAGTAATAAAGAATGTCCATCCTTAAGAAAGAATGTGGAGTGAAATATAGTAGGAATCTTCTGTTCCAAATTAGCCTACGGGAGTAATCTGTAACTGATATAAATAGCTATAGTAGCTCCAAGATATAAGAATGACTATACTAGATATAATTTATCTAGTAAATGTTAAATAGGTAAAGCACCTAGTAAATATTTAAACAGGTAAAAATAAACAGAAAATAACAGTAAAAAGATATCATCTTGCTTTCCACATCCAGACTGTACCATTCACTGTTTTTCTTAGGTGCATCTCATTGGTTTGTTATTTTTTTAATCATGATAAAATATACCTAGCATAGAGTTTACCATTTCAACCATTTTTAAGTGTATAGTTCAGTGGCATTAATATATTCACACTGTTGGGCAACCATCACTACTACCCACTTCCAGAACTTTTTCATCATCCTAAACTCAAATCCAGACCTACTAAACACTAATGCTCCCATTTTCCTCTTCCCCCAGCCCCTGGTTATCACTTCTCTACTTTCTGTCTTTTGAATTAAGACTATTCTAAGTACCTCATATAAATGAAATCATAAAATATTTGTCCTTTTGTGTCTGGTTTACTTCACTTCCATTAATGCTGTCAAGGTTCTTTTAAGTTCTCTTAATATGAAAAGGATTAAACCCATAGGGGATATTGTCATCTACATGGAATTTAACATTCTCTTATTTAGCACTGTCAAGTACTCAGTGAGTATGACAAGTAATTTATTTTTTTCTATATAGCTTATAAAGAAAACATGTTTTATATAGTTGTATAGATCATTATGTTTCTAAAAAAGGTGCTGTAATGGTATTGGTTTATGCCAAACCTTATTTTGTCTAATAATTTTCAATTATAAAAGTAGAGATTTACTTGTCCAAAACTAAAATAGAATTAAAATATACTAGAATTCCATTTCACTATGTGAGGTATCATCCCAGGCAATAAGGAGAGAGCACCTGAATGAAACAGAAAGTTCTTCCTCCTTTGGAGCGTACAGGCTAGAAAGGGAAACAGAGAGTAAAAACAAAATTACAAATGTGGTAAATTCAAGGAGGAAGTAAAGACTGTTATAAGAACAAGCAGCAAAGGAATTTAACCTAATGTAGGACCTCAGGAAAGGCCTTGATAGGAAGTCTATTTTGAAGCAAGGGTCAAAAGGCAAAAAGCAGTGAATCAAACATGGGTGGGTATGGATGTTTGGATCTGAGTATGGGTGTGAGATACTGCTGCTCATTCCAAAGGAAACTGCATGGAGTGAATATAAAAAGACAAAGACTGGCACATCTGAGGAACTACAAGAAGATGATTATGACAGGAATGTAGAAGGTTGGGACAGAATAGTACTGAAGAAGCAAGGGACCAGATCATGAAGAACCTTGTAAACTACAATTAAGAATCCTAAAGATGATGAAAAGACACTAAAAGTTTTAAGCAGGCAGGTGATAAGGTCAGATGTGTGGTTTAAAAAGATTACTACAATTGTAGGCTGGAAAATGGAAAGACAGCAAAACTAAAACAAGGAAAAATCATACTAGCCCCCATCAGCTTTTAAATGGTGGTATGAAGTAGGCTGCAGCAGTGAGTATGAAAGGAATTGAGGAAGTCTGAGAAATATTTGATATGTAAAATAAGATGGACTAAGTTATTGACTGAATACAAAAAAAAGGAAGCATCAAAGGACAAGTCCCATGTTAATTACTGGTAAGAGTAATTAATTAGCTTTATGATAGGTCTACTTGGCAAAATAGGAAGGAAATACGGCAGATGACCAGGTTGTCTGGGGGTAAAGATGATGAGTCTAGTTTCAAACACTCAGTCTGAGTTCTTCAAGATATTTAAGTAAGGATATCTATATGCAGACATAAAGATCTGGACCTCAGGAGTAAAACCTTGGTAATTGAGACAAAAATGCTCAACGAAGACATAAAAATGGATGAGAGGTCTAGGGGGAAAAAAGTAAAGTAAAAAATAATAAAGGCAAAGCCCTAAAGAATGCCAACATTGAGGAATAAGCAAAGGTGGACAATCTGGCAAAGAAGACCACAAAAAAACCAAAACAACAAAACCAAAAACCCAGACAGGCAGAAGCAAAACCAAGAAATAAGGCACTGTAGAGCAATAAAAAACAGCACTACAAAAATGAAAAAATGGCCAATAATATAAAATACTGCTGAGAGATCAAGCAAATGAAAATCTGAAAAGACTCTAGGTTTGGTAAAAAAGGTATCATTAGTGACTTTGACAGAAACAGTTCTGTTGGAGTGGTGTGAAAAATGTGATTATAGTCAAGTGGTGGGAGTTGAGAAAAAGACAATGGATTCAGACAACCTTTTTAGTAAGTCTGGTTGTGAAGAGAAAGCAAGAGGTTGAAAAGAGATGAGTCAACAGAGGGTTGTTTAAGGTTAGGAAGGATTTAAGACCATATAAATGCTGCAAAGGAGCCAAGAGACAGAAGTCACAAGTAACACAGAAAAGGCAGTGGAGAGATGGGAGAATATTAGAAACCATCTGCTCCTGTCAGGATCCACGACACAGATGGAAGGTTGGGCCTTGCCTATGAGGAAGGATACCTCTTCCATTAAATCAGAAAAGAAGGAAAAGTAAACATGTTAGAGTGCAGACAGGTTTTGCAGATTTGGTGGCAGACTTAGAGGTTCTGTCACATAGCTTCTCTTTTCTTTGTGAAGTAGGAAGTGAGATCACGAGTTAAGAGTGAAAGATGAGGTCCAAGTTCAGAGAAACAGTCATAACAAAGAACAGAGACATGTGACTAAGGAAATATAAAAGGCAATGTTTAGATTAATGACCATATGTGTGATTGCATGATTTCCTGATAACAATTCACAAAATATGAATGCAAATTAGTGTTTTCACATTAGATAATCTAAATTTAAATGAATATGACAAAACAACAAAAACTGAAAGTGGTCTCCTTTCTAACAAATTTCTTTCCTAATATTCCCTGGAAAATAAGAATAAGATATACTTCTCATTGACATACATATAGAATATAGGCTGAAAGATTAATATGAGGAAGCAGCAAATCGAAATCACAAACAAACAAGAATATATTTAATATTAATATGCTTTCCCAATGGAAACACAAAATTCCAGATGATTCTTTAAATGATAATTATTTAATTTATAATTTTGGTATGAGCAGAAATAAACTATAAGCATTATAAAATATAAACTACCTGTTCACCTATCCTTACTGTACCTCCACCTGAATGAACTTTTCAGGCTATGGTGACAACCCTGAGCTTTGAGAATGCCTGGGAAAAGAGGAACACTGGCTCTTAGGTGATTATATTTTTATCTCATTTCATCCAGAATCTTTAAAACATTATCATTATTATAAATCAAAGCAATTAAAAATAATTCAAACTTAATTTACAACCAAGGCACACGTAAACTAAAATCACACAGGCACTAAAATGTTAATTCTAAGACTAACCACTGCTAATGTTTTTGTATATCCTCTTCCTGTACCTATTAACTCATATTTAAGTATATATGTATTAAAAAAGCAAAATCTGGATTATGCTGCATGATGTGAAACCCTAGTTTGGGGGTAATATTTATTATATGCCTGTGACTCAATAGTCTTCAAAAAACATAATGACTATACAATTTCTTTTGTGTGAAGAATTAAAGAAAAGAACAATTACCTATTAAGTAAAACAATCCTCTTCCTCCTATACTTATCCCCAATATTTTTTTGCCACTTTCATTAGAAATAGCTATGAAACAACTTATATTCTAATTCTCAAAATAGTCTTTTCATACTTAAACACATTTTTATATGGCATTCTTTACTTGGATTTTTTTAAACTATAGGAAGTGTGTCAAACATCACATTCTGATTTAAAAGTATACTCTTAAATTATGTATTTTTCAGTTTTTGCCACTTTGATCAACTAGGTTAAAAGTTTTAATTAAAATAGAAAAAAACTAGCTTAGAAACAACATATATGATATCCTAACCCAAGCTTGTCCAACTTGCAGCCCAACATAGATTTGTTAAACTTTTAAAACATTACAAAAATTATTTTTTTTTTGTAATTTTTTAGCTCATCAGCTATCGTCAGTGTTAGTGTATGTTATGTGTGGCCCAAGACAATTCTTCTTCCAATGTGGCCCAGGGAAGCCAAAAGGATGGACACCCCTGTCCTAACCCATATTACAGAAGGAAAAGAGAAAAAATACATCTAACAAGTGAAATTCTTCTAAAAATAAACTAAGGCCACATTTTGTTTTTAACTATGGAAATTTTTGTAAAGGCAGGAAAAAAATACTGTTGAGATTTCCAAAGTTAAAGTGACTAAACTTTGTATTATGTATGTAATCAGTTATGTTAACTGAGTACTAGTAACAAGACTGCCCAATTTCTCAGAAATTATCATTTTCAGTATGAAAACCCAAAAAGAGTATTTAAAACAAAACCCCAGCATGAGTGCGGGGAGGCTTTCATGCACTACCTATGTCAGATGCTGTGGATGCACCAAGAAAAATGAAATAGTTCCTGTACCCAAAACGTTAGTGACTGGGCTGCTAAAGCTGCTTCTCCAGCAATCTGACTTCCCATAGCTGGGACAGGCTGAGGAGTGGTGCAGTCTCCCAGACAAGGGAGAAAGCAAAGGGCAAGCGTTACTAAGGTGAAACTACAAACAGTCCAGCGCCACAAACACATTTCCACTTTTCCAGCCCCTCCCCAGTAAACGATATTATGAGTACCTTAGACACAAAAAGGAAAAACTCAAATAACAACAACTGAGGATATCTGTCTATTAGGGACTATTCAGTAAATATGCAGGATACTATTATCTCTGACTGACAGATGCATAAATTTGGATTATATACCCAGTCAGAAAAGGAAAAAGTAAACAGGCTAAATTCAGAAGGTATCTGATGCTCATCTTTGAACATATAATACATTAACTCAAGCCTATCTACAAATCCATATACAGCAATTTGTTATTAAATTATATATTTTATATAATAAATATTGACATGATAACACACATATATGTTCATATGTTCAGAGCTAGAATAAAGAATTTGTTAGATAGTTGCTTTGGACCACCTTAATACAAAAGAATCAAATCTGAATCTATTATTTTCAAAATAGTTTCCTATTCAAAAACTGCACATAACTTATGATTCCACTATCATATATTATACATATATACATTAAAAAAAAGAAAGTCAAGAAGGTCCCGTTTCAACATGTCAACACTGTTATTTCCCCCCCTCCGGGTGGTTAAGAATAGAGGTAATTTTCATTTCCTTCTTTTAGCTGATCTGTGTTTTCTCACTGTATTCTCTAAGTATGTATTTATTACTTGTATATAAAATGTTAGATAATAGCCTCCAGGTTTTTAGAGCTTTATTTACAAAAATAAAGTTAGATATCCCATTTGCTACCATCAACATACTTACATAATATGGTTCCGCCTCCCGTTCAGTTATCTCATCCTGATATAGGGTGAAGCAAGTTGGAATTCGTCCAAACCACACATCTCGAAGCACATCTTTGTCATCTGTCATTCTTCCAGTGATTAAAGCTGTACATATAGGCTAAATTCTTTTTTCAACCAAAGCCAAACTGAAAGTAAAATGAAGAGCATTAATCAGATCCTTGCAAGGATGAATAAACCTGCTCTGAAACAAAGAAAGATTATAGGAAAAATGAATACCAAAATCAGTACAACAAATTCTAAATGCAGAGCTATCATTTAAAGGGATCATAGAAGTAACCAATTCAAAATTACCTATGCTAAGATATGCAACTAATGAACCACAACCAAAGTGAAACTATACTTACATCATTCTCTCAATCCTTTTCTCAAAAGAGCTCTTCACTTATACTTTATGGTCCCTATAACCCAACTCTAAAACAGAATTATCCCTGTCCCATATTTTAACTTCTCTTCCTCCAGATAGTACAGACTCTTTTCCTACAAAAACACCCACATCTCACATCTTGGAAAAAGATCTTTGTATTAACCTATTCCCATTCTAAATTTCACCCTGTCCATAACTTGATGCCACCAATATTTCCAGTTTTATTTACTATACTTCTTTTTAAACCCTCTAGCAAAACTGGCCCCTTAAACACAATTCTCTCTGTTCTATTACCCTCCCTGACTCACCCTCCCTGATTCATATGTTCTTCTCTCACCTGTTCAAATCCTATCTACTCTGCAACCCAGTTCACAATCCTCTGACCCAATGAAATAGTAAAAGTTCTACTCTGAAGGCAGAATATTCCCTATACCACAAATATAGCACTAAATCTGCATATTCTGGATATGGTAGAAGGACATGGTTTTTGACCTCTGTACTATCCAAGTGTCTAATATTCTACAACTAGGTAACACCAGATTATACTCTGAATAAATGCTAAAATAAATACTGTTGGTACCTTAATACTGAAATTCAATAGCAAGAGTGTGCATTCTCTCTGTTTCTCTCTCTCTCTCTCTACACACACACACACACACACACACACACACACACACACCCCCTCCATTCATCCCATCTTTCATGGGCTAGCTAATTCATAATTTATCATAATGTATCATGTGGAAACATCTTGAATAACCATATTAGTTTAGCCAAATATCAATTATTAACAATGAATTATTCAAGGAGCTTTTCTCTTTCTTTTCTCTTCCACTGACCAATGCCAAATACATTTAAAAAATGCCATAAATTAGTCAAAGAGAAAAAAATCAAGTGGAGTTCTATATTTTGTATCACTATACTTAAATGCACTTTGGAGGTCATCTACAGGTAATGTCATCTACATCTAAATGCAATGTCATCTGCAGGTAAATAAGCTGAAAGATGTTGAAAAAATATGTCCAGCATAAACAAGAGCACTAATTAGCAGCCAAATCAGGATAAGAACTCTGCTCACTTGAACTGAGTTCAGTGCTCTTTCTAGCATACTACAGTGTTCTAACTTTTATTAAAATATATCCATAAATAAAACTGAACTCAAGAGGCACTACAATGTGAAGGTTCAAAATGTAGAACATGTAAGCATACTGCTGGGATTCAAAACCTAGCTCTACCACTTACTATGTGACCTGAAGTAAGTCACTTAACTTCTCTGTCTCAGTTTTCTCACCTGTAAAATGGGAATAACATCACTTACCACATAAGATAGATACAAAAATTAAATTGATACATGTAAAGCACTTAGAACAATGCCTATAATATACTTTATGGTATATCTATCTATCATTATAATTCATAAAACCAACAAGAGCATGACTCAAAAAATGTTTAAAAGTCATATAGACTTCAAGAACAATAATCAAAAGCATTATATAATGTAAGCAAGAAGTATAAGAGTAAAGAAATATAACTAAAAATAATTCAATGAACACTAATAACCTTCAATATAAAATCAATACCTGATCATTTGATATGCTCAGCTCTGTGAGGGTGCTGAGAACATATAAGATGATAATGACGATAACAATAACTTTTTTAAAACCTTAGGTACTACCCAGAAGGTAGTATTCTAAACCTACTAAACATACTGTGCACTCCATGTCCTTTCCATAGCTCTGCTCATGCTGGTGGTTCCTCACCCTAAAGTAGCTTTCTCCAACGTATCTTCCCAATTCAGACACCATTCAGAACCCAGCTCAGATACCCTTTCTTCAACGCATGACCCAGAACCTGTTTCCTCACCACACCTTTATTTCCTCACTACAGCACTTACAAGGTTTTAGTACAGATTTTTAATCTCTGATCGCCACTCTCATGTTCTCTCCATGACATCATACCAACTGTAAACATCCCTTCCAACCTCAAAATGTCCATGGTTATAATGAAATGTTATTTTCAAAGAGCTTTCACAAGGGAGGAGAGAGAAGGGGAAAAGTAAAATATTAATGTATCCTATGGTGTTCAAGGAAGAATTTTAAAAGTTATGGAAATGGAAGAATGGGTAGAATAAGGACAGGCAAAGAGAAGAATACAAATATTTCACACAGAGCAAAACAGCATCAGCAAAGGCAGAAGTTAGCAGAAGCAATGTGTGTGCCATCACTTTAGGAAGACATTTTGATGACATTTAGGATATCAGGGGCCATAGGACGATAGCTCTGATGGCTATTCCAGAAAGAGTTCCAAAATTGCTTTGAAGGGTGGACTAAGCACTAACATCAATGCATAGCTTCCCAAGGGGGGTACTTTGAAGGTGATTATAGTGATATTCAGCAATAAGGTCTGCAGCACTTTTCCTAGGATGAGTTTGCGAACTTAATTGTCAGACCTTGTATGTATTTAATACATGGTATCTTGGGGCTTCTATGGTCCCTCTACTTGAACACCTTTTCCCTCTTCTTTTGGCCAACTCTTAATTCTC
Source organism: Lyroderma lyra (assembly GCA_004026885.1). Classification (NCBI taxonomy): domain Eukaryota; kingdom Metazoa; phylum Chordata; class Mammalia; order Chiroptera; family Megadermatidae; genus Lyroderma; species Lyroderma lyra. The sequence goes on along the minus strand of PVJL010000240.1, from coordinate 108,055 downwards.
TTTTAAGAGTCAGTTTAACATCAGTTCCTTGGGAAGCTTTCCACTAAGCAAACTCCAATCTAATTACTTCTATAATAACATCTTATGACCATGCCTTGCAGTTACGTTTATCTGTCTCTTGCCCCTCCCCACAATGAATTGAGTTCCTTGACAGCAGAAACTGAGTCATATTTACCTTTGTATCTATAATATTAGCATATTAACACTTAGCAGGCTCTGGAATTCTTGTTAAACAACTGGAAATATATATAAATATATAAAATATATAAATCCAGAAGTTATACTAGTTACTTGAGAAATTTTTCTACCACTTTTCCAAATCAAAATGAAATTCAGCAAATTTCATTATTTTAGAAAAGTCTTTTTTCCTCTCATACATACACTGTACTATCATGACCATGCATCCAATTTGAAGGCACTGTTTGGAAGGGCAGAAATGTCAACCCATGGTGTAGTCTCCTACTAGTAAGCTTCTTAGGGCAAGAGCTACTTCTTGATTGCTGTATTCTCTGCATCTAATCAGCCTTCAACAGAGTAGGTGTCCAACCAACAACTTTTAGCAAACAGCATAGTGAGCATAATAAAAATATAATGCACAATTAACAGTCCCTTTCCCACTACAAACCAGAAAAGGCTAATCTATTACCTGAAGCTATTTTGCTGACAAAATTCCCAAGTACCTAGAAATTACTTAAAATATCAAATGCCTACTAGTAGTAAATTTGTAAACATCTAAAAATAATAATCTGTGTCAGCTGGTTTCCCTTTATAATCATGAACACTAACTTCAAAAGTGGGCAATGAGTACTGCCCAGCATTCCTACATTTTCCTAGTCCATTTATCCTCCCAAGGTCCTAGATCACCATTTCCTATCTTCTCTCTCAAATTTTCTCATTTCCTTCCTCATTCTCTCAGCTAAGGACAGCTTTCTATTTCCTCCTACCTTGTAACTCAATGGTTCTCAACAACAGTTTTTTTAGTAAACAGCCCCATCCCTTCCCTGGGGGATAGTTGTAAATCTCACCAACCTCCAAATTCTGAAGTATGCCAAGGCTCAGCCCTTGAACATGCCTTTAGATCTCATGGCTTCAAGTATCATTTATGCAGTAACAATTCCCACATTTATATCTTCAGCCCAGACTTCTCTTCTGACTCATTTCATATATACTACTGTGTACTGACATTTCATTTGAAACGTTAGCAAGTTGCAAAACAGGGATTTCAGATTTCCTTCCCTCCTCTCCCTATTACCCTGTGGTCTTCCCCAAAATGCTAACCAGTAACTCTACTGTTTCATGAGTCACGTTGTAAATCTTGGGGTCATCCATGATCCCTCTTCATACCTAATGGCACTAGCTAAGACAGAAGTAAAAACAATCTGCCATTTCTTACCACCTCCACTGATTACTACTAATCCAGGCATGTCCAACCTGCCATCTGACAAAAATTCTGAAAACATGAGCTTTTTTTGCAACCTTTTTTTTTTTTGGGGGGGGGGGGGGGGGGGTCATCAGCTATCATTAGTTAGTGTATTTTATGTGTGGCCCAAGACAATTCTTCCAATGTGGCCCAAGGAAGCCAAAAGGTTGGCCACTGCTGCAGTAATCCAAGTCACCAAAACCTTTCATCTAGATAAACACAATGGTCTACTGATAGGTTGGTCTCATTTCTGTTCCTGCTGCAAAAACAACACAGCAATCAGAAAGATCCTTTTAAACAAAAATGAGATCAGTTTACTCTCATTTGAAGTAAAAACTAAAGTTCTTACAAAGTCCTACAAGGCCTATCTGACCTGGCCCCATTCTGACCTGATTATTTATTTCTCTTCTCCCTCACTCACTCAGTTCCAGCCTAACTAGCTTGTATACTCCTGCTTCAGAGCCTGTGTGGTTGCTTGCTGAGGCTCTTCCACTACAGCCACATGGCACACACCCTTCTTTATTGCTTTTAGGTCTCTGCTGCTCAAATATCCCTTTTAAGTCACCACTGCAATTTCCTATGCATGTCACTGTAGTCCTCATTCTCCTTCACTGCTTTATTTTTTTCTCCCTAGCAATTCTCACCTCATAGATATTTTAATTAATTTTTATATTGTTTCCACCCAACCCCTCAAGGTGAATTTTATGATGGCAGGGATTGTTTTGATCAATTTATTTTGCTTACTTTTCCTCAGGGTCTGGTATGTAACAGGCACTCAGTATTTGTTAAATTAATAAAGATAACCTATGTATACATTATTCCACAATATTAAATCCATATAACACCGTTCTGTTCATTTTTTCCCAATTTTAACTAGCAAACCTTTGAGGATCAAACATGCTTAAATCTAGTAAACAATTCTAAAATTTCCCTCAACTACTAGTCTCAGCCCAACTTCTTTACTTTCAAATTCAATATGCAACAACTCTATGAAAATCACAAATAATTCAGTTCAGATCAAAGCATCCACAGTCCCCAAAACTCTGAGATTTATCAAGTGAATTCTGGAAGGCCTAGGAAGTTCAGTGCTGTCTGATAGTCTCTGGATTCTGATTCTTGCTTAAGACCTGCTGTGCCTTCCCACCTCTCAGAAAAATCTAGAACCAATCCAGTTTCCCCAGATTCCTCAAGTTCAGGTATGATTTGAAAATAATCCAAAATGCAATTAAAGTATGTGAAAAAATGCTTTGTTAGCACTAAATATTATTATTAAAATGAGACTTAATGCCGTTGAAAAGATAAATTGGAGTAAGTCCCCACCGAAGTCGGATAAAACTGAACTGTCTGTGAAATAATTAGGATTTAAATAACTGTTCCACGAAAAACGCAGGTTCTGAACTAAACTCTAGAGCTTGCGATAAGCTCCTGGGCTTCATATCCTGGTAAGACACAGACGTATTCCCTGAGAGACCGCACAGGCTACACCCTCCGACCAGCCGAAGGCTCCGGGGGCGACGTCTGGCCAGTCCCACCTCCCCCGGAGGAACCACCATTACCCGCCACTGCCGCCCGGGGGAGCGCTCCTCTAGCCCGCCACTCGCCACCCCCCCCCGCTTACCACACCTACCTGGCACCAACCCCAACCCTCCTCCTTCGGGCATTTCCCGACTCGCGGGGCGCGGGGCTGGGGGGGGTGACACATGTACATACATACCGTACCAGAAGCGTCCTCCGGCTTCCCGCACTGGTGAAGATGACCCAGTCCTGGCTCTGGCGAGGCGGCGGCGCAAGGTGCTTGACACACTGTCCCGCAGAGGTGCACAAGCCAGGAGTCCCCAGAGCACGCGCAGCCTCAGAAGGCACTGGCGCGGTGGTCGGAGCCCAGCCCTGCCGCACTTCCGCCCTCCGGTATCCAGCCAACACAACCCGCAACGCAGCGGAGCCCTGGAAGCCCACCCCAAGTTCAGTCACCCCGGGCGCCTGGAGATGACATCATGGGACCCCACGTGGCCCTTACTCCGCCCTCCGAATTTGGCCCAATCCCGCGAGGAGGCCGGAACCATGCTTGAGCATGCGCAGGGGAGGGGGCGGAACTCGTGAGTGTGGGGCCAAAGTCCTGGCAAATTCACAACTTCTACCCTCTTACTAGAGTCTTACGGCTTTGGCGTAGTCATTGGTGTTTGAGAGGTTAATGTAGCGCTTTATAAGAGCAGAGACTTTTAAAAATACTGAGACACTGCATCTCTGGAACTTGATTGCAGCATTCCTCTCCCGCCTTCACAGAATAATAGACGTTGGTTTCGAAGTGTTTGCATGTCTATTTTCTTAGTTGATCTTATCAACTTTGTCAGAGCCACAGCAGAGAATTAATAGCTGCATTTAACAAAAGACTAAAATATATGAGTCCTGACGACCTGTTATCCATCCAATAGTCTATATCTATAGCTTCTTGTTTGTGAAAATAACAAGCAGTTAGTAACCTTACTCCAAAACAGTGTTTTAATTAGATCCATCCAGAAGCCTTACCAGGCATTTAATGTTTTTCTCCTAATTTCTGCTTGCCATAAAACATAAGGCTATAGCTAAGTAAATACTGTGTGACACTCAAAATAGGTTCTTTTAAAAATAAGAACCTTCTTGGAAGCTGACTAGTCCAAAGATTTTCAAATGGTGAATCACAATCTGATGGTGAGTCACCAAATCAAGTTAGGTCATGACTAGTACTTTTTAAAGGAAATAAAATAACAAATAGTGGCACACTTCACACATATTCAGGGTAAATATAGTTAACTGATATTGTTACTTCAGTATGTATGTAGTATACACTGAATAGGAATGAATTATATTTCTTGCTTTGGGTAGCAGTCAAAAAAGTTTGAAAGTCACAGTCTGTTTCATTCTACCTACACAATGCAGAAAGCACCTCTTACAGCATCTTGAGCAGATAACCATTAAATTTTGTAAAAAAATCTCTTGGGATTAAGATGGTTCACCTTCCCAAAGGTAGCCAAAACTACATGAAATTTACTCTGAAATGTAAAGGGAAGAGAGGTAGGGTCTCATCAAGCTTACAGAGCAGGTTCTATGAGCTGTTTTGTTTAATAATTATCTGTATGTGCATCGGAATTTGGTCCAAGACTGGCTTCCTTTGTAATCTCATATCCATATTATGGGGAAGTAATTAATTTCCACCCACCTCAGTGTCTTTGGTGCCCACAATTAACCTAAAAATAACCTAAAAATTGTATATGATCAAATTAATCTTGGTCAGCAAGAGTGGCAGATATACAATTGACTCTTAAACAATGTGGGGATTAGGGAAGTCAAAGCCCTGGGCAGTTGAAAATATGAGTATAACTTTTGACCTCCCCAAAAGTTAACTTCCAATAGCCTCCTGCTGACTGGCAGCCTTACCGATAACATAAATAGTTGATTACTGCATATTTTGTATATTATATACTGTATTCTTATAATAAAGTGAGATAGAGAAAAACGTTACTAAGAAAATCTTAAGAGAAAATACATTTACAGTATTTATTGGAAAAAAAAAATCATGTATAAGTGGACCTCCACAATTCCAAACTGTTGTATTCAAGGGTCAACTGTATTCTTTGTCCCTTAAAATGTTTTTAAAACTCTAAAAAAAAATTAAATGGTAACGGGTTTCACAAAATTTGGATTTCTGGCTTATCCCGGACACTGACAGCCTGGGCCCACATTCCCACATGGTAACCACGCTCTGGAATGGAGGAGCAGCTGTGCCCTTCTAAGTCGGGCATGCCCTACACAGTTTATCACTCTTCACACACTATCACTTACTTGAACATTAAATTACCTACCTGGACACTAGAGGTATTGGACCTTATCACTGCTGTGTAGCTCTTCATATTTCTGAGGCACTGCCTACCTCCTTTCTTTGTACATAGATATTAATGCTGAACAAAAAAACAAAAAAACAGTCCAGAATGCATTACAATGAAGAATTTAACACACATTTGATTGCGATGGCAATCATGTTTGTGGTTCCAAGATTTTACCTTTAAGCAATTTTAAGATACATGCTTGAAAGTTGAGAAAGTATCATTATATATTGTATCACTGTTAGTGTTTCTTCCTATGAGGGGAGAGAACATTTGGAGAATCCAAATATTATTTTGAGATTTTCAACACTCAGCAATAATAGGAATTCCATTTGTATCTATGTAACAGGCATTCTAAAATCAGTACAGGAGTTGGATAGACTCTTTAAGCTTTAATGGCAGCCTTTAATTCACTGTGTCAAGTCTTCTTTCAGTCGTTTAAATATTTCTTGAGTTCAAATTACATGTATTATGTGTTTGGTAAAGTAAAAATAACTCTTAAACAACAGCAAAGAAACCCCCAAATTTAAATATACCTTTTTAAGTCACAATTTGGAACAGTTTTCCAATGACTACCATGTCATGTACTATATGTGATTCTATCACTGCTACAGATAAAATGTGGGTTCCTATTGAAAATATTGTATTATAAGACTGACTGTATGATTACAGTTACTCAGAACTCTTTACCTACTTGTCTACAGAGATGGATCCTGTAGGAGTGAATTAAAGCAGTATGCCAAATATTCTTTAGAAATACATATGTATATACAAGGGCTGTCCAGAAAGTATCCAGCCATGTGATATGAAAAAATATAGGCATTTAATGGCTGGGGTTTTTTCTGGACAGCCCTGGTATACTTGTAACTCCTATGCATTTGTTTCAATATTTGATCCCCTAAATTAATATTATTCTAAAATTTTTTGAATTAGATTATCTGACTATTTCTGTATGAATATTTTTCTGTAAAAGTTTGTTAAAAACTGGGGCAATCAGGCAGGTTTCAATCGTTTTTTTTCAATGAGTGCAAAAGAAAAAATCATCTGGGAAGTGTAAAACTTAAGGAGACGTCTTCTAAAGAAAAACAAAACAAACAAACAAACAAACAAAAAACCTGAATAGCTTAATTCTTGAAATAGCAAGAAAAATCCTTGCAATAACACATAGTTGTCACCAGATGTCACAAATGATCTGATGCACAGCTCAGAGCTTCCCAGCCTGCAAGGCCATTCAACAGCACCCTCAATGATGTAACAGTGTTTCCCAATAAATAGGAATCATCTGGTTAGCTCAAGAGATCTTGTGAAAACCTAAAAAGGTTAAAAAGGTTCACAAAAACCAAATTATTTTAACTGCAAACCAAACAAAACAAAATCCACTTTGTGAACCTTGTCTGACAAAACTGCTTTCAAATCCATATTCCTCTCCTTTCATATTCTGTTATTAAATCATAAGACAGTGCAGCACAGCACAGCTGAGGACATGGGTTCTTACGTCCCTTATCTGACATCTATTACCTGTGTGGCCACACACAATATTATTCAACCAAGACTGCCTATGTAATTCACCATGGTCAGTGAAAAATGAAAATGAGGACCCTTTGTTAAGAAAAAGAATTTCAAGATGGTGACAGCAGAGCATTAAATCAAGTGATATACAATTGAACAGGTCACTCACCCAAGAACTTGGCTCTTTATGTAACTTCTCCAAGTCACCACTTCTCCATTTTTCTTTAGGTAAAATGAGGATCCTGATAGCACCTGCTTCAAAGACTGTAAAGATTATGTGGATGGTGCTCCTAAAACACTTACTGCAGTATGAGCACATAGTGAGCTCTCAATAAATGGGAGCTATGGTTTTTGTCTTTTATTAGAGTCCCTCTTACCAACCTATTTACAACCTGCCACTGGAGCAATCTTATTTAACACAATTCTAATTATGCCCCTGCTCTAGTTTTACAAAAATCAATCCTCACTGCTTACAGAATAAAATCCAAATTTCTTGCTGTAATCCTAACCAGTTTTTCAGCTTCAACACCGATCGCCTGTCTGGCTCCCTGGCCTCTCTCTGACCTCTGCCTCGTACCCTGTGCCTTTGCTTACCCTGTTCCTTCTGCTGGAAATGCCCTCTTCCCAGCGCTGTAGGGAAGAGACAAAGATCACAGTCACAGTTCTGCCTTAGAGTTGCTTACATTCTCCACTGAGAAATGGAACATTACACGTGGAGACAGCAACAATGCAAGACAGGATGAAAAGAGGGGGTCTAAGAAAAAAGTGACCTCTTTTTCTGGCCAGAACCATGGAGGATGCAGAAGAGAAGAAGGTTCCTGTGGTGCCAGAAACCATTAAGAAACAGCATAGGAATTTCTCAGAGTGGAAGATCAAGTGCCTGAGAGAGAAGTTTGCCCAAAAGATGCTCTGAAAGGCAAGAAGGAAGCTAAGCACTATCACAAAGGATGTAGGCAGATATGCAGAACTGAGATTCTAATAGCTAGGATGGCAAGGAAAACTGGCAACTTCTATACCTGAGGAAACCAAATTGTCATTTGCCCTTTGTCATCAGGGTCAGAGGCATCAAAGGTGTGAGCTCAAAGGTCCAAAAGTTACTATGGCTTCTTGACCTCGCCCAGATCTTTAGGAGCACCTTTGTTAAGCTCAACACGGCTTCAGTTAACATGCTGAGGGTTGTGGAACCACATGTTACATGGGGTACCCAAACATGAAATCAGTAAATCATTTTATCTACAAGCATGGTTATGACAAAATCAGCAAAATGCTAGCTGCCCTGACAGATAACACATTGATTGCTCAATCTCTCAGTAAATATGTCATCATCTGTATGGGGGATCTGATTCATGAGATCAATATGCTTCAAAGAAGCTAAGAACTGCCTGTGGCCCTTCCAGTTATCTTCTCCAGGAGGTGGGATGAAGGAAAAAAACCACCCATTTTGTAAAAGGTGGAGCTGCTAGCAACAGGCAAGAATAGATCAACAGACTTATAAGAAGGATGAACTAAGGTATCTACCATGGTTATTTTTGTAATCTGGTCAGTTAATAAACAGTGACTGCTTTCAAATTGGAAAAAAGAATGTTGAAAAGGTTCAGAAGTAGAAGTTAGGGGAGTTCCCTGATGGTGTAGTGGCTTAAGGCTTCAGCACTGGTGCTGTCAGTGCTGCGGCCTGGGTTCGATTCCCAGTCAGGGAGCTACCCACATACCAAAAAGAAAAAAAAAAAAAAAAAAGAAGTAGAAGTTAGGACTGAAAGAGCACTTCTTTAAGCATTTCATTTCATGTCTATGAATGGTTGTGGTATTATTCATAGACCATATGTTATATGTATCAAAACTCCATGAGTTCTTTTTGTTGTTCTTGTTGCAGTTTTATAACTTTATTTGGCAATCTGCAATTTGTTGTCATCCACATAAATTGTAGATTTTTTAAAGTGGTGACAGGTACATAGATAGCCAACATACAGAGTTTATTTGTTGAATCTTCATCCTCATTATGTTTTCTGAACAACCATACCTTGATACAGTATGGGACATATCTTATTCCTTTGGACAAGACAGCTTTGTTGAGGCTGGTGTCAATGCACACGTCTGGGGTTCCCATCTCCACTGCAAATTTCTGGGTCTCTCTGAGTGCCCAAGGGGCACGCTGCTTGCAACCCACTCCAGATGTGCTTGTCTACAGAGATGGGTTCTGTAGGAGTGAATTCACGCATATGCTGATGGCGTATTCTCTGGTCACTGCCTCATTGATGGCAGAACGGCCCTTCTCACCACCCTTCTTTGCAGAAGCCATTTTGCCAGGCCCATGTTGGAAAGAACCATGGATTCTTTTTGAAAACTACAATTCATAATCTTTGAGTTATTAAATGCCGAATTTAAAAGAGGGAGAAATGTATTTTTTTAATTAATTAACTTTATTTTTCAGTGCAGTTTTACATTCAAAGCCAAACTGAGCAGAAAATCCGAGAGTTTCTATATACCCTGTTTGCACATACACACAGCCTCTTCCACTACCATATCCTGCACTGCACTGGTACCTTTGCTACAGTCAGGGACCTACTAGCCTGACCAGATGTGCCATTTTAAATGGAACAGAATACAACAGCACTGTCCCATTTCAAATGGTACATGGGGTCAGCCTACTGACACCTTGAGTTTAGCCCAGTGAGGCTAGGCTGACCATACATACTGTTTGAAATGGGATAGTACCATTGTTTTCTGTCCTGTTTCAAATGGTCAGCCTAAGGTTGACACATCATAATCACCTAAAGTCCATAGTTTAGATTAGGGTTCACATTCCATAGGTTTGGTCACATGTATAGTATATAGTGACATGTATCCACCGTCATAGTATCGTGGAGAGTGTCTCACTGCCCTGAGAATCCTCTGTGCTCTGCCTATTCATCCCTCTCTCCCTTCAAGCCCCGGCAACCACTGATCCTTTTATGTCTCTGTAGCTTTGCCTTTTTCAGAATTATATAGTTGAAATCATAAATATGTAACATTTGCAGATTGGCTTCACTTAGTAATATGCATTTAAGTGTCCATCATGCCTTTCAGGGTGCAATGTTTTTGAAAATAAAATTTTAAAACTTTAAATGAAAATCACATTCACAGAACCGCACATTTACATGATTTCTCTTTTTTACTTTAAAAATGTCCTAATTGAAATTGAATACAGATTTATATCAACAACTCTTGTGCTGGGGAACATTCTGTGGGATAATTTGTCCACATACATTAATGATCAGCATTCCCATCTCAGAGATGATATGTTTTTAAAGGCTCTTTGAATTCTAGGAATAAGCGGTAGGGTTTATAACAACTAATTGTTTTTTTTAAATTAAGCTATTCAGGTTATCTAATAAAGTCTGTCACAGAATAACCACTGAATTTTTGAAAAGCCTGTTTTATAATTATGATGTTTTCTCATTCACCTCTTAGATCTGATGGCACATCTGCCTATACTTTGCTCCTTTATCTTCCTCTTTTAGTGCTTCACAGCCACACACAAATGCCATGGTTTACGTTTCGTGTTTTTCTGAATGCTACAAGTGAAACACTATCCCTATCACTGTGTTTCTAAGATCCATTTATTACCTTGGGCTTAGGGAAAGGTATGGATATTTTAGGAAAGGAATAAAGAATGATCAAAAGCAGGGATGAAACACTCATGTTCATGTTGAGGCGTTGTGAATGTATTTTTTCTGCAAATGTAAGATACTGTGTGTCAGGAGGTTAGAAAGTTCATTATATGTACTACTTATTTATTTAACACATGCACAGCATACTATGTGTTAGGCACAATTCTATAATCTTTTTCTAATATCCTAACCAGAGCCTCAATGCTCATACAGTTTAGGAGGTTGTTTAGAAATCATACATACTCACAAATAACTTACAAATACAAACTTAGGTGACCTTAGAAAACTCCCATGATAGTGAAGGGCCCTGAAAGATTAGCTTCACAGTAAACACACCATCGAGAGGCTAAAGTTAAGAAGTAACCTTCAGGCAGCCTGACTCTTCACCTCTCTCGGGTTCCAAGACTATTTCTGGCCTACAATCTAATCTTCTCTATAGAAAAACAGTTCATCTGGGTTCTATTGCCATTAGCACAAAGGGCTACACATTACTACCCACCATTTATGCATCTTTATTTTATTTACTGCCTTATTCTAGGCAGACTTTCTAACATTCTTTTCATCCACTAACCACAACGTGAAATTTCTGTATTCCTGAAAGACAGATACATTAAAGTATCATTTTCTCCTTCCTCTCCACCCCTTCCCAACAATCTATAAAATGATTATTGTGCTCATTCACTTACTAGGCTGTTATGTGCAAGGCTGTGCAAGCTATTCAGGATACTAAGATGCAGCAGATATCGTTTCTTCCCTCAAGAAACTTACATTCCAGTGTGGCAGAGAACTAGTAAGTTAACAAATGACTGCAACAGTCCATAACAGGCCGTCATAGGACCATGTACAACTGTCATGGGAACTGAGCTTCAAGAACAACTAGCAGAGAACAAATTGGTGGTTTCCAGATAGAAGAGGATTTGAGGGCCTGGGTGAAAAAGATGAAGGGATTAAGAAGTACAAATGGGCAGTGACAAAACAGTCACAAGGATGTAAATTACAGCATAGGGAATATAGTCTCAGTAATATTGTAATAACTATGTATGGTGCCAGGTGGGTACTAGACTTAATCAGGTGAATCACTTTGTAAGTATAAATGTCTACCCACTATGCTGCTGTACACCTGAAACTAAAATAATATTCACTATAAACTATAATTGAAAAAAAACATTTTAAAAGAACAACTAATAGCAATGTATCAAAATAATCTTAGAGGATAAATAGGATACATCATGTGGACAAGGAAGGAAAAGGCACTTAAACCAGGGGCTCTTAACCAAAGGAGTTCATGGGGTTCAAAGAACTTGAGGAGTTTAAAGAATTTCAGTGGGGGAACAGTTGTATCTTTATCTTCACCAGCCTGCAGTTATAAATTTAGCATTTTTTCAACTATAAATATATGCCACAAACTAGAGTAGTAGTAGCAATATTTGTACCTTGTCACCAATGGAAACACAGATATATTCAAATCACATTGCAGTTAACTCAGATTCTTGAAATGTTATTTATACTTATCACTATTTTGAAATTACAGTAGGTATTAGACCCACTGTAGGTGCTCATTATTTAATTATTGCATTGATAAAAAACATACTATAACTCACGTTTGTTTTCCTAATACTTCGATAATTGCATATAGATATAATTGGGTTTCTTTGTAGGAATATGTACATTTATGCATTTAAACGTGTTATTCTGAGAAAGGATCTATAGACATCACCAGACTGTCTAAGGGATCAATTGCTGATAAATAAATACATACATCAATAAGGTTAAGAACCTCTGTTCTAGGTAAAGGAAACAGAAGACACAGCAAGAGTAAAAGATGACAACTTGTTCAAGAGCCAATTACCAGGGCTGCCCTTTCATCTCCTGACTAAATTCTTCCTACTTCTCTCCTCTCACGCTATTACTTCCATTTCCCTAATTTGGGGCACCCTTCCACCTGTACCTTCAGCCATCCATTTTCCACATTTCCCCTAGAATACTCTACTTAAAATGCCAGTATTGTGCCACTTCCATTCAATTCAGGTTGAAGGGGTTAAAGAGAGCCCTATCTGCTTGACCTCTGTCTTGCCTCCCTCCCTGCAGTCCCCAAGGCAACACACCAGGGAGCCCTGGGGATTCTTGAGACAAATTTGAAACCCCCTGACCTGAAAGAGCAAGTGTGACTTTCACCACCCTCCATGGGGTGTTCAGTACCTCTCCATCAGCATCTCCTACCATGTGCCCTCAACTCCGTCCTCCAACCTCACTGAGATATTTTCATTCTTTATAAAGGTCTTGCCCTATTTTGCCTCTGGAGTTATAAATAAGTTATTTACTCAGCATGAGACACTGCTTCTCACCACATCTTTTTCCTGATTAACTCCTATTTATCTGTTGGGTGTCAGTGTAGAGGTCTCTTCGGGGACGTCCTCTCTACACCCCCCAAGAATAGCCTAAGTACATCTCCCCTGTGCTACTTCAACAGCCTGTATTTACCTTCATTTTATCATTGAATATTGATAGGCTTTTTATAGGTTTTTGTTCCACACAAAATACTGTACTCTCCTCTCTGGTTGTCATGGAGCCTTTACTCACTGTTTAATTTCCCACATAGTACCTGGCAGGTAGTGGGCATAAGGAGGCCATTTATTAGTGAGATGAATAAATGAATAAACCTGAAATTGTTGTTGGGGTCATATCAGAAGAAAGCTTGGAAACCAAACTAAGGAGTTTGAACTTTATCCTCCAGACTAGGATTTTTCGAACTGTAAGTTATGATCTATTAGTGGATTGTGAGATCAGTTTAGTGGTTTGCCATAATTGTTTTTGTGTATAATAGAATTTTATAGAATAAAATAGAAAATGTCAGAATGCACCATAAGTAGTACGGGTAAATTTGTTTTATAAAACTTTTACTTCTGTTATGCATTTTTTGCATATATATGCATATCCTATGTAAGTATGCATGCATTGTGTTTCTCACCATCCAGCAGGCTAGTCTAGGCATGTTCATCTAGTAGTAAGATTACAAGAGAAGCAAAGAGGTAAGCCCAATGTGCAAGCTCTTTCCACGTACTGCTTTGCATTACGTGTGCTAATGTTTCAATTGCCAAACTAAGTCCCACGGCCAACCCAGATTCAAGCATTGAGTAAAGAGATTCTGCTTTATAGGAAAAATGGAGAATGGTGGGCATTTTTATAATCTACCACAATCTCAGCTAAAACTCAGATAGAAAGTGTAACGGAACGTTAGAGAGAGAAAAAAAATCAGGATAGGCTGGAGGGGGGATGAGTGGAGATTTGAAATGGACCTGAGATTGCTGGACAGAGGGAGAGGAGTGCACAGGGCATTATAAAATAGAGGACCCTGCCTCCATCTATCTGTCAAAATCTTGAGAATAGAAATCATGCGACCTTGTCGAGAGGCTGCACTCTGCCCCAGATATTCTCCTACCTCTTCGCTGCTGTGTCTGGCCTCTGTTGTACATAGGTTCTCCCTTACCTGGAAAATATGTAAAGGCTAGCTTTAATGTTAGGGTTTTGTCCTTGCTCCTTCCTTATCCTTACTCTGCATATTTTATCTGGGTGATCTCATTTAATTTCGTGGCATCAGCTCCCACCTATTCAGTAATGATGCCTAATCTACTGATGTAGTCCTGACCTGTAACCTCCAGAACTACAATTTTCCAATGAATTAAACAGCTCTGCCTGCATTGCCTCCAACCACTTCAGCCTCAATGTATTCAAGACCAAGTTTATCTTCATGCCCAGAGAGCCCTGATATTTGTCTTGATTTCCTGTTTTTAGTTAATGGTTTCATCTCCATCCATTTCCTAAGCTGGAAACCTAACCTCATAGTTAGTTATTCGAGATTGCTTCTCTTGCATTCACTACAATTCCCGGTGATCTCATCTCCTGTATGTTTTTTGTATTCATACCCTCCTTTGCATTCCCACCCCATGTCCTTGATGTGGGCTCCCACCACCTCTCACCTGACTACCTGTAGCAACCCCTTAACCGTTCTCCCTCAGATAGGTTCATCGTACAAGTTTCTCCTGACTCCACTCCATTCAGGGTACACTTTATAAAACCCAGGTTTGACCATGTCCCTCTTCTACTTAAAAATGTAAGCCGAGTCCTACAAAGCCAAATTCCAATTCCTTAAAAGCGTGGCTCACCAAGTTTTTAGCAATGTGGCCCCACCTGATTTTACCCATGTCACCTCCTGCCACTCTGCCCCACCCATCCCCCTTTTCTCCAAACTCATGGAGCTTCTCACTATTCCCAACCAACCACACACCCTTTCACAGTCCTAGGCCTTAGCCCATGTTTACTCTTCCTGGATTACCCGCCCTCTCATCTGCACTTGGTAAGTTCTTATTCATCAGCACAGCTCAGGAACCCTCAGTGTCCCCGCTGATGACTTCCCTGAGCCATCCGGAGTTAACTCCTGTGTTCCCATAGCCTTTTGCCCTTTCCTTCAGCAGTGACCATCTTCCATGTTTTTGGCTGCCTAGACTTTTTGAATACTTGTGCTATGTTTGGCAAAGTTTTAGCCACATGAATTTCAGCTCTCTGAAGTTGAACCCAGAAAATTTAGATTTCTCTGCTGACTAGGAAGCCATTAAATGGCCCAGTCTCCCCCAATCAGATGTTCCTGCCTGGAACTCTTTTTTTCAAATGTCAAGAGGGTGAGTGAGGTGGGGAGCTGATCCATCAAGAGTGGTCAGAATAGGCCTTTGATTCTTGGGGTGGCAGTTGATGTGTAGCCCCTAGTGCTGAAAGGTGGTGAGAGTGGTGTTTGCTAGGCCAGCTCTCTGGAGAGGCTGGACGTGTTTAGGCTTCAGAAGTTTGACTCTTTGGCTCTGTGAGATATTCTGTGAGCCACCTGATATGCTGTGATGAATTAACTTACTGCTTAAATAAGCTAAAGTGGATCTGCTTTTGCAATGACTGAAAACAGTGCAACAGCTTGGTTAGAACATATCAAGTTTTATTGTATGAGTTGTATTTTATTTTATTGTACCAAGTTGTATTGTATTTGGTTGTTTGTTTCCCTCACTAGATTAATCACAAGTACTGTATCTTATGCTTCTTTGCATAGTTTCTATTCCTTATATAATTCACATAAAAACATATATTGAGTGTCTACTTTGTGCCGTGCACTGTGCTAGTCATTGCAGATATAATAATGAAAAAAAGACATGTGATCTTTGTTCTTATAAAATGTACAGTATAAAAGATCTGGACCTGTAACATTCTAGGTATCTAATTAAGATAGCATATCAGTTCATTTAATTAATTATTTCGCTTAATGGGATTTATGTCCAGAAAATATAAAAGTAAATGGCAAATGTCCTTAAGTTTCTCTTAGGCTAATAGGAGACACGGGTATGTAAATAAAAAATGTCCATGTCATGTGAACAGCATGGTAACTGAAATATGTTCCAGAGTCACTGGTGGCACAAAGGAGGGGTGGCATGAAGAATTCTGCTTGGAGGAGTCAGGAATAAAAGACTGAATTACTGAACTTATAAAAATTTGAGCAAGTGTGCATAAGAAGACTTCCTTTTTTTCCTCTTCCTTTTCTCCCCTTCACTTCTCTTTTCTCTTCTCCTTGTCTTGCTATTCCCTTTGCGTTTTAAGGTTCAATTCAAGGGCCAGTTTTATAATAAATCCTTATGGAGGGAGTTCCCTGGTGGTATAGTAGCTAAGGCTTCGGCACTGTCAACGCTGCAGCCTGGGTTCGATTCCCAGCCAGGGAACTACCCACATTAAAAAAAAAAAAATCTTTATGGATCACTCATCTTCTTCCTTCCTTAACTCCCAGGCTGAGTTAGTGGTGTTTTCAAACT
This sequence comes from Lyroderma lyra, assembly GCA_004026885.1. NCBI lineage: Eukaryota > Metazoa > Chordata > Mammalia > Chiroptera > Megadermatidae > Lyroderma > Lyroderma lyra. Next base: position 91,779 of record PVJL010000240.1, on the reverse strand, counting down.
CCCAAAATGCCTTGTACATACCTCTACTAATTCTCTTACCCTTTGATATATATGATCTGTGTATCTGTCAGTCAGTCCTCCTCCCTTAAGCTATAGCCTGGCACATAATCAGTCCTGCAAATTCAATAAATATTTCTTGAGGGAACGTAAGTTAAAATTGCAATCAGCTACCACTGTACCCCCACCAGAATGACCAAAATAATGAGAATAATAACATCAAATGTTGATGAAGATGTAGAAAAACTGGACATTTCAAACATTGCTGAAATGAGTACAAATTGATTTAACTATTTTGAAAATTTGTTTGATGAAATTTACTAAAGCTGAACATTTGAATATTCTACTACCCAGAGATTAAACTCCTGGGTATATATCCAAGAGAAATGAATGGTTATGTCTAAGAAGGTTCATCATATCAGCTTTATTTATAATAGCTCCAAACTGGAAAAAACCTAAATGTCCATCCACAGTAGAATGGCTAGATTGTGGTATATTCAGATCATGGAATAGTACATAATAATTTTCTTAAAAATGAAAAACTACTACATGTAATGATATAGATGATCCTCATAGATTAATATTGAGCAAAAGAAACCAGACACAAAAAAAGTATATATCATGATTTCACTTAAATGAACTTTCAGAAGAGGCAAAATTAATTTATGGTGATAGGAATTAGAATACTGGTTTACTTTTTTTTTTTTGCTTTTTGGTATGTGGGTAGCTTCCCTGACTGGGAATCGAACCCAGGCCGCAGCGCTGACAGCGCCAAAGCCAAAGCCTTAAGCCACTACACCATCAGGGAACTCCGCAAAAGCTTGGTTTACTTTTATAGAAGGGAGGAGTAAGGCATTGTAAAGGGACAGGAGAGAGATTTCTGGAGTTTTGGAAGGACTCTTTATTTTTATAATGGTTTATTTAACAGCCATACACAGAAGGGTTTTCTGGGACAATGTCAACTGTCCTTCATTAAAACCATTTTACACCTCTAGTCACATAAATATATAAAAATTTGAGTTATATACTGTTTTACTGTATGTAGGTTATACCTTGAGAAAAATGTAAATATAAAAATGATTAAATAAAAAATAAATGTTCCTTGAAAGAGTGAGTGAATGAATGAATGAGCTGTTTCTTTCAAGAGAAAACAAAAAAAGGTATTACGGTGTAAGAGGGACTTTGTACTGCATTGGATTTTTAAGCAGAGTTTGGTTCTTAAGCTCTTTATATTCTAATAATGCCCAAGACAATTGCTCATGTGCTTCCTTTGCTTAAATATTAGTTGCCTTTACTATTTAACCATGATTGTAAGGTTAAGAAAAGAAAATCATTAATAGTAAAGCAGATGACAAGAACCTTGTGGGACTGGCATTTAATTCACTGTGAGGGATTTATTAAGCTCTTTGGGAACCGGGGAATATGCCTAATTACCTTCTGTTTTTTACCCTTTTGTGCTTTGTGAGATGCAAGTACAAATTAATTATTTAGACTCTTAAAGGGAGAGAGAAGTTGGCACCCGTGTTTACAAATAGAAACGGAAGCCACTCAGCCTATGATATTGCCCAAGCCACCCAAAGGCCAGAGTGGAATAGTTCTAATTGTCTGGTGACCTGGCCACAGGATGCGCCTCTCCCATCCTTCTTCAGGTGGGGCTCATGGCTAAGTCACTCACTCATCTTGCGAGCCTGACACAGGCCGGGAGCGGCCAACTCCGCGGGCGACCGACGGCACGTGCACTGGAGAAGCTGTCGAAATCGGACCTCAGCTCTAGTTCCCAACCCAGAGAAGAGGATCCTGTGTCAGGGGACGCAGTTCCCACGGATTTCAGCAGGTGTCGCTGCCCCTACACAGCCACCGCGCACCCGGGGGCCGGGTACTGGGACCGTGCGGGCCTTCCCTGGGGCTCCCGGCGCGCGCGGCTCACCTGGGACGACGCTCGGCGCCGCCCTCGCCGCGCGGGGGCGCTGTGCCACGGCCGGGCCGCCTCCGCCCCCCCGAGGGCTCGCGCTGCAGCGCCGCTCTTGCTTGGCTCTTTCCTCATCCGTCTAACGCCTTGCCTAGGGGGTGGGGTCCGACGGCGAGCTGGCGCCCAGGTATGTTCCTCCACAAGAGCCGGGAGGCGGAGAGAGCAGCGTCGGAGCAGAAGGTGGAGGAGCCAGACGAGAAGATGCCATTGTCGCTGCCATCTCAGGGCGACCCTGGGGAGTCCAGCCCCTCCAGAACCTCCAAGAAGCACACCCCTTTCCATATCTGGCGCTCCAAAAAGAAGCAGCAGCCTCCGCCGGCTGACTGTGGGGTGTTCATTCCGCACCCGCCCCGGGCGCCCCCAGACGAGGCCAGGTAAGATAGTCGCCCGCGCCCAGTCTCAGCCCCTCCTTCCAGCTGCACTAACCCCCAGTCCCCTCCGCCAGCCGCTCAGAGGAGGGCAACGGCCACAGCCTGTTTCACCCGGCAGGGGTGCTGCGGGGTCCACAGGGGCGCAGTCGAGCCTCTGGGGAGGGATGAGGTTCCCTGATGCTTCTGGCTCGGAACAGGCACCGCGAGGGGAACTCGTGCCCACCCGTGTGGCTTTTATTTTGACTGGCAAACAGTTGATGCGAGTCTACACTACCAACCTGCTAACGAGAGCAGGAAGATCGTGAAGGGTTGTTATTACCATATGAATGGGGGTAGGACCTCTACCCTGGGATTATGTAATGCGTTTGATAAAGGCGCCTTCGTTGTGCAGATCCCCACCCTTACACCCATTATTATTTCCATTCTCCCCGCACTATCGGAATGGACAAGGAAGTGGCAGGATGGTTACCCCCATTTTATTGGTGGAGAACCTGAGACCAAAGGGTAAATGGCTTGTCCCCATTGGAATCAGTGGCAGAACTAGGCGATACCTCATTATTCAAAGTGTAATTGTGCTTTTAAATCTTTATCATGATTTTGGGATGGTTTTATTCTATATGTGTAATTATTCAATTATACTATCTGAATTGTCATATATATTGAAATCAGTTTGAAGTAGCAGTATATTTATGTGGTTTGGAGGTATAAAATACTTTTAATGAAGGACGGTTGGCAATGTCCAGTAAATCCTTCTGTGTGTGTTTTTAAAACACACCCTTATGAACAATGAGGGCCAGAATAAAATTGTACAAGATTTCCATCTTAGGAATGTTTTTATTTTTCAAAATGTCTTAATTTTGCAATCATTTAGTAAAGATTTTCTTGAATACCTTAACTAAATGCTGGGATATACATGTAAAAAACAATGATCGTGGTCTTTGTCATCAAAGAATTCTTAGTCTTTTGCAGAGACCAAAAAGTAAGGAGTGGGATAAATGCTATGATAGATGTTAGCACAGAGGAGGGGATGGATCCAGGGGGACTTCTTGGAAGAGGATGGCTGAAGTGGCTTAGATGAGAAAAGGGGAGGAGCAGTGAGTTCCAGGCAGAGGTGGCACTATAAGCATGCATCATCAATACTCACAAGAGCATGGTACTTCCTCAGAAGCACAAGTGGGTCTGTGCCATCTGCATATACGTGGGGGGGGGGGGGGCGGGTAGAAAAAGGAGTGCTAGGAAAGAAAGCATTTTCCTTTTCTCTCACTTTATCATCCACAGTAGTAATTGGTTGTAATAGAACATATTTTTATCTATTCAAAGACTTACTGTGCTTAATTACGAACTGAAATTTCTAACAAAATATGTTGCTTAATAATGATTTACTCATCATTGAAGTATTTTTTCTATTACCTTATGTTAAACATTTCCATAGTGATTGTTCTTACCTGGTGTTGTCTCATCATTTGCTGTCTATCAAAATGTAATCATTCACAGCTATGGACAATTTATTCAAATGCAAATGTATTTTAGACTAAATCTAAACACAGGAACTTTTGCTTCTCTTTCCTGAGTGTTTTGTGTTTTAGTTCAGTCTTGAAGCACTCAATTCTTCCCTTCAAAACTATTATGAACTTTGTACTAACAATTGTTCTGAAAACTAAACATACTGATCTCTTGGGTGTTTTTCCAGTTAGATCATCTTTATAATATTTTATTAATTTTGGAGAGAGTGTACCTCAGAGAGTCTTAAATAGAGAGTGGTCAAAGCACACTTAGGTTTCTGATCAGTCTTTGGCCAGTGTGGCTCAGTTGAGCCATCTGACCATGTCCTGAACTTGGAGGTGGTGGAACTCGGCTGGAATGTGGCCTTTCTCTCTAGATAAGAGTGGGGCAATCAGGTGGTCACATGCATTTGCTGGGAATATATGGTTAATATTTTGGGCTTTTAGATCAAACAAAAATAAATTGGTTATGTGACCGTGGATAAATTTCTTCACTTTTCTGAGTCTCAGTTTCTTCATTTAGAAAATGGAAAAAATAATAATACTCTGTAGGGCTTTCATGAATATCAAATAAGCGTTTGTTATTAAATGTAAAACTTTTATCACACTGCTGGGCACAAAGTAGAAACTCAGTACATGTAAAACAATAGTCATAATCATTATTATGAATGCAAAGATCTAATGGAAGAAATATGAAAAAAAAACACCAGAACAGGATTAGGTGGGGGGAAAATGCTTTTCTTCCTAGAAGAGCTTACCATTCCAATGATAGTTCAAAGTTTATTGATGTCAGATTTCTGCATTCTGCAAATATTTGTGGCTGTCAATAAAGATGTTCTAAAAAAAAATCAATGTTGGTCACTTTCTCTCTTTCTTTTTTTTTTTTTTTTTTTTTTTGCTTTTTGGTGTGTGGGTAGCTCCCTGACCAGGAATCGAACCCAGGCCGCAGCGCTGACAGCACCAGCACCGAAGCCTTAAGCCACTACACCATCAGGGAACTCCCTCTCTCTTTCTTTACCTAAAATAACTTGAAGGTGGCTGCCCCTCTTTCTAAAATTCACCCTTAAAGATTTTCTCCAGGTCAGTTTTAGTAAACATGTTAATATGTTTTTTGGTTGGTTCCCTGAGTGGGGATTGAACCCAGGCCACAGAGGTGAGAACACTGAAACCTAGCTACTAGACCACCAGGGGAACTGCCCCCCCACCCCCCCTGCATATGTTATTTTTCATAGAAATGGAGCTGTTACTTTCCTGGGCCAGCCCCAACTCCTGTGCACTTTATTAGTCTCTTGCTATCAGAGCGTCCAAGGGTGTGTGTGGAGAGGGCACGGTGAACTATGGCCAAACTTTCTTTAGCAGCCACTGGTGGCACTGTCATTAATTAGGTTTCGAATTATACTCCGTTGTATAAACAATTTATTCAGAGCATGGGTTCTTCAGGAACAATCCCTGTATCTACTTACTGTGACAGCTGTGTCATCCTGGGCAAATTATTAATCCTTTTCTGCCTCAGTTTTCTAATCCACAAAGGGACACAATAAGAAGTTGAGATATAGATATATATATACACACACACACACACACACACACACACACACACATACAGGTTAGTACGTGTCAAGTGCTCAGAAAAGTGACTGGGATACTATAAAGCACTCAATAAATGGGGGTTATTTCTCCTCTTTCTTGCCGGTAAAGATACTATACCTTTTTTTGAGCTGTCATTTGTGTTTATTTTCTGCTATGTGATGGAAATGGTACTTCCTTTTTATTTTCCCTAATTAAGGCATCCAGTGTTATTTTGATTGGAAATAGGTGCTTTGCTAAAGCTCAATGCAGTGCATTAACAAAGATCACTCTGAAACTGAACTGAACCCCAAACCTAGAAGCAAGCATTAATACTGTCTGCAGGAGCGCCAAGCAGTGGATGGGCCTCATAATCCTCCTAAAATGAGCAGACCTAGTTTCATTTGGAGAAAAAAAATGCAGCCAGTGCCAGAGGGCAGAGCATCCTCACTGGGTAGGCGGAGACCTACCTCCAAGTCAGGGTATGCAGGCTCATGTTTGGGGATTGCAAACCGTCCCTTGGTTTTTTGGTACCTGAATGGACCTTTCCCTTTTGTAAAGGGAAAACCGTGTATTGTACTACCTGTTTGTATCACTAGAGTGCAAGGATAAACTGTTGTTTTATTCCTTCAGAAAAAAGAACAATCATTTAAAATGTTATTTGAAAGCATTCTGGAACTATAGAATGTTAGTCTTTGTCACTTCAAATGGATTTTGGTTTTCAGTCTTTTGTGGCTGCTTTAGTGTTTAGAACTCTAAGCAGGTTTAATCATTTCTAACACAAAGGGCATAGTAGGTAAGTCAATTTTTGGTTTATCTAATTTTGCATCTAAACTGGTTAATACTGGATTATTTCTCTTACTTAGCTTATGCCAAAGGCATGCATTTGAAATTTTAGGTTTATTTTGTTTCACCACTGATAAACCAGGAATTTAAAATTCATAGCCCTGTCACTTATTAAATGTCAGCTCCTAGGGAAGTTTCTTCACTGCTTCAAACTAACTTCAGTGTCATGATGTGTGACCTACCTCTTAGCATTATTTTTGAGGGTTATAAATACATATTTAAAATGACTAGCACAGTTCCTAGAAGATAACAGTTGCTCAATAAATAGTAGCTGTGAGAGTGTGCTGCAGTGAAAAAAGCATAGACTATGGTGTTGGACAGACTCAGTTTCAAATTTGTCTCCACCATTCGAATGAGTTTTGATAAGCCAGCCTGTCCTTAGCTTGGCTTCTTCACCAGTAAAATTTCGGAAGTAATCACACACCCCTTCTGGGGTGCTATGAGGATACAATATTACACTGGGCACAGGCCTGGTCCAAAGCAGGTGCTTGATAGATAAAAGGTGGTGGAAGCAGGAGTAACAGGGGCAGTAATAGTTGTAATTGCCATTGTCTTCATAGTAATGGTTGTTGCATTAATAAATATGTTCTTTTGTAAGAGCAGTCAAACAACTTGAGAAGCCTAGAAGAAGTTGTGATCAGGTCTGTCCAGCCTTGATGTATCTTTGAGTATCTAGATGTTGGTCTAAAAGAGTGGCCTTTATGCACTAAGTGACTTAAAAGTCTTAGTGCATCTGATTTAGGAAACAAACCAAAGATAAACTTTATACTTGTAATTAGACGAGTTTCTCCTGAAGTGATTTGGGACTCTAAGTGTAGTATAGGGTATTTCTTTGCCACCTGTCACTGTCATTGTATCACTTTATCCACCCTCTATTTCTACATTTTCAGTCATAATCTTCTTAGTCCATACGCAAGTGATGGAAATGCTTTTGGGGACCTTTAGAACTTCTGGGCTTGGGTTCACTATTTTTTTCTTCTTTAGCTTTCAGTTATAAATCTTATTTGTAAGGATGAGGCAGCGAATCATTGCTTTACTGTTCATCCACGATTAAACAATGTAGCAAAGATGTTAGTATTAAAATTTGTTTTCTAACTCCTAATTAGTATTGAAATTTATTTTCTAACTCCTAATATTTATTCAAAATACCCATCTTACAGTAAATACTAAAAACACATATCTGTCTTAGTTTTTTTTTTAATGATTCTCTTAAGAAGTGACATGTAATCTGAGTCTTTTTTTTCATTAGTTCTGTTTTTTTTTCAGACTCCACATATGAGTGAAATAAAAGAGTATTTATCTTTCTCTGACTTATTTCACTTAAAATCCTCTAGGTTCATCCTTTTTGTCACAGATGGTATGATTTCATTTTTCATGGCCAAGTAATTTTCCACCGTATACATCTACCACTTCTTTATCCATTTGTCTGTTGATTGACACTTAGGTTGGTTCCACATTGTCTATTGTAAATAATGCTTCAGTAAACATGGTAAACATAAGGGTGCATATATCTTTTCAAATTAGTGTTTTGAATTTCTTCAGATAAATACCCAGAAGTGGAATCAATTGCTAGATCATATGGTAGTTCTATTTTTTATTTTTTGAGAAATTTTCTTACTGTTTTTCATAGTGGCTATACCAATTTACAATCCCACCAATAGTGCACAGGGTTCCCTTTTATCCATATTATTTCCAGCACTTACTATTTGTTGATTTTTTTTTTTAATGGCAGCTGTTCTCACAGATGTGAGGTGGTTATCTCATTTTGGTTTTCTCTGGTGATTAATGACATGGAACATCTTTTCATATGTCTGTTGGCCATCTGTATATCCTCTTTGTAGAAATGTGTATTTAGGTCCCCTGACCATTTTTTTTAATTGGATTGTTTGGTGGGGGGTTTGGTGTTAAACTTAGGAGTTCCTTCTATATTTTGAATATTAACCCCTTATTGGATGTATTATTTATGAATATCTTCTCCCATTCAGTAGGTTGTCTTTTTGTTTTGTTGATGGTTTCCTTTGCTGTGCAAAAACTTTTCAGTTTGATGTAGTCCCATTTATTTATTTTTTCTTTTGTTTCCCTTATCAGAGGAGATATATGCAGAAAACATTGCTGAGAGTGATGTCAAGAGGTTATTGCCTCTGTTTTTTTCTAGGAGTTTTATGGTTTCAGGCCTTATATTTAAGTCTTTAATCTATTCTGAGTTTATTTTTGTATATGGTATAAAAAAGTGTTCTAGTTTCATATTTTTTCTGCATGTATCTGTCCAGTTTGCCCAACACTACATATTGAAGAGGCTGTCTTTATTCCATTGTATATCCTTGCCTCCTTTGTCATAGATTAATTGACTGTATAAGCAATGATCTGCTTAAAGTTTGAGTTCACCAAAGGGATCAGTTTGTTTCAGAAATGACCATGAAGGAAACAAGTGATTTATTTATTTTTAAAATTGTTTCTGGTGAAATCACTTGCATCTTGAATTGTGTGCATTTCTGTTTACCTTGAAAACTTTATCAAATAATTGCTTAATCTCCATTTTATGCTCTACTTATTATATAGAAGACTCAGAGATCCTATTCATGAAAAGCCATGCAATCTGACGTATAGAGTCATTTTTCTAGGATTAATGATGGATTAGTTTATGACACACATTCTTTTCTATATCTTCTTATTGAAATAACTACCAATCAAGTTTTAAGGAGAAGCTTCTCATGTTCAACAAACACTGAGCACTTATTCTGTATCCAGCACTAGGGAATAGAACAATGAAATTAGAGGTCATCCTAAGAAACTTACAGTCTAGTGGAGGATGGGGTGTATGGATGAAGATGAATAAAGTAGCATATGATGCCTTAAGTTCAGAAATAGAAAATTTAATCAAACACACCAAAGTCAGAAGAAGAATTATTTCGAAAAAGCAGAAAACCTTTTCTCATGAAGTTTTACTCATGTTGAATGATTAATGAGAAATTTTATTCTCTGATATGGAGATCAAGGGCTGCACATTGTCTTGAGATTATGATCACCTTAAACTGTATCTGATACTAGACCAGAAGGAGAATCATGGAAACTTTTATTTTCACAGTGTGATTTAAAACAAATAAAAAGAATCGTTTACTTGGGATCAGGCATTAATCATTTCCCCCAGTTCCTTAAAATATCTGGGATCTGAGATCACATTATTTCAGCTCTTCAGTCACATTGGCACCTAGGAAGACCAGGCAGGGAATGGGACACACTGATTTGAAAAATCTTTGCTGAAATTAAGGTTAATTAACATGATGTTGATACTCTAAACATAATCTGAAAATGACTGGTTATTGACACTTTTTAGATTTAAAGATCCAAAGAGGATCATTATTTAGGGTATATGGCTAACTTGATGTCTACTCAATCTTTGTCAAAATGGTTTTGGAGCCTGTGTCAAAGACAGTCCAGCATTGTCTGTACTCTCCAAGCAATGTGTTTTTACTTAAAAATAAACTCTCTTTATTTTCATACCAAATTGCCTGGCATATCCAATAGGTGTCATTCCATATATTCACTTTAGAAAAATGAATTCTGGGCTTTTACCCAAGAGAAGATGGAAATGTGAACCCAGTATCGTGTTCCAAATTGAATTTTCAAGATGAAGTATATAAGAATGTTTGACACTTGTGGGAATTTGGCCAGAAAGGCCAGTCAGTTGTTTATGAGTCTCATTTAGCTCATTTATAGCTCCCTTAAAACAGCTGCTTTGGACTAACCCACATGCCTTGTCAAAACCATACCTCTATGGATTCAGATTTATGAAAAGTCTTCATTCTAGATAATGAGTACTTGCTTGGTGCTACCTTCACAACACTGTGTATCTCTTGGATTGGCCTGTTCAGTAGAAGAGAAGCAATGACACAGGTATTTTATAACAAGCAATCGTTTTGACAAAGGAGACCCCAGGACGTACAAGTGAAGCAGAGAATTCAAAGTCCATTCGCAGTGTCTCCACCTTTTCTCATCAACCAGTTGTAGACAAGTACAGATTGAACCTGTTGCTAACATGAAATTAACAGGTGCCTTTTGTTTTTGTTTTCCCGTAGATGGCAATTAAATGGGGAAAAGTGAGCTGCTGTTAGGGTTGGCTGAATATTCTGGGGTGAACAGTTGGCTGCTGGCTGTATTTATTCTTTCTGTGTGCCATTTTGAACCAATGACCCTAGCTGAGTTTATTTATTAGAAGTTAGGGTTATGGCATCCTGAAGGTAATATAAACAGCTCAAGTAACGGATTTGGCCAACAGTTACACAAAGACACTATGCATAACACACCCCTTTTTTTCAAGATAGTTAATAAGCAATAGCATAAGCCCCTGATAGTTCTTGGATTTTCTAGTTCTATAGTTCTTTAACTTGTAATTGGGGTCAAGAGGCAAAATAACATGTGCTATGCATAAAATAAAATAGAGGAAGCATTTGGTTTATAATAATTACTTCAGACCATGTCTGTGAAAACATTGTTTTTCATCAAGATTTAATCAAAAGATACAGTTTATGTAACATATACTATGTGTATCAGACACCGTGCTAAGTGCTTTACAAGTACTAACTCAGTACAATTAATTCATAACATCCCTGCGAGGTAGGTACTATTGTTATGATCACCTTAAACTGTATCCAATACTAGACCAGAAGGAGAACTCATAGAGCTCATAGGGGCTGGGACTGGGATTCCCCACCTGGTGGTCTTGAGTCATGCAGTTAATCACTGCAGATTGACATCATTGTGGTTAACACTGCCTTCTTTATATTCCCACAATTAGTATATTTAAGCTCTAGATTTACAAGCAAAAATTATATATAGAAATCAAGTTACATTTTGGTACTAGACAATTTCTGTGTTAAGCAGTGGAGCGAAAATATGTAAATTTATGGGACTATAAGTACATTAAAGCCTTGGGGGAAAACAATTTTAAAGCAGAAATTCTAATATGTATGTTATATAAAAAGATATTGTGTCTAGATCTCAAGGTCAGAGCTTCTGCTCAAGCTTTGTCAGGAGGCACCATAATCAAGAAGGGGACCTCATTTGTACACCCTTCTTCCTCCCCCCGCAGTCTTGGCACTGGCAGCAGAATGCAAGGTCAGAGATAAATAACAAGGTCAGAGATAAGTAGGTGGCCCTCAAAATTTACAGTTGCTGCTTGGGCTAAGTGGAATTTCTCAAGTAGAGCTGCTAGAAGCCCCTCTAATGTTAGGTATCTAGCAGTTCTACTGCTTAAATCTTTTGGTTTTACTTCCTGGTTTATCATTGACAATTCTCTAGCAACAAATACAAGTTTTACCTTATGTTGACCATACTTTTCAAGGATTATAAACCATTGCTGATATTTTATCCCACTTGAGGTTCATATTGACTCTGTGTAGTAAGTCTATGGTACCCTCATTTTATAGATGAAGAAATTGAAGTTCACAGAAACCAATGCAGATGAGGAAGCAGGACCAAAACTAGGTTTTTTGGTTTCTGGTCAGCTGTTCTTTAGGATTCTCTTGGATTATAGACTATACCTCTCCATTCTGGCCTATATCCACCTTTGACAGGAGCCCGACTGACTCATCCAACTTCCTGATGACTATTCCCCTGGAAATCTTCCCCTAGTTTCATAAACCAACAACGAGGAGACTGTCTGATTTCTCGAATGAGTTTGCTAGTTATTCAGCTGGTGAATACACTATATGTCTGGTTTTGACGTATCAAATACTTTCAGAGTTTCTGCTGTAATTAGTACTTCACTTACCAAAAAACCAAAAAAGAATTTTTTAAATAACTTAATTTATGTTTTTTAAAAATTTAAAGCTTATAGAAGCCATATTTTATAACAACAAAATATCATTTATAATTACAAAGTTTATCCATATTGTACCCCATGCAAGAACTCCCTTTACGGGGTTCGACATAATGCTGGTGATATGACATGTAATATATTTTATTTATGGTTTAAATATTTTTGTAATACATAAATATCCTATGAAAGCACAGCTTGATTGTTTTTAAGTCTGGCATTTGAAAAAGATACGACAGTCAAAGCAAACTGTTGACATTCCTGTTGATATACAGTGTCTCCTTTTGCCATGAGAGCCATGTGCAAATCTAAGAACTGGCCCTTTCCAGCCTGTGTAGTGGAGGCTTCCTCAGGCCTTGCCAGCCACTCTTGGCTCTACTGCCTTGCAAATGTGGGCTTGCTTCTCCACTAATGAACTCTCACGAACTAAGTGATGGTTATATTTGCAAAACAAAGTGTAGTTGCTCCAAGGAGGGATTACAAAACTATTTTCTTTTACTATTGGCTACCCAAAACAATTTTGTCTGGAATAGACTCAATTATCAATCAGCAGTCCTTTGTTGGAGTACATTTAGGATTGAAGCAAGAGCCTTGGTATTCCCCAAATGAGTCAGTAAACATGTTTAAGCAAGCTAGTCTAAAACTAGATTTTGGATTTTTTTTTTTTCAAGAGAAAAGCAAAGCATGACTGAATGTCTGGCCTTTGCTCAAATTTTCGCTTTTACCAATTTGCATTTCGTGATTAATCCTAACTCACCCTGCAAAAAGTTTGAAGTCATTTGACCTAGAAGTCTTAGTAACTAGTACATTGTTGGCATTTACTTGTACCCTCCCTGATTTCATTTTTATTAAAATGTTTTTTGTTGTTGTTGTTTTGGGGTTTTTTTCCCCATAAGGAACAACCAGTCCTAGGTCTAGGTGAGAACTATTGAAGATGCAAGGGGACTGTCTCCATCATCATGTACTTTCTTCCTATAAAGAAGTTCCTTAGGAATTCATCCATCAACTTCCTTGCTCACTAAAGGATTCCTGGCTGCTTTTGTGTGTGTGTGATCATACCCTCGTTCTGATTCCGCACATTTACAAAGCCAACAGATATTAAACAAAGAAGGGCATCAATTTTTATCTTTATGCCACTCAACAAACAGCAAAAGTGACAGCCAGTTAGTTGGGTCTTAGCATATTTTCTGAGGAAAATGGGTGTGGCATGCGGGAATGGAGGAAGAGAATTCATTTCAGCCAAATAATGCCCAACCTTTTCTATAAATTAAGTAAACATAAGAAACTTTTGTCAAGAATGAATGGGACAAAGGGCACAAACAGTTACCGAATACCTAGTATGTGACAGTTGCTTTTATATTCAAGGTGTCTCATTTATTCTTCGTAAGAGCTCTGCTAGAGCTAATCTTCATTTTGCTCTCTCCATGTTTGCAATTGAGAGAACAAAGCCTAAAAGTAGTTTATCCAAGCTAATTTAGTTAATAAATGACAGAGTAGTGTTTGAACCTAGGTCTTTCTGACCTAAAAGCTCGTATTGTTTTCACTGCATCATGAGAAAACTGAAGCTCACTGAATAAGCTGTTGGTATAGGGGGTGTGTGTATGGGAGGTAGCTAGCTGAAGAATAGATACATCCAATAGAAATGTAGTTATCCATTTACTCTAGAACCAGCTTCCTTCCAAAAACCAGGAAGGAAGCATTTCTCCTTTTTGATTGCAGCCTACCTTGTCCCATTGTAAAGAAGAACACGCAAGAACACAGAATTCATGTGCACTGGGAAGCCCAGGGGGCACCTTGCTTTCCTGGGAACAGCTGACGAGATAATTCTGTTGAGAATCAGTGACTTAGGCCCTGACGTGTTAACTAAACTTGTTGCACCTGATTTCCAGTCTACTCTGTATAAGCCCCAGTCTTACTGCTACTTACCTGCTACTGCAATGAGTCACAGAATACGTAAAGGAATCTAAGGTGAAAAATGTTGAAGGTTTCTCACTCTGCATAAAGACCAAAACCAGCCCTAAAAGAGGAAAGAAAATGCTGGTGACCAAAACTCCAAACTTAGGCTATGCTTTTGGCTTGAAAGACATGAATCTAGAGAGTTGAATGTAAAAGGATTGTGAAAACTCTTTAAATAATCTTTATCTTTATAGGAGCTAATGAGTTTGTCTTTAATGCTTATATCTCTCAAAAATATATTTTATTTTAACTTTTATATATTTGAGGGATTTAAATTTTACATTTAAGAGTGCTCATTAATTTCTATTACTATTATATGCACAGAACTAACTCACAGTAGGTCATAGAAGAGAATAAATTGCTGCTTCCATTATACTAAACTAAAAATGTGTAAGTTCTGGTACTTAGATTTAATGTACTTATTTTAAAGCATATACTATTAACATCATTAATGCTGCTCGATTTTCATAGTACAACTAGACATTGCTACTTTATCTTAAACAACACTCTCTGCTCAGTTCTGCTTATTATAGACTTTCTCTAATTTTAAAAACAGTAAATGAGTGATAATAGTTGAAGCATCAGGCTTGCTTCTTTCCTTTGTGACTCAAGTAACTGAGTTAATGTTACCTCTCAAAAGCGGTCTTGATGTGTGCTCTTCAGTGACTGTGTCTGTCACACTCAGCAAGGTAAGGAAATGTGAAACTGCTCTAGTGTAATTCATTCATCAAACGAACACTTACGGACACCTGCTGCATGTCGGGCCCTGTGGTGTGGGCTGGCAAACAAGTTCTAGCTCTGTTGCTGGGAAACTGAGACTCACTAACCTGTCTTCTAGAGAAGCTGCAATATTCACCACTAAAATAATAATAAGTTGCCACACTTACTGTTATAATAAGGAAGAAGGGAAAATACTCAAATGTGTACAAGAGAAGAGGCTGAGAGATACAGAAAGTTAAACCTCACAGAACATAGAGGATTGATCAGAGCTTTCAACACTGTTACTGAGAAAGGAATTCCAGAGAACACTTGACAATGTTTGTGTGTGTGTTTATACCCATGATCCAGTATGTGTAATAAAGTCTCTAAATTGATGGTTATATTTTTATCTGGATCTATAGATATATATGCATATGTACATGTACACACAGACATGCATTCTAGCACTAAGTATTTTATACTTATCTATGTATTCAATACTAGATAACATATTCGGTAAATTAAGCATGTGTTAAGGTCAGCAAAGCAGGAATGATGGAGACAAAAAAAAGTCCAGAATGTCTCTGGAAGTTTTATGCTATTTCAAGATGTTAAAATTTTGTTTTAGGGTTTAGAATTGACCTGTGGAGATGTGGGAGGCATAATCTCTTTAAGTGGGTAGAGTGGTCATAATACAGACCTCTATGTGAGCCTTGCTTAGAGAGCTGCTGGGGCGGGGGCTGGGGAATGAGAAAGTATGACATGAACTATGGAAAATAATAGAGAAATCTGCCCCATTTATTCTCATGTTCCTAGTTTGAGTTGTACCCAGTCGCCAAAGTATCACTTTATCTTCTTTGAAGAACCTTCATTGGTTGATGCCACTTTTTAAATGTCCTTTTCAGTTCCATGGAGGTGATCAGTGAACCTTACAGGGGACTATTCTTTTGTGATTGAGGCTCTAATATTTTTTAATGGAAAAAAATGAATTAAAAGTTTAATAGCATGTATACCTCCTGTATACATGGGAGAGACCTAGGAAAACTGAAGTTCTAATTTTATTTATTGATATGGTCTACATTTGCCTTAGCTGCTTTGGCAGATTTACCATATATAGTTATAATAGTACATAATCTCACCACCTGTAGGTAACACCATTAACATTCTTGCATATTTTCATATAGCTTAGCACTAAAAATGAAATTACAAAGGCAACCATTTAGATGCCTTTTGTGTCCTATTTCACTTAACATTATATCATAAGTATTTTCTCACTTCATTAAAATATGTAAAATAATTTTCTTACTCATTGCTGGACATTTAGGGTTTTTCTAATTTTTCATTATTATAAGTAATGCTGCAGTGAGCATCTCTGTGTTAAACATCAGTTTCTGAGTGTTCTCTATTTGCCCTTCCAGATCCACTCTCCACCCTCCCTTGGGCTCTGGAAGCTGTATTTACAGACTGAATGCACCGAACTCTCTTGCCCTCCTCTGGTGTCTAATTAGGTTCAGCCAATGGGAAGCATTAGAGGAGAGGACAGGAGAGGGGAAGTCATGCTACAGTGTGGTGGTGGTTCCTTAGTCTTTCGGAGGCCATAGACTCTGACAGGTGGACCTCTTCTACAGCTCAGATTTTGCCACGTCTAGCATTTACTCCCTCTCCTTGCCTCTGCGACTCAGTTAGTAATGGCTTCTTGCTGTTGGGGGCCCTGGGCTGCTCTACTATTCCTTATTGATTTTCCCTCACCTGTGCACATCTTGTAAATAATAGTTCTTTAAACAATTTTCAGTCATCTCTTTTGAGAGAACCAACTGTTTCCTCCTGGTATTCTGATGGACATCATCTAAGTCTAAGTGGGGTACTCTTTGTGTTAATAATAATAAAAAAATTGTATTTTATGTTTGAATCTTTGTACTGAAGAAGGGTAAAAGACCATTCAGAATTAGGCAGGGGAGTTGAAGTAGGTCAGGTCTAAGCTGGTGTTAGTAAAAAGTGGAGGTAGATTGAGTTAAAGTACTCCAATAGAGATATAAACAAATTACTATTGGGAGCAATAAATTCTTGCATGCACTGTGTTAAACACCTGTACTTAAAAGATGAGGATGCTTTAGCTGCATATGTTTCCAGTTCTCTTATTTCATTTGGATATTATCAATTCAATTGTTGCATTTCTCTTTGCATTCTGGGATTTTTGTTGCTCACCTCTTACGTTTTTTCTCTTGTTCTTGGCAGTTTGCAATTCATATATACAGTCCTCTATATCCATTTACATAGCCCTTCTTCATCCCCATGTTTGGTCATGACCTCTTCCATACAGAAACCACACTCAGAATTTTGTGAGCTGAATGGATATCATGTTTTCAGCATTCCCCCATATGTGACAGATAACTTTCTTAGTCTTTAAATGAAAAGCAAAGCATGTAGTGAACAATTAACTTCATTCACTTTACTTCAGTTCTAACTCTCAAGGGTCTATAATTTTTTCAGAATAATTGAATGCCAAAGCAATTGAATGGTAATGTCTTCTATAGCTACTCAATCATCACTGATGGGATCCCTGACTGACATAGAGTATTGATGCTCATTCAGAAACTCACTGGGTTGCTCCAAAATCCTAGTCCTTGTTGTTTTTTTTAAAAATAAATTTTCCCTATTTTAGGAAATGTCTTTGTTGAACTGGTGTTCAGATTACATTTCATGCTTTTAGAATTGTGAATTACTATGAGTATATTCTACTATATGTATAAAATAAGAGTAATTCACTTAAAATTCAATATATAAAATTCTCACCATTTACCAATAACCCGTGGTGGTGGGAAAAACAAAACAAAAAAGCCCCCAGTGACACCGAAATGAGAAGGCTTGGGTTTTAATCCTAGATTTCTCAGTTGCGAATTAGGTGACTTTGGGGAAATCATCTAAGCTCTTTGAGATGCAGGGTATTTATTCATCAACAGGCAGTTGAGAAGCTCCTTTTCAACAGTGTGTGAAAGTGCGGTGAGAACTGTGAGGCCGTAGGCGGAGTGAGCCTTGGAGTCATCCCGAGGCTCTCACCCCTTCTTTTCTGGAAGCCTTGTAAATTCTTTTCTCTTTTCCTGTGGTCTTGTCAGAAGTGAATGGATATACGGCGGGCTCCCCTTTCCCCTGTCTTTTCTCCATCCTAACCTCCTCTCTGTCCACGGCTCCCCATCTCTGAATCCTGGTCAGAAGCTAGTGTCTCTGTATAAAGTGAGGGGGTGATGGGGGGGACCTGTGGGTCCTGTGGGTCCTGTAGACTCTGCTGCTGCTGCCCTCGATGGCCCGTCCTCAGAGTTCTTCCGCACTCACCTGTCTTCTGTCACCCAAGTGCCTCTGGGAGTTGTTCCAGCTGGATGGACATGCCCATATTTCCTCCTCAGCTGCTGCCAGCAGGTTGCCTTTCTACTACAGACACCACATATTTCACAGAGGAAGCTCCTATGGGCTTCCCAGATAATTCGGAGAGGTGTGAAGTTTGGTTGTCTCTATTTGCAGATTAAGCAATTGAGGCATGAAGTTGTTTAGGAGCCAGGACTCCAGAATTTTAGCCACTGCTCTTCCCACTCTCACACCACAAATATCCCAGCAGAGTAGTAGCTCCAGAAAAAATAGGGTTTTTAGCTTTCCTGGTTTGCAGTGTCCTTTCTTCTTCTTCTTTGGTTTGTGGAGTAAAATGATATTGAAGTAGAAGAGGAAAGCTCTGATCCATTATTAGCTGTGAGTAGGATATTGATCTTTACATTCTAGTTAAAGATGACACTATTATAAATATTAAGTTTTTAACCTAACATTTCTGAGACAATTCTATATGAAGGAAATAGTAGATTTTTGTTAGTAATAAATGGCTGGCTGTTGAGTTCTGAAGTTTGACTCTTACCTACTTTATGCTCTTTTGAAAGCCAGATGTCTCGAGGGCATTTCAGTGTTTGGAGTTTGATAACCTGTCCTGACTTGTACAACTTTGGACAAGCAAAACCCCAGAAGTTGTTACCCTGTCTGACACGTTTCCCATCAGAGCTGCTCATGTTCAGGTCCAAACAGGCACCTTGAGGTTTTGTTTTGTTTTTGTGTGTGTGTGTGTTGTTGTTGTTGTTGTTGTTGTTGTTTTGGGGCAGCACTAAACGCAATGTATTTTAAGAAATTCAAATATTGGACAATTTTAAATATTTATAGAATTGATTTTCTTTGGGAACTTGTGACTTGAAAAGGTCTGTTACTGAATTCGCAAGAGTTTCTGGAGCTCCAAAGCCAGGGCTTGGGCATGGGACAGGTACCCAGAGTGAATGCATCCAAGTTCCTTGAGGTATCACAGCTAATAATGGATCAGAGCTGCTGCCACTTAAATGTGGTTCATGGTTTATTAGCGTAGTGGACACTGTGATCAAGTGTCCATTACGCTAATGGGATGCAACTTTTGGGATGCTTGTACCAAAAATTTAGATGAATTCAGAAAAGAAGATTAATAACAATTTGGGGAAAGAACTAAACCAGAAAACTAAAGGCTTGAATGTCTACTTATTTAGGTATGTTAATTCAGTAAAATCACTTGACTTTACTGAGGCTTAGATTCCGTATTTATAGTAGGAGGAGTGACCTTGGTCTTCCTGCATAAGGTTTGTTCTTGACTGAGTCCTCTGAATCACATGCTTGAGTTTATAATTTTTCCAGGAAAGTTGGTCGAGGTGTAAGTACAATAAATACATACAGAAACTGAATTGGTTCTAATGATAAATAGTTAATGTCTACCCTTTTCAGTGGGTGTGTCCCTTGGTGAAAAGTAGACAGCCATCAAAGTCACAGGTAGATTAGAAAGGGTAGAGTTTCTAAACTCTGAGTCAAACCTTGTACATTTTGAACAATTGCAATAGGGAAAAGAGAAAACTGCAAGAGTTATGCATTTACTTTAGACATATAACATGAAGAGTAAATCATATAAGTGCTGTTTTGAGGACTCCCTTAAGATATATACATCTGTCACTTTATGCTTGATCATGAGTTTACTAATTCTGCATAGGATCATAAAATTTAAAGTTTTATGCATAGGATCATAAACTTAAGGTATTTGAAAACATTCCTTTTTGTCATCTAGAAGGCCTTACTAATGACAAAAACTCAGAAAAAAAACAAAGGTTTAGAAAATGTTTATGTCTGGGTTCTATGTAGTCATACGTATCTTTTGACTTAATAAAATAGCACAGTGCTTCCTTTACAGATTTGAGGCATGGTGTCTTCGATCCTGAGCTTGTGACCAAAATATCTAAATTCTGCTAATGGATCAGCCATTGGCTGATTGTCTTGTTACTTTAGGTAAATCATTTCACCTCTTTGGAGCTCAGTTCCCTTAAATATGAAAAAACAAAGCAATGGCAGGATGAAGTGATCTTTATTGATCTTTCCAGATTTTATATTTGATTTGTGTAGAGATGCCAACTTGCTCTTGAGGAGATTGAAAAAATGTTAAAAGACAAATGTCATCTCCAACATTTACATGCCCCCCAATCCTAAATGTTAAAAACCATATCTAGCAAAAGATGGTGTTACTGAGGGAAGGTGCCCTAGGAGGTGGTGTCTTCGGTGGGTTCTCCCAGAAGCAAGGATTCAAGTACAGATAGAATTCAGGAAATGCATGTAGAGAGTGACGAGGTGAGCAGGAAAGGGAAACCAACCAGCAAAGGAAGAATTATCATGTCCATTTCCACTGTTGGCACATAGAGGTTAACTCCCTCGGGGAATTCCATATGTCGTCGTACAAGTCAGAGCTATATCATCCCTGGGAGAGAGATCACTGAGGTATTAGAACTCCAAGTTCTGACAGTCACTGATGAGTGCTGCTCCTGCAGGGCACTGTTTCTCTGGCGCTTCCTGCCTTGGGCAGTGTGGGCGGCTGTGGGCCAGAAAGCCCCTCGGTGGTTGGAAGCCCAGCGGTCCCAGACTGCAATATCCGAGGGGGTATAGGCGGTTATGGCGCCCGCCGTAACCTGATGACCCCAGTACCGTCAGAGCAGTGCTTCCAAATGACTGACTGTAGCACCAACTGAAGGTAGGTGCATTCACTGTTAGAAGGAAGCACCACTGAGGGACCCTGAGGCAGTTCACCAGGAAGCAAGGAGCAGTCCTCCTGGGCTGCAGCGACTTCCTGTCTGCCTCTAAACACAGTGACATGTAGCCAGGGAGGGGCAGGCTGCCGAGTGCCTATTAGCCTTAGATCTGGGAGGCAGGCCATGGACTTTGCAAAAAGGCATGTTGACAGTACATGTGCGTGCGGTCACTGTCATAAAAATTGCCAGCCTAATTGCTGGCTACACCTGGGACATAGTACTTTAAAGGGAGTAGCATCCATGAGGAATTTGTGTTTGTGATGCAAAGGGTAAAACTCCCTGGGGAGTATGATTTGATTTTGTAGAAACTCTTCTTTTGATAGAGAAAGCAAATTCTCTGATGGAATTTATAAAATTATAAAAGCATGTTAGGAGATGCAGAATTTTCTGTCAGGTTCTGTGAAGAACCAAACCAGCTATCAGAAGCATCCTTGACTGATTTTGAAATATCTGGAATGTGAAAGAAAATCTTTCACATAAGCATTAAATTTTTGTTCCTTCAGCATCGCCCAACATTTTGTGGATAAGCTATTGCTTTCTAGGTAAAGTTGACTTTTAAAAATCAATCTTTCTATGTATTGCCATTTATACAGTGGAAAAATATGTGTAAGATAAAAAACTACATTTCTGTTAGAATATAACTTTCATATTTTATAATAATTAAAATTTTATTTTTAATATTTATGCCAGAATTAAAAGCTAAGTATTTTTAAATGGTTTCTGTACTATTGATACGCAGAAGCCAGCAGAAGACTTAATAATCTGTGTACTTATAATTATAAAAAAGGTATTATTAACAATAATATGACCTAGTGAATCATTGTCCTTGAGTTAGCCACATTGCAAAAGAAAATTATAATTAAGACATCGTTATTATATTGCTATTAAGTCATCTGCTTGCTACAAAATTATTGATATCCAGATAGTGCTAATTGGAAATCTTACAATGATATTCTTACATCTCCATCACCATGTCCATGAAAGGCTTGTAAGAAATCAAGAGGGCAGGTGGACTATTTAAGTAGCTTTTTTGGGAAAGGATGTTGAAAATTCAATTTGACATCATCATGCAACCAGAATTTTATGGGTTTTTAAAAAGTATATATCAAGAGATCTTCTAGTCTAGTGTTTCTCAGAATGTGTTGCTTAAATATCCAAATCAAAATCACCTGGAGAAAAAAATCAGATTCCTGTCCCCACCTCCAGAAATGCAAATCTAGTAGGTTTGGAGTAGGGCCTAGGAGTCTGCATATTAACCAAGCTCTTACTAAAGTCATCACAGTTTGCGAACCACACATCTAGCTCAGTGGGGATCAGGATACAGAAATCTCAAGAGGTTCTTACCAAGGGCGCTCAGCTAGCTGCCTGCTGGCAGAGCTGCGGCCAAACCCAGGTTTTTCGACTTTAAAGGTCACTATTATGTTTATAATTTTTATAAATATTTGAACGTATATCTCAAACTTATTCTTTGTATAAGTAATGGTAAGTAATCATTTACCTCAGAATCAAATAAAGCAGATGTGTAAAGTCTTGATCCTTTTATATATGTAAATATGTAAATAAAATTTATTCAGACTAGAATAATAAAAATAGTTTGGAAGACTGGACTTATATCCTAAAAAATCCACAAAACATAACAAGTGAAAAGTTCTGGTATGAATCGATTTCTAACAAGGCTCTGATATGAATGTATTGTATGGTTTATCACACATATTTTTCCTCTGATCACTTCTTTATTTCCACATCGATTATTCATATTTGGCAAGTTTGCCACAGATAGCTTCCTCCTGCAGTTTTTCATATTCATCCCCTACGTGTTTCAACCAGTGGATACATGGCTTAGAGCCGATACTTGATGACTGCCTGGGCTGGTGAGTCTGTGTGATTAGTACATGGGTTTAAGGAAGCCATACTTGTGGTTGTCATCCCCATATGTGGCCAGTCAGCCTTGCGCAAAGGAAAGAATGCTTCCTTGTTCATAAACTACATTTCTAACAAGGCAGGTCTTTCTGAAGATGTGCAATGTGGGCCATGCAGGCACCAGGTGAGAGCCAGTGCATAGTTTAGTTCAGCTCAGCACATCACTTCTGGGAGGAGGCACCTTCCAGGGCACTTCCTGCTGATGGTGGGTGGTTAGTGGCAACTTTGTTTAGGATGGCAGATAGCATTAGTTTGAACTCTGACCCAAAACAAGGCTGCAGAGATGTCTCTGTGACCTGCTGGCCCTACAGGGGCCTCTCACAGGGCACCCGGGCCCTCTCCTTTAGACGAGACAGAGTTGAGACAGGATTGATTTTGAAACAGGGTTAATTTTGATATTGATGAAAATAAAAATAGAATTTGAAGGCAGTAGCTCTACTTTTGTCATCCTCTTTTTCATTTCCTTCTTATTCTTATAACTGTATCTTAATCCAGTAAAGATTTTAGGGGATGTTCCAAGGAACATAAAGTAAGACAAAATAGCATGACTTAAATATATAGTAAGGGAACAAAGGTGGGTCTCAAGCTAACAAGAAATAAGAACAAATCTACTGATCATAATGACCTAGCCACTAGTATAACTAGGTCTCCAATTTTGTACAAAGTTTTCTAACACTCTCAGTAAAACGAGAAATGGTCTAAGGTGCACACTTCCATTTTTAAGATAAACACAGACCTGTCAGGAGAATTACAGCACTTGTTTATATTAAGATCAGAATTCTCTCTTGGGCATCCTTATAAAGAGAATTCTGTGAGCTCAGGAACGATGTTATTGACAATTTTAAAAAATAGACTAAACGATTTTCTTGAGGGTGTGTCTTACAGCCCCTACTATTGACTTGGAACATAATTTAGTTAAGGTACTTCTGCAGGGAGCCAATACCATGCAATCTAGAAATTTATGTGCAAATTAATAAAAGCGCAGTATGAAGTTGTAGGCATTTAAAGAACTGTGGAGCTATGAGAATTTCACAAACAGTGAGATTAATTATCATTGGAATTGCAAAACGCTTTGAACTCTAAATGAAAAGAAGGGAGTTCCCTGATGGTGTAGTGGCTTAAGGCTTCGGCGCTGGCACTGTCAGCACTGCGGTCTGGGTTCGATTCCCAGCCAGGGAGCTACCCACATACCAAAAAAGCAAAAAAATAAAAAAATAAATGAAAAGAAACATTTTGATATAAATACAGGGAGAAGGAAGGAAGGAAGGAAAAAGAGACTGAGGAAGATAAACTTGCCTTTTACATGCAGGAGAAATGTAAGAAGTTCCACTTCCGTCATGGGGGCTGGAGGGTAGGCTGACTGTACCCTCCTCTGTCCTCACCTCTGACCCTACAGGCACCCTCTTTCCTCTGACGCTCTTGAAACGTTTATTGGGCTGTTGGCATGCCATGCACTGACTGGACACTGGTGGGATGGCCAAGTGTACTCTCCTGACAATTAAAATAAGATGCCACTATGTAAGAAATGATAATTGGGTTATAGTCACCCTGTAAACCTACTGTGTTTATTCCATAGAGGTGACTCAGTAAGAGAAAAATCAGTACTTTAAACATTTTATCCATTTTTTAAAAATTAAATTTTTCCTTATGATAGCTGGAAACATTAGTGCTTAGCTTCTAAAAAGACAATATCTAAGCAGAGAAATAAACACTGGCATAAGGTTGGTGTCAGTTTCACCAATTTCTAGGTGGTGAGAGTTCAGTTTGCATTTCTACTCACCTATATATCCTCAGCTCAGTGCTGAAGTTGAACTTGAAATTAAAATACTTTTCTCCAAATCTTCTTCATAGTTTCATTGGTAGCTTTCATAATTTTAAAAATTTCTTTCTATGTTTTAGGTTAAAAATTGCTTTTTGCTCTGTGATTTGTGCTTGTTTAATTCCTAGGGATGTAGAAATTGTCTCATATGCTTACTGGCTATTTATTCGTATTTCTTCTTTTGTGTAATGTCCTATGTCTGTTTCAGGATTGACATGTTTGTGTTTTTTAGTGATTTGTAAGAGCTTGGAAGTCAGATTAAAGTGGACAGAGGGTGTTAATTGGTAGTAAACTTTTCATTTATGGTGAGTGGAACTACTTGTCCAAAATTCAAATATTAAATTATATATGAAATGTTAAATTCATATAAAATTTAACATTTTTTACCAACCATAGTAGTGTTTTACATTTTGTTAAAACTAATTTATTCTTTCAAAAATACACTATGAAATAAGCCAATCAATTGTTTCCAAATTCATGGCATTCTGGTAAAGCAGAGATCTCATATATTTTTAGTTTGTTTTCTTAAATCATATTTTAGAAAAACAGTAATTATTTACCTTTGTTTAAGACATGAAATGTGAGTTTTCTTTATTGAACAGAAATTTGAAATAACTTATGCAGCATACGTTAGCTGGATGTTTTTGTGAGTGAGGTAGTTGAGTCTTTTTTAGTATTTACTTTAATATGTGTGTGTGTGTGTGTGTAATATATGTATAAGCATATTTTTATTACTTTATAGTTTTGCATAATTTTCTAGTTTGATTCCTATATTGAGAGGCAAGTTTCAGTTGTATTGTGATGTTTTGGCTTTTTTCAGCTGCTATAACTTGTCGTTAATATTAAAATTGACTTTATAATAGCTATGAAAATAATTTAGATGTTCACTCTTCAGGCAGAACATACATTTTTGTTTTGTTTTGTTTTGTTTTTTTTTTGCTTTTTGGTATGTGGGTAGCTCCCTGGCTGGGAATCGAACCCAGGCCGCAGCGCTGACAGCGCCAGTGCCGAAGCCTTAAGCCGCTACACCATCAGGGAACTCCCAGAACATACATTTTTTAGTAAATCTTGGAAGAAATTGTTATGTTCTTATGTATGTAATTGATTTCAATTAAAAATAATCCTTGGGTCTAAATAACCACTTTAATTAATTTCACCCATGAAACCTTTTATGGTTCAAGTACTTGTATTCAAATAGCATTAAGATGAATCATTTGTATGATGGACCTATGAAGAAAACGTATATTCTGATCAGACCTACCAAAGAACAAATATTCTACTGTTTGGAAGTGCTGGGCTTTAAGGGACTTGGTAACAAAGCAGAAAATATTTTTATAGAAATTACCAGAGGTTCTTTGGTGCTTCCTTGTTAAATCCCGGTTTCTACAGCAGTGGCGTGATGTACTCTCTCTGATCTTCTCCTCTCTCACCCCTTCTGTCTTTTTCTCTCTCTTTCTTCCCTTTTTTCTCCTCTCCCCTTCTTTCCTTTCTAATTGTGGAGTAACTTACACAGAGCAGAGAATAAAAATATTAAGTGTACAACTCAGTTATTTTTTACCTATGTGTGCACTCATGTAACCACAGCCCACATAAAAATATGGAAATTCACCATCATCCCAGAAGGCTTTCTTGTGCACAGCCCCACCCCTTCCCCCGCCCTGAAAATAATTGCCATTCGGCCTCTATTCACTGTGATTGAATTTTACTGCTTTTATCTTCATATCATTGGAATCATATGGTATGTGTCTGGCTTCTTTCACTCAATATTGCATCTGTGAGAGTCATTCGTATTTTGCATATCATAGTTATTCCCTTGCACAACTGTGTCATAGTTTATTTTATGCATTCTATTGTCACTGGACATTTGGATTGTTTCCAGTTTTTCAATATTATGAAGAAAGATCCTATGAACATTCTTATAATGTGTCTTTTGGTTAACATCAATATACCATGGTGCCAAAAAAATGTATACACATTTTAAGAGATGTTATTTGTGTATTACTTTTTGAAGTTGAATTGAATTACGGTAGCAATGTGTAGTATGATGTTCGCTCAAAAGATGGCGTTAATTGAATGCTAGTGTCACTATGCAACAGGCAGGGCAGTCAAAGAAAATGGTAGAAGCGCAGTTGTCATTCAAGTATTGCAAGACCATTTTGAAGTGGTATTTGAAACTTGAGAATGTTGTTTGAAGTTTTCTGCACATTCTCCTGACTTAACGACCCTTGACTTCTACCTATGGGGGACCTTAAATGATGTGGTGTACCGTAAAAAACTGGGTACACTGGCAGTACTTTGGGAAGAAATTGAAATGGCATGCACAATGATACAAGTGGACACTTTGGTCAGTGTTGCCCAAGCAGTAGTTCACCATAATCAGAAGTGTTTGGATGCTGATGGTAACCACTTTGAGTACCTGTTGTAATGCAGAAGTTGACCATTACTTGTATTCATCTTTTGTTATCTCTATATATTAAGTATTACAATTTTAATATAGTTTTTTCTTTTATTAAAATGTGTATACATGTTTAGCACCCTCTGTATATGTGTGTGTGTGTATACATGAACATATGATATATAATAAATATGTGATCTTCCACTTTGTAGCTTCTCTATTCATTCTCTTGATAGTGTCTTGAGTTATAGATGTTCTCAATTTTAATAAAGTCCAATAACTTATCATATTTTTCTTTTATGGTTCTTTTATGTTTCCTGTTTTAGAAATCTTCACCTACTATATAATAGACATTTAATAAATAGTTAATAGATTAATGAACTATGGGAACTAGTTGCCCACATTTTATAAGTGGTATTTCACAGACCAATTCATTTCTATTGGTAATTGTTGTGTCTGTATTATTTATATCTGCTCTCCAATCTTCTTTCTTAGACGTTCTGTAATGTATTGATTGCCGTTTCCCTCAAACTGTGTGTGACTGCTTATGGGAATGTCTCTTGCCTCCCTTAGAAGGTTGGAAAACATCTGTTGAGGACACCTAATGAGTTTGGGGGAGGATGCTGTGTGCTCATGGGTAGCTGAGTTAGAGCATGTGCTTCTTTCTCCATTAGTAGTGAATCACCAGGTCTTCCTTGCTCCTAACTGAGCAGCCAGTGCCCTCCAAGTGTAAGCACTCCATATTTAAATGTCTTGGGCAGATGTCGTCTTTCTTCTCTGCTGCTTGTCCACTCTTTCCAGAAGCACCTTTACTAGGGACTTCTGGCCTCTCTTTACTGAAATATCAAGGATAAGAGGTTTCCCACGCACTGTCTTAGAGCAGTCGAAATAAAGACCCACATAGTCAGATGAGCTGGGAGAATTGAGATCCCAGCTTTGTGGTCTAGGAGAGCCAACAAAATGAGAAAATGAAATGTGGAGCAGCTAGGTGCTAAGCTCTAGGAGAGAAGGGACCCTGTTTAATTTGCTGATTGATCTGCCAGTGCTGAGAATGACAACATCATCTAAGCCAGCCCAGTTCTGAGAGTAAGGAAATGTTTTTACAATTATGCCAGGACGATGGGCATAAGTTGATACCCGCAGGCAAATTGGGATGTGCAGCCACCCTACCTATACCCAGTCCATAGGAAGGAGTCAATATGGAGGTCGAAGAGGAGAAAGACAGGGAGGAAGGAGAGAATATAAGTGAGGTAAGGGTGCTTGCCCAAAGTCACCCTCCCATTTGCCTTAAAATTCATGTTCGACCCCTCTAAATTTCTGCTTACTGGTGCTGCTGGGTACTCTTGACCTTTTCCACTAGTCTCTCAACATTTATTTTTAAGAAAAAAATAAAAAGCTTTATGCTCTGATCTTGTTTTCCTTTCTATTTTAAAACACAGACCTTTACCTATTGTTTTTGACATTTCAACTTCACTCCCATGGCCTGATAACTAAGAATTAAAAAAGGATCTTCCAGTCATGTGTGGTAAAATGTAAAGGAAGGTAAAGAATAATTAACACAAAATTTAGTACCTCTGGGGGTGGAGGGAGGGAGGGGGACATAACCTATGGTAACATTCGATTAAGCGGAGTTGGTGGATGCGCAGGTATTGCTTTTATTATATTGTGAATTAATTACACATGGACATAATATGACTTTTTGCATATATGATATATTTCTTAATATTATGAAGTAAGCAAAAATAACAGGATACTTTTGCAGGGGAGGCCACGTGCTGGTGTGGGAGCACCGGACCCTGGCTGAGACTGATTAAGGTGCAAATGCTGACTATCTCTGTGATTTGGGACAAATTACTGAGCTTGGGTGTGCTTCTTTTATCTCATCTGTGATGAGGATGGAAGCGGAGGTCCCACAGGCTGCGCGTGTACAACTTGCTCCTGCAGCACCTTTCAGGAGCGGGTGCAGGTAATGGTGGCCTTCCTCCTTCACCACCTTTCCTTGTGTTCAGTGTCCACTCACTCTCTTTTCTCTGTCTTCAGTTATAAAATATTACTCTAATGCCCTCTGTTTCTAGTTTGAGATAAACTTTGAAGAATGGGGAAGAAATTAGGGTGTTTGTCCTCAATTTTAGAAAATAACGAAGACTCTTACCCCCAGTAAAAGACTTGCATGCTGTTACTTTCACCTTTTTTTCTGTGTCTTCACAAATGTTTTTACATCCTCCTCCTCAAAAACAAAACAAAACAAAATGCTATTGTATGCTATGCAGTGAACAGGCAATCGGGTGTTTATTGGGGGGAAAAAGAATCCCCCAGAAAACCCAGATCATGAAAAAGAAAAACGTTAGTATAGGAATTTTTCACATTTTGTTCCTAAATATTCTGGAAGATACCCATTTATCTTTATGAATTATCAGAGCCTCGGAGGATAGAAGATAAATCAGCATGACACAAATCTCTTTTAGGCTACGTTGATATTGAAATAACAAAATGACTAATACAGTTAGGCTGTATCTGGAGTGTATTTCTCAGATGAAAATTGAGGGCAGACTTATCCGCAGCCCTTTGCTACTCAGTGTGGTCTGTGGGTCAGCAGCATGGACATCTGCTTAAATATCTTAATACTTACAGAGCTCTTAAAAACAACTGTTTTTAAAAGCAGCTATGCAGAGTAATTCTAGTCCTGGAAACTGAGTAGGTGAAGCTTCTATTGTATTTCTGTAAAACGAGCATTATCATCATCATTCTTGTACGTGCCGAACGCTAGTGGACAGTGAGTTCTCCCCCAGCCCTTTATCACCGACTAGCTGTCTAGTTTATGTTTACTGCTGTTGCTTCTTTAGTGCTGTTTAATACTTTAATGATTAAATTTTTGCTTAAACTGCATCTACAATGTTTAAGTTTCAAAACAACCAAATATCTATACTAGAATCTTGTTTATTCACTGGTATTGTTTTTAGTTTTGGAATATAGTGATGGTTTCTAAATTGTAAGTGTTGGCCGAGGTCCTCAGCGTTCTGAGAGTGCACAGCAGAGCTATGGTACCATTGTCTAGAAGGCAAGCCCTGGTGGCATGATGCTCTATGGACAATGTGGGAAGAATGGCTGTAGTGCTCTCCAAAGCCTTTGTAATCAGGGCAGGTAGCACTCACCTGTATAGCCTCGCTGGTGTTCAAGTATTATAACATGGATACACCACTGAGCAAGCAAATGTCCAGAGCCTTCTGGGTGTTCCTCCTGCACCCTGGCTGCCCAGACTCCCCGGACCTTTCCTGACTGAACACTACAGGGGGGACCTCCAGTGCCTGGGCCAGGCACCTGCAGGGATTAGATGGTGCTCAGTCCTTTCCCTGTGCTCAATATTTTGACTATTACCACTGCTCTCAGCTCTCGTAATAGGTTTATTATTCTTTGCTGACTACTTATTTGCTTTGTAGATTCCTAAGGCTGTGTAGTGTCTCCTTTCCCTGAGCCTCTTTCCCTCTGTCTTTTTGTCTCTTCCTGCCTTTAGGGTATTTGACTACTGGTCTATAGCACTTTCATCAGAAATTGGATAGAAGAGTATCTGGCCTTGGAACTGCCTGGCATAGTCGTGATCTTACTTCTCCTTCATGCACTTAAAAATCATGCAGGCCACAAACCCTTAGGCATGTTTGATTCAGCTTTCCTGACACCATATTTCTTTGACGTTTCCGAACACAGCTTGTTGATAAATGTCTTTAACTTTGTTTATTCTTTTTCTTTGTCCTTTTCACTCTCATGTTTTCTGAAGGTTCCTCTTTTTCTACCTCTCTTACATGTGCAAAACAACATCTTAGTCTCATGAGTATTTGTTACTCCTTTTTTCTCTAATGTGTTCTGTGTCATGCCCATTTTCATTTATCACAGATAATTGAGAGTGTATTTGTAAACATTTTTTTCTTTCAAACCTGCAAGCTTCTCTTAACGTTCTTGTAAGATTATCTTAAAGTTGTTGTCAAGGGATTGTTTTTGAAGCTGAGTTCTTGGAGAACTGGACAACAGAACACCTTAATTTTTATTCCTAACATTAAGTACCCTACCTAGTAAAAAAGAAATAAAGTGATTTGAAGTTGTTTTCAAAATACAGGCTTGTTTTGGAAAGTAAAGCAGTTGTTTAACAAGTAAGTTAGGTTTGTTTCAAAATAGTGCACCCAAGTTCAATTAACCATGTAATTTCTGCTTCTGGATGTTGAGTTAAAAACAAACATTGTTTAAAAAAAACTTGTCAGGCTTAATCTTTAAAGAAGAAGAAAAGAGTAACTGTTGCTTGGTAGTATAATGCCTTAGGGAGGTTACAGGAGTAGTGTGTTAAATGCATACAACAGGAATTGATATTAATCACATTTTAAAGTATTCTTTCTGAAAATGCTTAAACTTCAAAGGAAAAGTGCAGAAGCACTTGAAAACATATTAGAACCTTAAATACATTTCACTATATGCCTGATGCTTTGTAAAAGACAATTCGAGAAAAAAGGAATCACCTACATCAACTCCTGAAAGCGTGAACCAGAAAGTTTATTTTCTTGAGTTATTCTTGCTGCAGATATTAAAAAATTACATAGTATTATTATGTTGTAGTTTTAAGAGTGCTTCAAATAGGGAATCTCCTCTGAAATTATGGGTATTTTGTGGAGTTTCAAAGAATAGGTAATGCACAACTATGTCTTTCTTAAAACACTTTTTTGTTTTCAACTATATAATACACATTTCACACTAAAATACATATTTTTACAGATTTTACAATTGTTACCAATTTGCCATATCTGGCTGCTTTTTTTATTTTTAAGAAAAAATGATTGCAGGTGTATTTTAAGCTTGGTTCCATACATTCCATTGCCCTCCCTCTTTTCCTAGCAGTTACTATGGAACTGAAATGGTTGTGTATCCTTTCTGCTCAATACTTTTTAATACTTTTGTCATATGTGTATGTGCCCATAAGTGATATAAAATATTGTTGTTTTAAATATTTTAAATTTACATTAATAGTATCATATTACTTTCACCTATTCTTCTATAATCTGCTTTATAAAACACTCAATATTATGTTTTTTCCAAAAGTATGTTTAATGACATAAATATATCTACTCAATTTTACTGCTATAGAGCTTTACTTTTTTTTTTTTTTTCAATGACAACTTATTTATCCAATCTCCCTTTGGTGGATATTTAGGTTTTTCTGATTTTTCTGATTTTTCACTATGTGGAAACACCATCCTATTTGAGACACTGAATGAACTCATAAATTCAGTGGGAAGCAAAGATACATTATTATTCTTTCATATTTAAACATCAAGTAATTTTAGCATTAGCATCTATGTGTATGACTACCAACCTCTAGCAAAGGAGATTTCTACAACTTTTGACAGAATATGAGCATGTAATTTTATTTCTAGCATGACTTCAAGAAGGACCTATTTAATGTCTTTGGCAACTTTAGTCCCAGAATCAGAAAAACCAGCACCTAAAGTCTCTGACATGTCACTGTTAGCATGGGTCAGTGGAAGGTCAAGTTTTATGGTATTACCTCTTGACCAAATGTGCAAATGATGTGGCAATGAACACCCTTGTCTTTCTTTATAGCCCCCGTACAAAAGGTTGTTAGTGATTTTACCTGGAAGTACACTTCCTGGGTAATGGGATATGTGCATTTTAACCTTTATTTGGAATTCTTCTCTAATATGGGTTTATCAAAATTGATGAGTTCCTATTTCCCACATTTTCACCAACATTGGGTATTATCCAACTCTTAAATTTTTGCTACTCTGGTGGGTGTAAGATGTATCTGCATGTAGTTGTTGGGTTTTTAATTTGGAAATATTTTCAAATGGACAGAAAAGTTGGAAAAAGAGTACAAAGAACTCTCATATACCTTTAGCCAGATTCATCAATTGTTAACGTTTAGCCTCATTCGCTTTACCATTCTCTACCTATATACGTATTTTCCGGAATCACTTCAGATTAAGCTGTGTGTATTATGCCCCCTACACCAAAATATTTCAATGTATATTTCCTAAGAATAAGAACACCTCTTAGTTTTCAGTATAATTAACACAACATACAATACTTCTATCTAATCTGCCAGCCATAATTTTTGTCCAGTGACTAATAAATGTCCTTTATAGCATTCTTCTTCCCAGTCCAGGATCCAGTCCAGGGTCATGTACAGCATTTGATTGTCACAAGTCTTTAGTCTCCGTTAATCTGGATTAACTCCTAAGGCTTTCTTTATTTTGAAGAATATAGTCTTCGTGTTTTAATAAAATATTCTTCATTTTTAGTTTTAATGTAGTTTAATATATATTTTCTTGTTCAAATCTTATTATATGTGTATTGGTTATTTAAATTTCCTCATTTGTGAATTATTTATGCATATTCTTTGCCCGTTTTTTTACTGAGTTGTCCTTACAAAGTTTTTTCTATATTCCAAATACTAATCTTTTGCTTTTACATGTATTGTAAATAACTCCTCTCAGTCTATGATATTTATGTTATTATTGTTTAACTTTAATGATTCCTTGTATAATATGGAAGTTTAAATTTTTAAATATAATAACATTTACTAATATTTTCATGTAAGATTTCTTTTTAGTCTTTCTCAAAATTTCCTTGGCTATATTTGGCCCTTTGCTCTTGTATTATAGATTTAGGATCAGTTTGTTGAAAAGCTCTAATGGCATCTTTATTAGAAAAGCAATAAACATGTAGAATAATTGGGAGGAAAATTGCAATCTTTTGATGTGAATTATTCTCATCCATAATTATATCTCTTTTTTTTTTTATTTTGGTCTTTATTTACATCCTTTAGCAAAGATTATGATTTTATTTTTGAAGTCCTTGGCAATCTGGTTTTTGTTATTTTTGTTTTTTTCTTTTTCTTTTTTTTTTTTTTTGAGAGGGAACCTATCTGCATATTTTATTTATTGTTTAGTTTTTTAATTATAGTTCATATTCAATATTACATTAATTTCACATATGTAGCATAGTGGTTAGACATTTATATAATTTACAAAGTGATCCTCTACAGTGGTTCTCACAGATTGTGAACCGCTGCTCTAATAAGTCTGGTACCAACCTGGCACCATACATAGTTATTACAATAATTATTGACTATATTCCCTATGCTGTACTTTACATCTCTGTGACTGTTTTCTAACTATCAATATGTACTTCTTAATCCCTTCACCTTTTTCATCCAGCCCCTAATTCCCCTCCCATCTGGCAACTATCAGTTTATTCTCTATGAATGAATCTTTTTCTGTTTTGTTTGTTCATTTATTTTGTTCTTGAGATTCCACATATAAGTAAAATCATGTGGTATTTGTCTTTCTCTGACTTATTTCACTTAGCACAATACCCTCTAGGTCAATACATGTTGCTGCAAATGGTAAGATTTCATTGTTTTTTTATGGCTGAGTAATATTCCCTTTTATATTTGTGCCACATCTTTATTCATGGGCACTCAGATTGCTTCCATAACTTGGCTATTGTAAATAATGCTGCAATAGGATTTAAAAATTCTTTGACATTCTCTAATTATAGATTTTGGTATATAGAAACTCTACTCACTTTTATACACTGATCTTAAATCTAACAACCTTGGTAACCTCTCTTATTATTTCTGGTAATTTGTAGATTACCTTGGATTTTCTTAGATAAATTATTTCATCTATGAATAATGACAATTTCATTTCTTTATTCTAATCCTTATACTACAGTTATTTTTATTATCTTTTGCACTGGCTAGAAACTCCAGTTTAGATGAATAGATAGTGATAGAAGGCATCATTGTCTTATTCTAGGCTTTAAAGTGATTGTTTCTAACATTTTACTAGTGTATAATGTTTGCTGTATGCTTTTTATAGACACTCTTTTTCAGGGAAGAACTCCAACCTCATTGAGAATTTAAAAAGTAGCAAGACTCTGAAAGAGATGCAAGTGAGCAGTTTGTCTTGCCATACATAACTTCATAGATGTTGAAAGTAGACAACAATTCTCAAAGGATCAGAGCAAGACAGTTTATTACTCACAGCACAGCTAACAGCATAAGCATCAGCCTGACAACACCAGTCCTGTGGTGTGATGTGATGACTCAGGGTGCCAAGGCTAAGGGCCCAGCACCTTTCATATCAAGCAATACATGAGCCAGTCTCTCCTACAAAGCGGGTGGTTGTACTGTATGGTCAGTCATATTATGATTGCCTTGACCTATGTGACTAGCTGTCACATGATTGCCAAGTGACTAGCTATAGAAATGGCTCAAGGAGAGACTGGTTAAGGGAGGTTGGGCATACACAGAAGGGACATGTAAGGATGTTTGGAACTCATGGCAGACCACTTCTCCCAGCAAGAATTTCTTTATCTTTAGTGAGTTTGCCAGAGGATTGTGACATAAAGAGATTTTTCTGTATATATTGAGAAAAGCATATAGTTTTTCTCCTTTAATCAGTTACTCTCCCTATGTTATTTTAATAATAGCATTAATTGTTTAATGTCAAGTCAGACTGTAATTTCTGGGGTAAATTCTTCTTGGTAAAGATATATTGTATTTTTAATACATTGATCAATTCATTTTGCTCATATTTTATTTAGCATTTTTATGGCTAGGCCTGTCATTGAGATTGGCCCACAGTTTTTCTTTACTTTATAACCCATGACTATTTTGGATATCAAGAATATATGAGCCTTATAAAATTAATTGAGAAGCTTTTCATCCTTCTCTAGCCTCTGAAACAGTTTATAGTAAGGGGAGGTTAAAAGATGAAGGTTACCTGAAATTTTAACAAAGGTTAATTTAAATATGTCAAAGCCTAGTAGTTTCTGAGTAATTTTTTGGAAAGCTGTTTCAATTTATTTAACTTACTAGGACTTTTATTAGTGTACTTCATCTTGACTCAGTTTTGTTAATTTATTTATTTTCTGTTTTCAAATAGTCAAGTGTATTGGTGTAATATTTTTATGATTTAGAAAAACATTTCTGTTTCTGTAGTTAGACTTCTGTTTTTATTCCTAACATATTTACTTTTCTTTTTCCTCTCAACTGTATTTCTTGGTTTTCTATTTCAGTAATTTCTGATATTATCTTTATATTTGCTTCATTCTCATTTGAGTTTATACTGTTCTTTTTCTAGCTTCTAGAGTGAATGCTTAGTTCATTAGTTTTTGGTCTTTCAATTTTTTTCAGTGTATATTTAGAGCTTCCAAATACGGCATTAATGGTATATCTTTAATTTGTCATGTAGTATTTTCATTGTTGTTCAATTCCATTTTACAGTTTCAATTATGAGTTTTTCTTGGATCCATGAATAATATAGAAGTGAGACTATTAAATTTCAAAGACAGAGTATTTTTTTTGTTTCTTTTCTTTAAGGAATGGGTTTGCTTTTGCCTTTCTCCAAGTGTCTCATCTATTTAAGACTAGTTTTTATATTAATTCCTCAGTTTGTGATTATTGCATTATAAAGGTACTATAAATATAGACCCCATGTTTATATGGATCACAGGCTTTGGCATTTCCCCCCCCCCCGCCCCCCCATCCTGAGCCCTGGGCCCATGGCAAACTTCCTTGTCTTTTCCCTGGGCCATTGGAGACTTTTCTGCTTTCATTTTCATGGAAGGGGTATACGATCCATTGATCCAGCTTTATAACAGGGTCTTAGTTCCAGCTCTCTGCCTTGCGTGATCCCAGGGCTATGTCTTTTGTCTCCTCGGGGTCATTAAAGAAGCAGCCCCTAGATAGTAGAGCTTATTTCTGGATTTGCTTTCCCTGCTGGAATGCCAAGGTGCCAGCTTGTGCATTTAATTGCTTTTGCTTTGAGTTCTTTCTTTACTTCCAATGTCAGGGTATTTCTTTTTTTTGTTTCCTTTGAAATTTTTTTTTTTTAATACATTTCTGGATTGTTTATTGAAATTTTTTTTTTTTTTTTTGGTATGTGGGTAGCTCCCTGGCTGGGAATCAAACCCAGGCCGCAGCACTGACAGCGCCAGCGCCGAAGCCTTAAGCCACTATACCATCAGGGAACTCCTGAAAATTTTTTTATCTTAATCTATTAAGTTTTGTCTCACATTTCTATGTAGTAAAAGGGTGTCAACCTTTGATTAGTTTCCCAGTGTTCTTTCCAAACAGAGTGAACACTGAATGAACTCATAAATTCACTGGAAATCAAAGAGCATTATCTCAATTCTTCCCTATTTAACATCAAGCAATTATAGTATTATCATCTATGTGAATGACCTCAGCAACCTCTAGCAAAGGAGAATTATACAAGTTTTCTCAGAATATGTAATTTTATTTCTGGCATTTCAGCTAGAACATTTATTCTGTTTCACAACTTTAGAACCAGAGTCAGAAAAATCGGCACTTAAAATTTCTGGCATGCTACTCTTAGTATGGGTAAATGGGAAAGTAAAGTTTAATAGTGTTGCCTCTTGACCAAATGTGCAGACTGTGGACTTATTTATACCCTGTTCTTCCAGAAGAACAAGACCTCAGAGCAACACCCATTATTTGAACATTGACATTTTTGATTGATTACATCATGGTATGCAAAGACATACCAACTAAAGTTGTTGTGGTATTACATACATACGAACTACCTTTTTCTAAATGGCTTTAAACTTGATTTATTTTAATATGCATATGACTATAGATTTAAGAGGACTTGGAATCATTGTTTCAGAAATTGTCTCAGGTAAGACAAACATCAAGTTAGAGTTTAGGAGCTATCAGGGTTAGGTATTATATTTTTAATAAGCTCGATTCAGTTCACAGCCTGCAACACAATCTGTTTATAATCCTCAGCTTTAGCCTCCTCACTTCTGATAAAAGAGAGGGTGTGATCAAGGAACACAGAGTTCAGGAGTCAGAGCATTATTCTTGGACTGAGTTGGTTTGGGGTCATTGGAAGGCTACTGCCATACCTTCCTGTATGAAATCAGTGGAGTGTGTCACCACTAAGTCCCTGACCACTGAGTGATAATCTCTACATGTGGAACATTTCTACAAAGGATTAACTAGAGATAAATTGTAATAGTTACCTACTCCCTGTATAATTCCAGGAAATTCTGTGTTTTTACCCACTGCTGGTATTAAATGTGGGAATTTGAATTGCTGTATCTCTGTCAATGGAGCCTTTGGGTATTAACTGTCTCTATATCAAATTTAAAGGTCTCCACATTGCCTGGCAATTTGTGTCATCATAAGAGGTACTCTTCTTGTAATTTATCAATAAGTATCAAAATAATGTCTTATTCGTCTATTATACCCAATAGTTATTTTCCCCCAATATGTATATTTTTTAAATCAGCAAGTGCAATGTGTAGTTTGAACTCTTACCCATCTTCCTTACTTTTAAAGCTTCTCAGGCCTAGTCAGCATGGGCATACTGAGCTGAGATAATAGAATAACAACAACAACAAAAAAGAACAACATCAACAACAACAACAACACAACAGCCAGTGAATTCAGAAGGGTTTCAGCAATTGAT
This sequence comes from Lyroderma lyra, assembly GCA_004026885.1. Lineage (NCBI taxonomy): Eukaryota > Metazoa > Chordata > Mammalia > Chiroptera > Megadermatidae > Lyroderma > Lyroderma lyra. The sequence continues at coordinate 53,301 of PVJL010000240.1, read as the reverse complement.
GGCAAAAATCTATTTCCTATAAAATATACAGGAAGTACATTCTTTTGAACACTAAGATATCTCTAAATAGTCAAAGACTTCTATTGGGCGACCTTTAATTCTGACCTCTAAGCCATCCTGAACTCTTGTTCATTCATTTTCTTATCTTCTCAGATGATGCAATGTTATCATTACAGAACACTACCTCTTCCATCAAATGTTTTGGTTTCCTCCAAGCAAAATTGACCCCCTTCCTTCTTTTTGTCATATCTTCTAAATCCCTCTGTCATAACTCCTATAATGCCTTCTTGCATTTGTTTATTACATGCCTGTTTTCTCTCTACCATAAGCTCCTTAAAGGCCAGTGCCATCTTTTTTCCCTAGCACCTAGAATGATATATGGCACATACTACATATCCTATAAAGGTTGGTTGAGTGAATAAATGAAGAATAAGGGTTAGTCTTTGTGTGTTTTTACCTAGGTTCTATTAAGTTCACCTTTCCATTAAACATTCTCAGTGAGGAAGTTTGTCCAGTTTATTTTGCATAGTAGAAGCATCCACCAAATATATATGAATACTTAAACCTACCCAATCTCATTCCAACTGGAGTTCATGTGTTTAAAAAATGACTGAAGAAACCTGATGAATCACTTTACCTCTTCCTGTCAAAACCTCTCACCTCAGGAAAACATTTTGGTCAGCACTTTGATAATTTTGTGTGTAAAAAATTCTGTCATGAGTCAATGGATCAAACATTGCAGTTGGTTTTCCCAATTTGCTTAAAAGATATTTGTTTTTCATCTTAATTTTCTAAGTTCTATATTGTTGCATGCTTTGATTTGCCTTTCTAACTTTCTAGACCAAAAAATAAGTCACTACTACCTTAAATTTACTTGGTGCCCTTGTTACATTTCAATCTTTAAATATCAAGAACTTTATAAAAAAGTTAAGTTCCTATCTGTGTTAGATAGTTTTGAACTTTCTGAGAGCCTCCATTTCATAAACTTGTGGATGTATAATATAGACATGGTAAACTCTTTAGAGACCATGTAGATCCAGGGGAGTAAGCTTTAACTATTCTCTTATGGTTTGGAAAAAAATTTTCTGTGATTACTTCAGTTTGGGTTTTCTAGGTCTCTCCTTTAAGACACTATTAAATATCTTCACCTGCACATATAACAACAGACATTGCCAAATCTTACTTAAGACATGCCATTTTTCTTTTATTTTTTAATATTAGTATAATTGTACCTGTTTCATCCATCTCTTACTTTACTTTATTGGATTCTAGTAATGGATAAAAAAATATTCCAAAAGGATAGAAATAGAAACAAATGCAACAGGAGGAAAAGTTTGATCATAAGAAAGGGCACAATTTTTAGGTAGTCATGAATGGATTTTCCTTGGTTTTGGAAGAAAATGAATGACTTAGCAGAGTCCTTTCATGTTACATAAATATACATCAAACTAAGAATAAACCATGGTAGGTGCCAAGCACTGTGCAAAGAACCTGAAATAGAAATCGAAAAATGAATACAATACAATTTCTACCTACATGGGCCTCTAATCCAGTGGGATAGACAGATACTGAACAACTATCTATAATGTCATATGAAAATTAAAACACCCATGGTGTTTATAAGGACACAGAGAAGAGTGATCAGTTTTTTGAGGGAAAGTCAAAAGTTTCACAAAGGAGACCTGCTAAATCTCAAAGTAAGAGCAGGATGAGAAGGATTTTGCCATGTAGAGGTGGGAAAGGCGAAGAGAACTTTAAACAAAGCAAGCAGTTTGATCAGAGTTATGAAAGTTCATGGCATTTTGAGAAGTCATCTTTCTTGGTTAAGTAGTTGAGGTATTGGTCAGTGGCTGAGTGCTGAGTTCTGACTGTACTGGCAGGCACTACCTTTTCTTGCCCAAGCTCCTAGATCATCTAATGCCCTTCTGATCACAATCAGGTGAAAAGAAATGTGAAGGGGAGAATTATTTTTTTCCCCTTAGTATTAAATCTAAAATTGTGAATATCTTCTTAACCTCTTTTCAACCTTCAGAGCAAATATAATACAGTTGGATTCATTTATAACAAGTGACTCTTAAGTAAAACCAGTGAATGTTTTGGACTTCACTTCTATTGTGTATATATTCTCTACTACGGAGAGTTTTACTTCCATTTTGCTTCCCTTTAATAGAAAATTAGATTCTGAGAATGTTTTCAGTTATATTTTCTATTATTTGTGATATCATTATTTTCTTGTCTTCTGAGTGTGCCTGTGAGATTCACTCAGGATTGTTCAATGAGTGGTGGGAAGATGTCAGGGAGGGTGACTGAGGATATGACACCTGAATGGCTGCTCTATGGCCTGAAGGAGGGGTAATCATCATATTATTAGCTCGACAGTGTTTGGGGTTGGAGGGGTGAAGAAGTTGGGGAGAAGAGTGTGGGCAGTGTGACAAGCACACCACCATCGGCAAGGAGCACGCTATAGTCAAGGACTGGAATGTAGCCCCTCTGAGGGCAAAAAACTAGTCTGTCTTGTTCACAGTTAGCTCATGCATCTAGAACATCATCTGACATGTGGTAGGTTCTTAACCAAAAAGTGTTTGTCAAAGAAAGAATTGAAGTGGTCCCATTGTGGCTGAGACACAGAGCGCGAGGGGTTGTGTGGAATGAAGTGATTCTGAGAGAAATGCAGGGCCACACAAGGTGCTGAAGCTCACGGGAAAGGTAAGGGGCTTTGTCCTCACAGTGGGACACCATTCAAGGATTCTAAGCAAAGGGATGACATAGTTAGATTTGCTCTACAATGTAGAGCAATGCTTTCCAACTTTTTGATTGTGACAATAAGAAACACATTTTACATGGTAACCTCTAAAACACATACATACACACACGTAACTGAGATAATTTTTAAAGAATAAAGTTCAGCCTAACTAAATGTGATGTGCTCCACAATTTTATGTTCTATTTGGTATTTTTTAAAAGTAGTAGTTAAAACGAGTATGTGTTGTGGGTCATAAGTGCAGTTTGAAAATAACTCCTATGGGGGTTGGATACTCTAATGATGGAGGCGATGGTCATAAAATAGAAACCAACAACTTTAGGTGATCTACGAAAGGTTGATGCTAGCTTAAAAACAATATGCAAAACTGAAATCTGGAGGGATGCTGGTTCCAGGGAAGCTCAACAGAATATTCTAATAAGTGTGGAAGAATGTTAGAGTTATAAAATCTAGATGAACATTAGCAAAATAGAGTAAACTTGCGTAAGGGCACATGAGGGTGCTAGCAGAGAAAGAAGGCCAGACTTCTCCCACACCTGTGATCTTTCCATGATTCCCATCAGCCTCCCTCCCCTGTCAAGTGCTTTCCACAACAAGCTGTGAGGCTTGGAGGTCTGGTGATACTATCACCATTTTACCAATCTGGAAACTGGAGCTTAGGGAGGTTCCATGACTTCCTTCAAGGTTGGATGTCTATTAAGAGAACGGAGCAGGGCTGGATGCCAGGCCTCCTTATCACTGGTCTGGCAATCCTTCCATTCTACTGCACTGTTTCACACATGTGCATGAAAAACAGAATTGGGATTATAAAGTCACAATGCAGCATTTTGATAGTCGTACATTCCTGTGTTAGAACTATGGATTATGCTGTCAATACCATTTTAATTCTCAGCTTAGTATTAAAAATTAAAATTGAAGGGTACAAACAGCTTCTCCAGCAATCTGGGAACATATTAATTAATCTATTTCATGAAGAGAACACTTATATCTGAACATCCAAATCTCAGTCACATAATACCTTCATTGATGTCTTGGCTGAAAGAGTGGGAGGGGCAAATCAGGAAATGTATTTATCATAAAAATGCTAATTGTAGAAAACCCCTGGGAGATTGATTTTAATCTTTAAGAACTGGGTAAAAAGATGAAAGATAAAATGTGGTTAATAAGCAATACATGCAAATTAGAAAGCGTTGGTGTATGTTGACATGAGATAAAATCAGTTCGGAATACATTTTTCTGCCATAAGCTCCTGAGTTTCTAGAAGAAATTGGCTTTTTGAACTAGCATGAGGCTCTTTGAGCCATAACAAGAAGTTCAACTAATATTGGCCTACTTTTGACTGGGAAAATGTTTCTGAAATGAGCTTACCTGTAGTAGGGCCTGATTTCTGTGAGCCTGGGCCTGTGGTGACCCAGGCGGCAGCCTAGCATTTGCCGACTGGTTTCATCAGGACTGGACAATTTTGATAATTGGTTTAATGACTTAGCTCAGAGCTGCTGCCACCATATATCTGTATCTACATAGTCTTAGGGTCTTGGGGTTTAAATTGTTTTTCAGTGATTTTTTTCACCCATGGTTCTCTTTGCATCTCGTCCTGCAAGTAAACTTCTTCTATTCCTTAGTCACAGATAGGACAGGTTTTTCAGCACTCATACTTATGTGGGAAACCCAGTTTTACCTTCCTCATTGTCCGACCAGAGGCCTCCACGCCCCTCCTGCTCTAGCGGCTCTGAGGAGGGGGCTGGCCTAAAAGTCCCCTTCCCCCATGCCAGGCAGCTTCACACTATTTAGGCTAGTGGTTTGAGTTTCCTCTTCTTTTTTTCTTTTTTTTTGGGGGGGGCACCTTAGAATTCTGTGTCTTGCTTTTGAATGTAATTATGTATTTTAAATATTTTATTATAATTTATCCCTATTTTCTGTGTAGTTGGAGTGGGGGGAGTGTGACTTCTTGAATTTCCTCATCTTCATCACCTCAACTAAAGTCTTTTCATAACTTTAAATTTTGACTTTCTAAAGAAAAAACGTATGTTATACGTGATTGTTGTATGCCACACATGTGTTGGGTGTGGGGGTCATTGTTGCTAAGTTCTGATTTTTAGAGTAGTTTGCTGCTGAGGGGATCTAAAGAACTCACGTCCTGCTCTTATGAGTAGGGGCATCTGTCTTCATTTACCATGGCCTAACATAAGGTGGGAAATGTTAAAGCAAAAAAAATGTAAGACGAAGATTATTACTATCTCTTATTTTCACCTTCAACTCTGAACCTGATGAGCCTCCAAATTTCAGTTCCTCTTGTGTGGGGGAAACTTCTTACCAGTGAACCCACGAGGCCAGCTAAGCTGAGGAGTGCCTGTACCTGTCCGTCTAAGAGGGAATTGGACCGTTCTGTGTCACTTACACCTTTTTCAGTTGCAAGTACAGCAATCCAACTCAAATTCTCAAAATAGGAAAAGACTTTATTGACTCACACCCCTGAGAAGTCCAAGGGGGTCCTGGCTCTAGGAACAGCTCGGTCCAGAGGCTCCAGCCGTGTCATCATCTTCTGGCTGCTTTCCTCTGGGAGAGCAATGTCTCAGGTAGCCATGCACCCACCCACTACCACAAAGGGACCCCTCAGCTGTAGGCTTACATCGCCTCCCAGCAGCAAGATCAAGATTTTCCCACTCGTTCCAACCAAAAATTTGGTTTTGTGTCTCATTGGCCTGGTTTAGGTCACATGCCCATGCTGGTGAAGTCAGTATACTCCATCCTCTGGGGCTGGGCGTTGGGTCAGAGTCGGGTAAGGATGACTCCCCCGAGAGTAATCAATGTACCATAACTGAAGAAAAGCAGATGAAGTTCAAGGCCGGCAAAAATGAACAGATGCTCACTATAGAGGGAGCAGGTTGTACATGAAAAGAGAATGAATTTTTAAAGGATTTAACTTAATCAAAATTTGGATTCACTCCATCACAAGAACCTTGTCTTTAAACATTGTGAAAGTTTATGTTGTACTGCCAGGTCAAAGAAGCCTCAGTCGCTCAGAGAGACTACGTGATCATAAGGTTTACAGGCTAGTTCGGGGCTTGTTGTAGAGAAAGAAAATCCGACCAGATTCTCTGTCATATTAACTCAAGAATTGCTGCTATTTCTCCTAATTTTTAAAGCAGATTTTGGAGAAATTGGCAATTATCTCCTTTCCTTTAGCATCCAACTGAATGAAATTGATGAAATTGCTTAGTATAGCCAGCTTCTGGTTTTTCTCCGTCCTGTGTATGCTTTCACCTGCTAAGTATTTCTGGTTTGTAAGCCTCTTTTGGATATTTCAAAAACTTCCATTATTTTTGAAATAATGCAATGTTACTTCTCTAAACACACTTCAAATGGAAGTGAATCTCGACCTTCTGTGCACCAGTGGAACTCCTTCGATACTTAGTAACATATCTGGAGTGCTCCTGTGGTGAGGAAGAATGCACAAACCATGACGTCACCTAGAGATCATGTCACCCACTGCTCTGCTTGGCTGCCAGTCGCTGTCTCTCTCCTCAGCAATGGTGAGTCAGATGCCCTTTCCACAGGAAAGAGAAATCCATGGTTTGTTGCCTTTGCCAATGACAAAAGTGTTCAAGAGCCAGGTGGCAAAGCTGTTGCCTTGGGCATCTTCATGTGAAGCACATCAAAAGAACCAGGGTCTCTCTCTGTTGGTGATCACGCCGATTCTTCCCAGGTTGGCACCTCTGGTCACCATGCACAGTGTCAAACTTGATGAAATCAGTAATTTTGCCAGTCTCCCAATCAGTCTGAATGGTGTTGTTCACCTTGATGAGCGGGTCAGGGTAGCAGGTGGTGCAAGCATCATGGTTCACCAGATGAGGGATTCCTTTGTGCCCTCAAAGACCTTTCTCACTTTGCACAACTTGGACTTGGCCTCCTCAGGTGTAATACGATAAACAGCAAGGCGACCCCTGGTTCACAGATCAGACGGAAACTCTTGCTGGTCTTGTCGATGCTGATGACATCCATAAAGCCAGCAGGGTAGCTTACATCAGGCCTTGCCATCAATCTTAATAAACCATTGCATGCATATCTTCTTTACTTCATCTCCTGTTAGGGCATACTTCAGTCTGTTCCTTAGGAAGCTGATGAGAGGGAGATATTCCCTCAGCTTGTGGGGACTGGTGGATGGACAAGGAAAAAATACACCAGTCAGTTTATCCAGCATCCAGTGCTTTGGAGCCACTACACACTTCAGATGCTTTGTGGGACCATAAGCCGTGGCTGCGCCCGGTGCAGGAAGAGGCTGAATCTTGTTACTCGAATCCCTGCAGGCAATGTTAGGGGTGCTGCTATGGCAGCAGAGGCACACGTGCTGGGAGTAGCTGCAGGTTCCGAACTGCTGCTCTGGAAGAAGACAATGGTGGCGCACAACTTCATGGCCTCTCCAGGACTGGAGGCAGAGTAAAGGCAGGTTTTTGTCACTTTCTCTGCAGGCACAGATCACCTGGAAACACTACTGAACTCTTTTGAAGAGGACGTTTCAACACGCATGACTTAAAACTTGAAAATGGATTTATAAGTCCTTCCTTTCTGATGAAAGCAATGTCAGCTACATAGACCTGGCCAAAGGTGACCTTATGGATGTGAGGACAAAATAAAGAATGCAGATGAATTCAGTTGGCAGAATTTTGCAGAAATCCTGATTTTTTTCCCCATAAATTTGCCTTTAATCTGGCAAAGTGAGAGATGAAGGCTCTTTTAATTTCTTTTCAGTTTTATTGTGATATAATCAAAGTACAAGAAAAGCTTTGATTCTCTCTGTTCCTACAACCTTTATAAGTCCAGTTTTTCAGCTGTGGTTGCCAAAATCAAAACTGATAGACTATCAGAGACCATCCCATGATATTAACTTCTTACTCTGTTTAAATAACATTAAGTATCCCATTAAGATGTTTGTTTATCCATTTTAGATGCATTTAATTGTTTTCAGAAAATAGCCATTACTTCTTTTAAAAACCTGCTTATATAAAAGTCATCTCCGGGGCGCTTTCTGCAGTTCTGCCCTCAGGGTGGGCAGGGGGAGGTGGGATTGGCAGAAGAGGGGCAAATGGTACAATCTAGCTGGTACACTTTGACTGCCCTCTGTTGGCCTCTGTATAGGACAGGCATTTCAACGCCAGCTGTTTCTCTCTTGGAGTGTTTTTGTGGATTCCTTGGAAACACCCAAGAGGTGTTTCTATCCTCCAACATCTCCCTCTGTGAGCAATAATGTGACTCTTCTCTTAGCATCCCTTCCCGGGGCTCCATCTGCAGTCAACACCACCACCTCTCATGGTCGGGTTCCTCTTGCCAGAGCAGAAGATCTCTTGGGGGGCCCAACCAAGACAAATGCAAGCACACCCCTGCTCCAAGGAATAGTGCGGATTTACGGGAGACTGCCCCCTCTGCTGCTCCTGGATTGGCCTCACTGTTAAGAGTGACTCCATTTCCTTTGGCAAGAAGCCAGCGCTGCCCTCTGTGCCCACATATGTCTCCAACTGCCAGGGCGCACTGGCCAGACTCCCAAGAGTGCTTCTACCATGGGCTCAGGGCAGCTCCAGGGCCCAAATTTCACAGCACAATAAATATTGGTCAGGGAAGGAAGTACTGTCTGCCCTTCTTGCAGGCATCCCTAATTCCTATTTTTGGTTTTCTTGGGGCTTCCCTCATTTGGTTTGCAGCATTGGGTGAGACTCTCTTCTCGCCGTGGGGGAGGAGAATACACCCACGCATAGGCTGTGCTTTGATGGTGCTTTTCAGTCTCCTCAGATTTCTAGTCTTGTTTTATATAAGCCCGGGGTAGGAGACGGGGGCAGATAGTTGCTGGACTGGTTCTACTGTATTTTTGTAACTCTGGCACGGTTTCCCTGATACCTTTCTTCAGGACATGTTCTCCATTGTTCTTAAGTGTGGGACTTCAGCTGAAATTTTGAGAAAAGAAGGAAAGTTGTAAATATGTGAACAAATGAGTATTTATCTCAGAGTAATTTATAAAAGCAGAAAGCTAACGCCGTCCTGAAAGTCCCTCAAGTAAGAATTTTCTAAACAGATCGTGGTATTCCTTAAATATATTATGTGTTTAGGAGCAGAGAAGATGCTCCTGATACACTGTTAAGTAAACACGAATAGTGTGTGTAATCTCCTTTTTGTTGAAAAGTGTGTGTGTGTGCACTGAAAAACCTTTATAATTGTGGCATTATAGGGATTTTAATTTCCAACTTAGTTTTGTTTCTTTTTTCTTTCAGTTTTGTTGACCTATAATTGACGTACAGTATTGTATAAGCTTAAGTCTACAGCGTAATACTTTGACTAAACATGGATTGTGAAATGATTACCACAGTACGTTTAGTTAACGTGTTATCTCACGTAGATACAAAAAGACAAAAAGTTAGGGTTTTTTGGTTTGTTTGTTTTTTGGGGTTTCTTTTTCCTGTGATGAGAACTTTTAGGACCTCCTTTCTTAGCATCTTTCAAATAGGAGGGCTGCCTAGAGAACATGCAGCCAGAAATGCCCGTAGTTGTCATACGCACGGCTGGGTACTTTCCGACGGTCCTCGCACGCCGTGTAACAGTGTTAACTGCCGTCATCACGCGGCACGCTACGCTCCCTTCTTACATGGCTTATGACTGGGAGCCTGTACATCTTGGCCACCTTCATCTGACGCCTCCTGCCCCTTCCCCTCCCCGCCCCAGCCCCACGACTGGTAACCACAAATCTGATCTCTTTTCTCTGAGGTTTTTTTAAGATCCTATATATACTGTGTTTCCTGAATTGTTTTACACTGAACACATTTTATTTGAACAGAAAAAAAAGCAACAGTGGCATTTACATTTTTTAAACTTGATTTCATTTTAAAACTATTTTAAACAGAGGGCTAAGGGTGGCAGCCGAGATGCTAGAAAGCGAGGGAGGGGGATGTGGTAGCAGAGCTGAGAGCGGGGTAAGGCAAGAGGGGCGTCCAGGCTGTGGGCCGTGAGGGGGTGTTCGCTCTCGGGCCCTGCCTCTCTCGCCTCAGCCCGGTCCTAGCTCTGTGAGTTGGAAAGAACCCCAAAAGAGCAATATGTGGGAGATACTGCTATTCGTTTCTCAGGCTACCAACCTAGGCATGTCTGTGTCCCAAAGTCTAATTTCCGTAAAGACAATCAAAGGCTCTCAGGTTCTCTCTGCCGCTTTAGCTTCTGTCATTGGTGCAGAGCTGAAGCAGATATCTTATCAGCTCTTTACCACTAACAACTCAAATTTAATTCTAAATTTCTTGTGCAGACTCCACTTTTGTTTCAGCCTGAACAACCTCACCATCAACTTATAGCTATTTTTCCAACCTGTTAACGGCGATAGGGACAAGTTTGGCAATGACCTGGGTTCATAATGGACTCAGTAGATACTTATTACATGTGTGCAGTAAGCACAGTATCATGAGAAAAATAAAGAAATATAATTAACGTAGTGTTCCTCCCAAGTTTTAAAGTGACAAGATAGTCCCACTGGAAAGTTAAGCACAGACATGTTACTCCACTAACTCAAAATGCAGCCTGTAGCAAGCTCAACTCTGATTTATAATTTAAAATCCCAAGGCAGGAAAAACAAACCCTCTGAGCAGCAAATATAGCTGTTTTGAAGTCTCTGTTTCTTTCAGTACAGGAAGCTGAAGCCATCCCTAAGGCCGGGACATATACATTTCGAATTGCATCTCTGACTTACTCTGCAGTTTTTACTGAGTCTAACAGATCTGAAACCTTTAACATCAGCCTACAGCAGGAGATGAGATCACGCAGAGGCTCCCCGGGCCAGCTCAGACCGCACAGCGCCGCGCTTGTGTGCACTTCAATTTGATTCCAAATGTTAAAGGAAAAGGTGAACTACGTTCGGCACACTTTGAAGGCAAAGAAGCACGTACTTCATTTGGCAAAAATTGCTGTCAAAATGGTTATGTGTTTGGTAAAGTTGTATTTTGGGTAAGCTTCCATTTTCTGGTACATTCACTTATGGGAAAACCACACTGGCTGATAATGCCGAAGACCCCCCGGGAGTGAGCACCACAGATCTGGGCAGAAAGGCGGTGTCCGCGAGGCTGCCTGGCCTTGGGGAGGCTTCGTGAGGGGGCGGGTCTGTGCTGGAATGCAGACAGGAGGCCCTCCCGCTTGGGAAAATTGAGGGATCGGCACATCCAGGCGAGAAGCAGTGAAGTGGACTGGAGGCCAGGGAAGGTGAGCCGAGAGGTGATTGTGACTGTGCAGGACTCCAGGCCACAAGACTGGGCTGGGGAGTCTGCAGTGACAACGGAAAGGAAAAGCCAAGAATCGGCATAATAATGGAGGGAGAATCATTGTAAGTTAGCAGGAGACCAAGTGGGTCATTGGAGCATGGAGGAGTAGAAAATGATTTCAGGGCTTCAGGTGTGGGAAATGGAAGTTACCTTTGTCATACCCTTCATGAAACGACGTAGAATCAGCTTTGTCAGTGGGAGAGGTGCATGGTAGAACCCGTACTTTTTTATATGTGATGAGTTTGAGATGGAAGACACATCTCAGGGATCTGGGCTTGGTTGTCAGCGTGTTTTATTTATTTATTTGTTTGTTTATTTCTGACCTCTCCTCATTGGAATTGGTGACTTCCTCTTGTACTCCACTGCAGCCTGTATACATTATTTCCTGTACGACCCAGAACCCTTTTGCACTTTATGTCTTTGTCTCCTTTAGCAGATGGTAAACGCCTGAGGGCAGGAACCATGGTTTTGAATCTCTAGTGCCTAGTCTATTTCCTGGCACCAGAGAATTTCAGTGGATATTTGATGAATGACGGCCTGCCTGACTCGCATCCGATACAAGTGCACACCCCATTTCCATGTTCACTGTTGGCCTCTCCATACCCATTTCTCAGAGCGGGGCCTGCAGGGTGAGGCAGGACAGTGGCGGGGGTAAACACGAGAAGTAGAGGATGAAGAAGAGACCAGCGAGCCCGGGGGAGCCCGGTTTGGAGATGGGAAGTGGAAGTAGGGTGAGAACCTGCAATTCAGAGCTTTATTCGCGGATGAGGGGGGACAGCCAGGACCCACAGCATCGTGGGGGCCATGGGAGGAAAGAATTTTGAGAATGAAATTGAAAAAGTGCAGTAAATTCAAGAAGAATGAGGACTGAGCAAAGACTTGTCTTTAATGATGGGTAGATTATTGGAAATTTTTTACCTATTCAGCAGTTTTCATGTAAAACTCTCTGCAGCAGAAACATCTTTATTTGTGTTATATGTAGTATAAATAGAACACCTATGCCTATTTATTTGTCAATACAAGAGATGCATTGAAGCACTAAAATGATCTCAGTTTGGCTCTAGTGGACGTTCCCAATTGAACTATGGAGGATACTGTTTTTAAAATACTGGGAGATGAACTTCTCCCTTCCTTCTCCTCCTCCTTTCTCTCCCTCCTCCATCTCTCTCTCCCTCTCTCTCCCTCCCTCCCTCTGTCATGATTTAAGATAACCTACTATATCAAAAGCAAAACTACAGAAACAAGGCAATCTAGAACCATTTGTATTGCAAATGATTCTCCACTTTGCAAAATAACTTCCTTTAACTAGCAAGCTGTAAATAATATTTGGATTATAAAATTCCATGTCCAAACAATTGTTCTAGGAACGTCCGGTTGCTTGCCACCTCGTGAGCCAGTTGTTGAGAGATGAGGTTGGTGGACAGAAAAGCATTTTATTCAAAATGCCAGGATGGCAGACTCCTGTCCCCAAAGGCCATTTCCCAATTCTTAGGAGGGCCAGAAGGTTTTATAGGCACGTAGGAGGTAGCAGAACAAAGGGGAGGGGAGTTAATCATGCGACTTGTGCAGAAGAACGTCTCCTGGGGTCCGGTTTGTTCCATGATGGTTACCTCGAACCCTGTTTTAGGGTTGATTCATGTGTCATCTGGCAGAGAATCTCAGTCCAGAATTGCAGCCCAGTTGCCAGTGCCAGGATGGTGTGACTGACTCAGTTTCTTGCAAGTTAGTGTTCTGCTGATTAACTAGATTAATGTGGTATGCATGGAGCTTTGGGTAAAAAAGAGAACTCACACTGGGTGGTGAACTTATTATACAACAAGCTGACAATGCACTGTAGAACTGTATGCCTGAAACCTATGTAATCCTTGCTAACAGATGTCACCCCAATAAGTCTAACAATAAAAATGAATTAAAATAAAATAAAATAGAGCCCTTAAGGCTGGCAGGGAGTGAAGTAAAGAAAAAACGTTTTAAAAAGATTTCAAGTTAAATTACATTGTTGAATCAAACTAAACTTAGAGTGTCAATCCCAAAAATAGAAAATATAATGTCACCCTTACATAAGCACAATAAAATGTGTTTCCCCCCCACCCCTCCTATTTGGTACCTTCTTTGAAGAATAATTAGTCAACTGGCTTTTCCTGAACTTCCAAATGAAAATACAAAAGTTAACATGTGCCTTTTAATAACAATCCAATGATGGTACAGGCTCACATGGCCATTTTACTCCACTGAAGAGCCAGAATTGTTTCTATTCATTCACTCCCTGAACACATGTTTAATGAGCATGCAGAAGTCCAAAGAGCTCCTGGAGAGGCCGCCGTTCACAGTCCCCATCTTCCCCTCCCCCAACCCCACCGCACATGGCCTGTATCTCCCCTAAAGGGACCATCAGGACTAACCCTGTCCGGCCTTACATGCCTATCTGTCTCTGTCATCACCAGATTCCATTTTCTCTGATCATTTTTTGTCATTGGGATTTTCTCTTCATATTGTCTGCACTCCCCCCATGTCCTGCAACTTGGGGACCATCACTGGGGGCAGGGGGAAGTGCTTTCACAAGTACCATCACATTTAAATCTTATAACAACTCTGTGGTGTGGTGTGTCATCATCTTTATTTTATAGGTGAGGAATCTGAAAATCAGACAGATTAAGTGTCTCGCCCAAGGTGATACCAGATGTGGCAGAGATAGTATTTTAATTACGGTTCTCTGATACCAAATCACATTCTCCTTTCGCTCTACGGACGCGATGACACACAAACGTTTGGCATACAGCAAGCGTATCAGTCCTTCAGTTCATTGTCCTCCACGCATCAAAGCATCATCCTCAATTCCAGTGCAACTTGGCAAACCCGCGAGGCTGTGAAGGTTCTTTGTGGAAGTAACAGATCTGGTGTTCCAAGGTGCGGTGGCTTCTCCTCCAACTTTGTATCAAATAAACAAAAGTATCCTTTCCCTTGATCTTTGTGCAAGTAAGTTGTTTGTGAAAGTTCTAAAAGCAACCAAAGCTAGCCATTCACTTGGCTTTAGAACAACTCTTTTGGGGGATTTTTACAGTGTTTTGTAAGGCCAGCAGAGTTGGTAACTTGGAAATTTTACCCTTTGATAAAAATATGCTCCTTTCATTTCCTTCCATTTTCTGGTTCTGTGTGGAGTATATTACCATCTAGAATTCTGATAATTGGGGTTATTTAGCATGGGCCCTCCCTGAATGATCGAAAGATGGCACATATTTGTTTGGGGGAGACTGTGTGTTTTTGAAAGAAGGGAAAAATAGGTGTGATGGGCAGGGCCAGCTAAAATAGAGAGCAAATTAAATGCTAAAGTTCACAGGAGGGCTCCTTTGGATAAATCCCTGAAATCGGGTGGTTGTACCTCAGGTCCCCCTTTTATATAACAGTCTTTTAGGAAATATAAGATAAACTAACAAAAGGACAGCTGTCCATACTGTAAATGAGAAAATTTCCTTTCTCCCGCCAGAATTATATCACATGCATCTGACCAAAGACGATCATTTGTAATGCAAAACAATGCCAAATTGCATGCAAAATACTTTGAGTCACTTATTTAAGACCAAAACATGACTGTTAGTTTTAGCTATTAGTACTGCAGGACACATTCCTCTCTGAACATAAAAGTATCTGAATAATGAAACTCTTTTACTCTAACATTAAAGGTGGAGGCTGTATATACATTGGGCAGTTAAATGGCTTTTGGGTCAGTCTGGCTGGGTTCAAATCCCAACCCCACAACTTCCTGGCAGTGTGACTTGAGGCAAATTGCTTCATCTTTTTGAGCCTCAGTTTCCTCTGTGTAAAATGCAGGTAACACCTATCTCATAGGTGTGTAATGAGGAGTAAATGAAACAACATTTGCAAAGCACGTACCATGGTGCTTGGGATGAAGTGATCACCCAATAAAAGGTAGTTATTACTATGAAACTACAATTATCTTAAGTGCTTAGTGCTGGTGAGCTGATTCTATTTGTTCTCTCCTGCTGATCTATTCATTTAAAATAAGATAAAAATTATGAAATACATGTAACAGCATAGAAACATGAGTCTCTCTTCTTTCTAAAGTACATCTATTCAGACTCCAGATTCTACCTAATAAATTTTTAGAACTGAGTTTTCTGTGGATGATTTCTGTAAAAAAAATGACCAACTGTGACCTTTTTAAATAAAGAGATTCTAATGGCAGGCTATGTGACTTGAGCCTGTTTTGGTTCTCTATTGCTGTATAACATCTATCCCAAAATCTGGTGACCTAAAATAACAATCATGTTAGTGCTTTTTAATGGTGGGGATTTGAACAGGGCACGTGGGATCAGCTTGTCTCTGCTCTATGTGATGTGTGCTGAGGCCGGAACTTACGAGACGGCTCCTACCATCACGTGCCTGGCAACTCAGCTAATACAGCCAGTGGGGACAGTTTCACTGGGGCCCTACGTCCAGGGAATGAATCCTTGCTGTTGGTCAGGTTCCAAGGTTCTCCCTCACATCCCCTCTTCATGTGGCCTCTCCCCCAGGATAGCTGCGTCTCTTACAAGGCAGCTCAAAAGGGGAAAATCACTCCACCCCTCAGTGTGGGGAGCAGCAGGCAGTGCGGAGACGGGGGAATCGTCGGGGCCATCTTTGGAGGCTAGTGACCACAGCCTCCCAAAAATGTGTCCATCTAGCCCTCTGCCATTTAGTCTCCTAATCCCTGCTTTGAAATCAACCTCTCTCTCAATAGTCTACAGCCTTCCTAAGTGGTATAGGAATACATTCTTAGGTGGGCACCTTAATCTTGCATTCTATTTAGATACTTTCTTCACACAGTTTTTCTAAACTGAAGCATGCAGGTGCCAAACCATCTTGGGAATTATATCTGGGGTGGCGTCTAAGACGAGGGGATTATAGACCCAGATGGTCAAACACATTGCCTGTTTCGGGTAAACAGGTCTACCGGTTGAAACATGGCACTGGATTCTATTTTATTGACTTAATCTTTCTACCTGTAGGTGGGAAGATTACACCAGGAAAGGGGAAGATAGATGTGGAAATGGCCACATCGCTTAGTGGTTTGCTGCGTTTCGTTTTTGAGCACTTAAGTATTTTGTCAGGGGACTTGTCCTGTGAAGGTGCCAGACTCACTGGAATGTGCCTATACCCTGCAGCACCCACTGTCCTGAGCCTTGGCTGGCTCCCCGGGAGTTCTGTCAGGACCATGAGCTGGTGTGGATCCACTCTGGACTCACAGAACCCAATGTTATCAGTGGGTGCCCATGACATGATGGATTTGCCACCCACCGGTTGTACTGACACGGAGGGGTTTCTTTTCATTGTTTAGGCATCAATTAGATTACAAGTTCTTGTAGGCAGGACCCTGCTTAATAGGTCACATCATTCTGAACACCAATTATATTCTCAATGGACCAGAATATTAATTTCAGCATGGCAAAACCATTGCTGTCTTCTACTTGCCTGTCTCTTGAAGCTCTTGGAGAATGAAATATTCCAATAAACGTTGTCTTAATTATACCTCATAACCTAGATTCCTTAGGAGATGAGTCACTGTTAATTCAAATGGAGCTTTTCTCCCTGACTTTGTACTTCCATTAATATTTTTTGCCTGATTTTGGTCCACTTCAGAAATTTTAAATAGAAGGTCCATCAAGAGAAATCACTCAACTTTGTTTTGTTATGTTTTGTAACACGATAGGTTTTGTGATTTGAAGAAAACCGTACTGTCCTTCAAACCCCCTCTTCGCTCCCTGCCTCTCTTCCTCCTCCTTCCCTTTCTCAGACGTTTACTGGGTGGCTTCTGTGTGAATCCACTGTACACCAGCTGCTGGGAAGACAAACGTGAAGGACACCAAGCACCTACCCTGCAGGAAGTTAAGCAGGTTCTCAGGATAACCAAAAGGGCTTGAACAGAGGAGGTCAGGAGTGTCACGCTCCAATCCAAACACAGAAGTTACCCTGGGCAGTGCACTCCGGGTCCTGAACCAGTGAAAAAACATGGACTTCTCTGGTAGAATCCTGATCATGGGCCCACTAAGTACACCCCAGGGGTCTTCTCTGACCCCTGATTTGGCCTCTGAGCCCCCCCACCCCCCGCCATTATACGTATGGACTTTACCCGTTCTCTGCAAAACCTCCTAATACTTCACAGAAATCACTGGATACTATTTTCTATTCTTACACTAATACTCTCTCTCTTGCTCTGTCTTTACAAAAAAATAATAATAATAAGATGACTCTTTAAACCTACAAGTCAGGGTTGTGCAGATTAAACATATAATATACATAAAGGCACTACTTTCCAAATACAAAGTACCACACAGAAGTAAATAGTGTTGCTGTCACCTCTTCTGGTGAAAAGTAGAAAGGAGACTGACAGCTCCTTGGAAGCCTAAGCTGGTCTGAGAACTTTCGGCTCTAGTTCTCCCCACACTTTGGGGGTTCAGTTGTTGGCTTGTTCTGGTGGGTTTTCAGTCCTCCTTGTGTGAACATAGTATTGTTTCCATGGCCCACACATTATCTCAGTTATTTCTATCTTTGACTAGTGTCACTATAGTCATAGAGTGGAGTAATCGAGAGCTGCCCTAATGTCTGACATAACCTGAACTTTTAAAGGAAACTCTCCAATTTGTTTGAAGTCCATGAGATTTATATGGCGACCTGAGCTAGGTCTAATTCATGGTCCACTTCAAGGACCATGTCTTATGCCTGATCGTCTTGTGCAGATGGCTTTTAATAGCTAGAAACTGGGACATGTAAGTAATAGCAGAGATAGGTGTATTCATGTTGTACGGCTGTGTAACAGAATACACCAAAATTTAGGAACTTAAAACAACATACATGTATCATCTCACAGTTTGAGCAGGTTAGGAATTCAGGAGCAGCTTAGCTGGGTGGTTGCAGTTCAGGGTCTCTCTTAGGTGGCAGTCAAGCTGTCGATCAGGACCGCAGTCATCTGATCCATTTCCAAGCTTACTTGTGGCTCTTGTCAGGAGGCCTAACCCCTCCCTGGTTATTGGCTGGAGGCCCCAGGTTCGTGTCACGTGAGCCCCTCCACAGGATGACACGGAAGCTAGCTTCCCCACAGCAAGCGATGAGAGAGAAGCCACAATGTTGTGACCCAGTCTTGGAAGTGAGGTATCATCACTTGTCTGTGAAAGGGAACTACACAAAGGCACCAACACCTGCAGGAGAGGATCGTGCGGAGCATCTTGGAGGAAATTGCAACAGTAGTCAAAAAAATTAAGTAAATAAAAGAATTGTTCGGATTTGGACCTAAATCTATGATTGTGGGAGACTTTTTCCTGTCTTTGAATTTATTCAGACTTGGGTAAACTTGAACTTCTGTTATATTGTAATTATATGTTAATACTGGTTAGAGTTTTAGGAGTGCTTTTTCCTCTCCAATGAAGGTTGTAAAAATGCAAAAGGAAGATACTCTGCCAAGGAATCTTGTAAGAATTGAGGATCTAAAACAGGGTCAGCAAATTTTGTCTGTCAAGGGACAGACAGTAAATACTTTAGGCACTGTCAGCTCTCTAATCTCAGTTGCAGCTACTCAGTTCTGCCATTGCAGCACAAAAGCACCCACAGACACGTCTGTATGACAAGATATGTGTAGTTGGTACAATAAAACTTTATTTATAGAAGCAAGCAGTGGGCCAGGTTTGGCCTGTAGGTCATGGCTTGCCAACACTTGATTTAAAAGAAAACTATAGAATGCTAAATCAGAAGATTTGTATCCAGAATCACAGTTGAAGATAAAAATTTATTTGTAAATCTCTATCACTATTATTTTATAGATGTACTGATTTGTTTTATAAAACGTAGATGACAAAAGGGAACTACAGGAGGAATGAAAAGATACAGAGCCCTGAAGAAGGAAGCAATGAATGGTATCAGGGTATCCTTTGGTTATTTGCACTCTGTCCCCTGTTGCAGTAGAAGAAATGGTTTTGAAATAATGCACAGTAAGAAACAAAAATTATTCTCTTGGCAATTTCTGTGCTCCCCGTTCCCCCTCTCCATCTAGCTGCCACCACTGCAAAGTTACCTTTTAATAATTACTTTTTAATTCTCTGACAAATATCAAAACAGACGGTGATTGCCTTTAACAGGGTGAGCTTCATTGCATGTATTTTTTTCCTTGCAAATTTTAAAAACAAGTGGTGTCTTGGAAACTTTCCAAGAAAAAAATGTGTGACTCTCATAAGATAATTAACTGTAACCTGGAGTATTTCAGAATCTAGGTTGGGAATTATTGGTCTAAGAAATTAGAAGAAAAAATTGAGACTGGCAGGAAAACCTGTGCATTAATATTTTATTAGATTATGTGAAAAGGTCTGTTCCATCATCTGGGCTTTACCTTCTGCTACTGCCACTCAAAATCCTAATTTCGGCTTCCCTGAGGAGCCCATTAGGAGTTTTAAAACTTTTTTTCTTGAATATTTTTGTTATTATAACAGAATGTATAAAAATTGTGGAAAATACAGAAGAGAACATAGATTACTCATAATCCAATTAGCCAGAGAAGGCCACTGTTAGGATTCGAGCATATTTTCTTTCTGTATATCCTTGGATACTTAACATAGTTGATACACAATTTTCTATTGCACTTTTCAACTTGACATTGTATCACAGGCTTTACCCCTATGACGTAAAGGATAAACGGCATTCCATGCTATGGGGATTCCATAGCTACTTAATCATTACCTGAATTGGTTGAGTTGTTTGTAAATTTTATTATCATAAGCAACACAGTCATAAACATCTTGATAAATAAAGCTTTCAATGCTTCTTTGATTATTTCCCTGTAAACATTTCCTGGAGGTAGAGTCACAGAGTATAGATATATTAACATTTTTAAATCCCCTGATAAGTACTAATCAATTGCTTACTAGAAGACTGTAACAATATATCCCCCAGTAGTATGTAAAAGCATTGAGCATTATTAATTTTAAAATTGTATCTATTTTTACTTAATTCGCATATTTTGATTACTAGTGAGGTTGGGAAAATATCTTCATTAACCCTTCCTTTCTTCCTTAAAATTTACTTATTTTTCTTGCCCATTTTTGGGTTTTTTTCATATATTTGTATAGTTTCTTTACCCAGTATGACTCTTAAACAATTGTTGGATATTTTTGCTGAAAATATTTTCTCGGCTTATTATTGCCTTTCATTAAAAAAAAAAGTATGAGAAATTTAAACTTTTGCCTAGTGAAATTACCAATATTTCTCTTTTTTACTTTATCCATTGCTTTTAATCTTGGAAGTTGTTTCACATCCTGTATCCTCACTTAACATGCCATATTATGCCTTCTAAACTTCTTTGCGATTTTTTACATTTAATTCTTTCAGCCACCTGGAATTAACTTTGATAACAGGTGTAATTTTGCTTGGATTTAAAGGAATGCATATTCTAGAGCATCGGTTCGCAGGCAGTGGTACGTGTACCCGGGGTTTGTGCTGGGCCACTCAGGGGGACCTGAAAAGTAATCAGTAATGGTGAAAAACCAAGTAAAGTAGAAAAATACAAAACATTAGTGATGGAACAGTACATGTTAAGTTTGAATCACCGTTAATGGAGACACTTCACAATTAGATCACATGAGCGAATGATGGTTGGCGCGGGTGTGGCTGTGAACCCCTCCCCCAAACCGCTCTTCTGCCAATCATTACCCACAGTTTCGACGTTTCTAGAACTTCCCCAAGCATATTATATAAATACATCTGTAGCCAGACTGTTTGATCAGTTTAGTTATTGACTGAGTAAAAGCAAGTGTGTTGTCTATAATTGTGATTCTTTTCAAGTAGTTTTTTTATATTTAATGTTTAAGTACTTGATCATCATTATCAAGATTTAACTGCTATGAATATTGTAAAATTAAATCTGTGGTTAGTGTAGTCATTTTTCTTTCCTAACCTGTTATCTCATTCCCACACCTTTACATTAAGACAGTATTTAAAAACAGCTGTTTTAAAAACAAAGGGTACAATTTATAGAGATGGGTTTAAAAGGGGTCCACAGGTGGGAAAAGGTTGGGAACCACAGCCCTGGAGATACACCATGTGCTCTTTAACTCAGAGATTCCCTTCGTACTCCTGTCGTTCTCGGCTTCACACCGGGGTTTCTCGTCACCTGAGGCAGCGTTGCCACCTCGGGACTTGGGTGTCCTTGGAGTGCCCCAGGTGGCCAAGTGTGTGCGTTGTCCTCATTTCTCTTTGTTCCCTTCGTAAGTAAGTGTCCCACGCAGACTAGCCAGGCCCCCACCTCCAGGGAGGAGGCTGGTACATGCCAAGTTGCATTTAAAAAGAACTCAGAAGGCCCACTTTCCTAAAAAGTTCTTCCCTGAGCTTGTATCAATGCCAGATATACTCGTCAGTTCTTTTCGTTGCATTAGACATTGCCCTCTCCCGGAAGTCTTTTTAAAATACACACGCACCTCAGCAGACTAGCACAGTATATTAGTTCCCTCACAAATGACCACAAACTCTGTCACAGTTGTGGAGGCTGGAAGGCCAACATCAAGGTGTCAGCAGCGCCCCTTCTGAAGGCTCGGAGGAGGTCCTTCCGTGCCTCTTCCCGACCTCCCATTGTCACAAGCAAACCTCGGGGTTCCTTGGCTGCATCAGTCCCGTCTCTGCCTCCAGCGTCACATGGCCTTCCTCCCTCGGTATCTGTGTGTGTGTCTGTGTTTCTGTGTCCACTTTTCCCTTCTTAGAAGGACACCACTCATTGTATTAGGCCCCACCTGAATCCAGGTAACTTAATGAATTACATCTGCAAACACCCTCTTTCAAATAAGGTCACCGTCTGGGGTTCCAGGTGAACATGAATTTGGGAGGAACACTCTTCATCCCAGTAGACAGAGTCAGTGAATAGTTCTTTCACGTTATTTAGTTTTATTCGATGACCTTTCTGTTTAACAGCTGATAGGGAACCACAGGAAAATCCTGGCGGTCTGCAGGGAGGAGGCAAAGGGAGAAAATGCAGAGCCGAGGGGGAGAGGGAAAGGGCCCAATGTCAGATTCTACCCCTTTGCCTCGGCTGGTCCTGTAACTAGAAACAGCAAATCCCTGGGCGTTTTGCTTTCTCAGTAACTCGCTTGCATTGTACGTGGGGGACCCAAGTGTTGAGTTAGGTTGATCAGTAGCTTCCTTTTCTGTCAGTAGCACACACTATTTGATGGGGACGTGAAAGGATAAAAGGAGCAATCCCTGGCATAGTTCGCATGATGGTTTCACGTCAAACCTTTTTGGTTTTCCAAAAATGTATATAAATTAATGGTCATTGCAATGATATGATTTTCTTGTATTTGAAGTCTAGTGACATGAGTTGTAATTGGCAAACTTCGTAACAAGAGTAAAAGACTTCGTTTCGACCATTTCCTAAGATTGTATCATTTGACAGGGAAGAAAGAATGACAGACTAAGAAATTAATTTTATTAATAACATTATTTTGATTCTTTTGAGTAAAAAGCAATTGCTGAAGCTGGGAAAAGGCCAATAGCCTTTTTCTTTCATTTTAAACAACGTGCCAAATGAAAAATTTTAATAACTTTGTATGTCTACTGTTTGATTTTATGAGTTGCTCATTTTTTAGAAGCATTTTGATACGTCCTATTATCTGATTTATAAGAAGCAAGTCTATTTCCTTTTTGAAGTATGGGCAATATTTAAACTTCTTTTTATTATAAAAGCAGTAGAAAGCTTTTTTTATGTGAAGAAAATGAACACAGTTGTTCTTTCTTTCTGTTAACGTGTCCCTGGCTTTCACATTGTGAAAGTTTCTGTCTTCATCTTGAGAGCAGAAATAAAGATCTCTTGTGTACACAGAGCTTGTTGACTCACAAGTCCTCATCCTACCTGATAACACTCCCTAATTTAAAATCCTCTTAAACAAAATAAATATTTTCTTGGGACAGAATGTGTTGTGGTTTAGTGACTCAGCTCTCACTAAACCACAGGTGCTGGAAGTCTGCATTCCCAATCAGTCAGTGCCACAGGAAAATACTTTTTTCTTTTTTTTTAATGTCATTCCTGACCAAGAAAAAGCATTTATTTTGTACTTCCTGAGTCCAGGTTATATGGATAGATGATACGGTTCTTAACTCTGTGAAAGCCTATGATTGAATTAAGAAATGGTATACGTTCACGGAAAACCTGATATGAATGCTTAATGAATAATACATATGAAATTGCCGTATCTGACTGGTTTTGACACAAATATGGTCCTTCATAACGTTCAGCCTAAAAGTTCAAGACCAGTTACTGTCACTCACCTGAGCTTTGCGCGTCCTATAGTCCTTGCGGTACACAGAACTACTGGGCACAAAGGCCTGCCCTGAGCCTCATCACACGCCTTAGCGCTCAGCCCCAGGGACGGGGGGCCCAAGGCTTTTCCCTTAGAAAATTGTGCACATGCTGTGCTGCCTCTTCTCTTCTGTCCCGACTCTCCTGCCTCAACTATGTGACTTCCACATAGGGGAGTTTTCTTTCCTCCTTAACACATCCTCACCTTATTTTGAATGTTCTCCTCTTCCTCTTTCTAGTCTTGGCCAAGGAAACTCTCTCCTGTTTCCCTCGCTTGCCTTGCTCTCGTTTTTTCTGTCTATCATTTGTGTCTCCTTTCATTCCACTGTGAAGCACAATCACACAGTTGATGGCTATGTAGCCCAAGAGTGAAGCCAGTGATATGTGTGTCTAAGGGAGAGGGGAGAATGTGCGTTCTGATGTGAAATTAGAAATAATCATCCAGATCTGGCAATAGCAAAGGCCCTATAAGGCCACTTGGTACTCTCTAAAAAATTTTCGAATCATCTCTTTCTAATTGAACCCACTCTTTTTCAATAATATTTATTCCAGGCTATTTTATTGCTTTCTTGTTTTTTTTTTTTAAAGTAATATTGAAACAATTCTGTGATTCATATTGGCATTCTTTTTCTTTTTTAATAACACACACACACACACACACACACACACACACACACACAAATGTGTTGGGACATGACCCTTTGTAAATTGGGATTTCCTTTAGGATAAACTGGATCACTAAGGGGTAAGGAAACACAAGATTCATTACAATCAGTCAGGTCCCAGAGGGAGTGAATTTTGAAATTTGAGAATGAAATTTGATCTCCAATGATTGTGAAGAGAAAAGGGGAAAAAATTAATAGGAAACCCAAGCAAAGATACATAAATAATGAAGCCAATTGTACATAAGGAGGCAAACAAATCTCCCAAACCTCAATAAAAGCCTGAGTTTGGAGAGAGAGGAGAAGGAGGTTAGAGTGGTATTGGAGATGCCCCATTCCAGGGTGGGGAATTTGAAGCTGACATTTGGGGCTTGTTACTAACGTTTCTGTAAGGACAACTTTTTTAAGCTAGACGGGGAGTAGAGGCATGGTGATAACCTCTTCTTGCCTCACACCCCTTAGAAGATTTCAGTTGATAAGAGCTGAGATGACAAATATCAATCTATTCTCAGATTCAGCTTCATAACCTTTTCATTGTCTTCAGTCAGTAAATCTCTATCCCTGATGTGTCCGTAATATGTTTTGCATTATTAGTTCTTGTGAGAAATGATTTTTAATTAGTTTTCTTTTGTAACACTAGCACCAGTTAAAGATACTAATTGAACTCATTCATTAAGTAAATGATGATAATTCTAGCCACTACAAAAGAGTATATCTACAAGGCCCTTAAGCAACTCTGGTCCCTGTGGAGTTTTCCCACCTGGTGCAGGTGGGTGGGGGAAGCCAAAGATGTGATTCATGCAATTATGTACTAATTGCTGAACATTTTACATCAATCATTGAACAACTGCCAGGCATTTGAAAACTGAGCAATCAGACGTGATGAAATTGACAGTTATGAAAATTACTATAAAAACTAACCTCCGTAAGAATTATCTTGAAAAAGTGGAAAAAGAGAAAGAGACTCTCCTATTTTATTTTATTTTTAGTAATGTTAAGTACCTTTTATTGGTTTTTCTGTTTGTTTGTTGTTTGATGTGGGCAGCTCCCTGACTGGGAATCGAACCCAGGCCGCAGCATTGACAGCGCCGAAGCCTTAAGCCACTACACCACCAGGGAACTCCTGAGACTCTCCTATTTTAAAATAATTTCTATAGCTTCAAGTTATCATCAAAGGGCATTTATTATAAGGACCATATTATATGTGGGACTGTTTTAGATGTCTTACAGGTAACATTTAAAGACTCAATTCTCACTTCTAGTTTTGTAAGATTTACGAACTATCATATTGTAACAATATATTTAGTAGAGCCTTTAAATCTCAGAATTATACCTGTGAGAAATTTGAGAGTATCTGATTTGTAAGGAAACTTAGATATTTGTGAGTTCAGCAAATACAGTAAAATACGATAAAAATTTTTGATACGAGGAACAATTATAAAGTGTGTCTTGAAGCTTTATTGCATCCAGAAATGCTATGAAGTAATAACATTTACAGCAATGCAGGTATTATCAAAGCTTAGGCATGATGAAGATAATTCTTTGAGTGCCTGGAAGAACTAAGGCAGACGATTTTGGTGGCAGATTCTTTAGGGACCCTGGACTCTCACAGACGTTTACTAATTGTTGGCACCACAGTCTTTTTGGACGAGTGAGCTCCGGTGAGGCAAAGGTAAACAAGGGAAGCAGATGATGCATATTAAAGGGGCTATAAAGTCAACTTCAAAGTGTGTGTCATCACCAGAGACTTCTGGAAAAAAAAACAACAGATGGACCAGCCTAGCATGCGACTGTCAAGATTAGAAAGAGGTGCTTTGAATCAAAGCTTTATATCGACATTATTTGAAACAGTCATGAACAGCAACAGGCCCACAAGCAGCTGCTGTAGTCATGAGTCAGACCATCTTTGCAAAAGGAGCTTTGTATTGTCACCCACTAAACCCCTCCTGAACATCTGTGATGTGACAGATGTGGTTCTATGTTGTGGCAGAAACAGAGGGAGTTATACACATGAGCCCCTTAAGGAACTTACTCTCAGAGATGAGAGAAAGCCATCCGTGATTATAATGAAGTTAAAATACAGTAAAAGTGCTATAAGGAAGCTATGCTTGAAAAGTTAGACTGCAATGGAAGAGCTTTAATACTAGCCTATAAGGTTAGGACTTTATTCTGTAGATAGCGCTGAACCATCTAATGGCTTTCAAACAAGAAAACTTGAAGAGCAATCTATTTAATGTTAGAATGGGTTAGAGGATGTAGGGCAGACTAAGATAGCAGAGAACCGCTGGAGAAATCCAACGGTGAAGAGATAATAAAGTTTAGAACTAGGATAGCAGTAGTTGGAATGGACAAGTGTAACGAGGATATTTTACTGATGAGGTGGAAGCAACATGTTTTATGTATTTATAACCAACACCCCATCTCTTCCTCCTCCAAAGGATTTACAGTTTGTTTGCATCCAATTAACAATGCATATAGGTAAAGATCAGAAACCCAAAGGCATAACGGTGTGATTAGGCCAGCATAGACAATACTTTACAGAAACACTTTCATAAAGTCTAATATAACCAGTAAAATTGGTTCACAATCAGGTATAAAGTCCACATTGTCTAAAGACAACAGATAAGAAAAGGAAGAGGAGTTCCCTGGTGGTGTAGTGGCTAGGCTTCGGCTGTGACCTGGGTTTGATTCCCAGCCAGGGAACTACCCCCACCCCCACCCCCCAAACAAAAAGAAAAGGAAGAGCATTTTTAGCACATAAGAATGAGAGAAATTTCTCTTTTAGTCCCAATAGAATACAGATGCTCTTTGACTTACGTTGGGGTTACACTCTCATAAAGTCGTCGTAAGTTGAAAATACTGTGAGTCAGAAATGCATTTAGTACACCTAATCACTGAGCATCGTCGTTTAGCCTGGCCTACTATAAATGTGCTCGGGCATTAGCCTGCGCTGGGTAGTTATCTAACACAGTGGCTACACTGGAGAGTCTTGGTTGTTTACATTTGTGATCTCAGGGCTGACTGGGAGCTGTGGCTTGGACCTCGTATCTCTAGCCCAGGAAAAGATCAAAATTCAAAATTTGAAGTACAGTTTCTACTGAATGCTTATTCCTTTCACAGCATCATAAAGTCAAAAAATTACTAATGGAACCATTGTTAAGTCGGGGACCGTCTGTATTAAGTAGGATGTGGCTAGTACCCTTCTTTGCTTCCCTGCAATATATCCAACAAAGAGCTCTTATTCAGCAAGCTCAGGTCTGAAGACAGAGGGCCCCTTGACCAGTGCTCAGAAGTGGGGTGATAGGAGCAGGAGGGCTCAGGGATGACTGCCCAGAGTTGCCTCTGATGCTTTAGCAGTGGTTTCTACCCCTGTACCTATAATTGTCTTCTGCTTGGCTTCCTGCTCCTTGCCTGCTCCATGATAATATGCTAACTTTATTTTGTGTTGCAAAGGGCAGCAATTTAAAATCCTCTCTCTTGCATTATTAATGTATTTATGAATTTTGTAAGGTCACTAGAGAGCCTTTCTTTGGGCATTGTATATGCCACTAAAAGAAAAGCTACAGTCTTCTCTGCCATGAGATGATAGGAATTTGAGTAGTCTTGAAAACTTCTTTTATATTTTGACAACTGACAGCTAAACTTGTCCAACTTGAATGTTATAAAGACATGCTGGGAAAAATAATGCCATGATCTTCACCTCCTCCGAGTGAGAGCATGTGCAATCATGCATGAAACACGAGACTGCCCGGGAAGCTGGGCCCTTCCTTAAGATACAGACCTCACTTCCCCTGTTCTCCAGTGGTTTTGGGCAACGATTCCCCAGGTTATTTTGATCCCCAGTCCTCTTTGCTTTTATCCTTCCTTTCTCTGAGACCAATGCTAATAAAGTCAAACATTGTTGAGCCCAGCGTGGTTCTGGGTGAGCTGCATGGTTGGTTAGTCAGTCATGTGGAGTGTTGCTGATGAACATTTACCCATTAGTGCTGATAGATAGCTTGGTTCAATTTCACAGACTGTAGAACTCAAAGCCTAGATTTCACAAAATGGAATTATTATGGCAAAGGTCCCCAGCCTTTATTGGGAAGGAGATGATTTGTATTTCACTGGTCAGAAATGAGGGAAACTTGGACATTTCTGCCCCACACAGCACACTGGGAGATGGTCTCCAGCCTGCAAGCCACCATTTAAAACATCAAGGTTAGAGACACCCACTGCACTGGGATTTTATGGTCACTGTATTGTTTTGCCACTTATACCTGTGTTTATTTCAGAAATGATAACTGAAAAATAATTTGCTTTTTATGGAAATAATGAGCCATAGGAGTTAGTTTTGTTTCTTTACCATTTGTGAGTGGCATCTGCCAATCTGCTTGGCAGTGCATGACAATAAATATCTTTCTTGCTTAAAAAAAAAAAATCAAGGGACTCTGGATGAGGAGGCAATCCGGAGGAGCAGAGGCGCAGGGCGCCACACCCCCGCAGGCTTCCTTTTTACAGAAATACTCCTACTGAAAAGGATCGCTGCGCTTGTGCAACCACTGGATGGCAGAGTTTCTGCATTTAAAACTGCGACGACGCTTTCTGATGGAGTAACTTGTTACTGATGGTGTCGTGTTACTCCTAACAGCTGAAACTGTGAGGGTGTTTGGGGTTTTTATAACGTGAATGAATATAGAGAATTTCCCTTTTTCCCTCTAACTGGGGATTTTGTGATCATGCAACTCACCTGCGGAGAATTTGAAATTAGTCTCTGACTGGGAAATCATGTGGGTTCTCCACCCCCAGCTCTTCCATTAATTAGCCCTGTGGCTTTGAACAGTGTATGTCCTCGGCCTCAATGAGCTCACCTCCAAAATAAGATGGCTGGGTCTCTAGATTATCTCTAAGGTATCTTCCAACTCAGACATTCTCATTTTGATATCATTTTATAGTTAAGCCTGATAAATTTGTGAGTCAGAGTATCATCCACATGAAACCTAGTGAGTTAGCATATTTTACCATGTATAATGCGCACTTTTTTAAAACCTAATTTGTGAGGTAAAAGTAAGAATGTGCATTATACATGGATAATACTAATCCCATATCTATTTAAATGTTTTTAATTCTTTTATATATGCTTATGAGTTAAAAGTGTAACTCTAGAAATCAATAATAATATCCATATGCAAAATAATACCTGGAATATGATAATTGGATTTTTTAATATAAAAAATTTATACATAAAATTTCTTGTACCTTGTACCTGTTCTTGCATTTTGTAATTATTTGTTACATAAAATTTCTTGTACCATAATATGTTAAAGAATGAATGCTAAAATTCCTTTATAATACGAAACACAAGTACCTAAATGTAAACAAATAAAAACTTGGATTAAAAAATTAAAATGAAAGATTGTTTTCCCTGAAAGTTTGGGCCCAAAATGTGGGCGTGCATTATACACAGGAACATATTATACAGGGCAAAATACGATATTATCCAGGAAATGTCAGGTGACATTTAGATACATAATTAAAATAGCTGATACTTATTGAGCACCTACTATGTGCCTGTGCTGTGCTAAGCATTTTATAAGTATTACCTCATTTAATTACCATGACAATCTGTTTATAATCCCCATTTTGCAGATAAGGAAATTGAGGCTTGGGGAAGTTAGGTGACTAGACCAAGATCACATAGCTAATGACCAGGCTGGTATGACTCTGAAATCTTTATGTATACCATTGCCATATTCTGTCTCTCATTCAGCTGTGAAAAATATAAATTTGAATACAACATTGCTTCTGAAATTAAAAACCATTCTATAAATTTGAAGCCCTTGATTTTTCCAAGGAAATTAGATACATGGGGATTTTTTGTTTGTTTGTTTTATGGAGACAGGATGCATTTACATGGCTCTATTGTCACACTGTCATTAGAGACTTCTTTGTGAGCCTGGATACTGGTTCCATGCACATGGGTAACCCGAAGGTTCACAGCTCTGTCAGTCTCTTCTCAGAGCCAATGTCTCTTCAAATCTGCACCGACGGGACTGTATCACATAATCACTAGGTGCCTTTCCAGGTCTGTAATGATCTGATGGTTGCGTGTCTGTAATTTGATACAAGGTCTAACGTTAGCAGGACATAAGTTGCTTAGTAAATGGTAACTCTTTACTATTTAGCAGTTGCAACAAAGGGATACTATTATACATGTACTATTCGTGCTGTTGTTTAGTGAATGAAAAGTTTTCTCCTTTTCTTTGTGGCCAGGAAACTTCTGTAACCTTACTTACAAACAGAAGAGTGGTTCTAATATTCAGTGTTTTAAGCTTGCTTCAGGAAATAATTTAGTGCAGATGAAAGCATCTTTTGGTAACTTTTAAATCACAACTCCAACTCCAAATGATTAGAACACACTAATAATTCTTTGAGTAGACAATAGGTGGCAGTACAGCCTCAATTTATACCTTGTATTTAAACCTAAACCTTTACTTTTGTGTCATATTTTATTATTTTACATGTTCATTATCCCTGATGCAGGAATTATTAGATAAGAAACACTCATCAAAGTTGCTTAATACAGTATTGGGTTGCACATATTAAAATGCTAGAGGAACAATTTGATGGAATAGAAACCAAAACAGGAAAACCTGAGCTGATTTATAAGGAAGCAAAGGAAGCTGAATCTCCAAGGGCCACTCCCAAGGCCTTAGCGGAGGCCCTAGTCGTATAAATTTTGAAAAGCAAGATATTTTGTTTTCTTTTTCTTAAAGAGGGCCACCCAAATTATGTAAGCTTCAAGTCTCACAAAGCTTGGATTTTTCTGAAAGTAGCCCTATGTGACTCTTTTAATTTAGGAAAGGGGAAACAATCTTGCCATTATTAGTTTTCCAGCAACTTAATCCCCTGGGAGAAGGGCAATCTGGTTTTTAAAAGGAAGCCAAATAGAAAGAAAACAGAAAAACATAACTAAATGAGCTGGCAAATATTCCACTTATTTATGAGTCTGAGTAAAATGAAGTACTTAACACTGAAACTCTTTCACCTCTGGCAGCAGAGTGCCTGTGCTTAAAAAAAAAAAAAGTACAGATTATAACTAGCAAATTAATAAATGATCCTCTGTTAAGACTCCACACCCGTATGCAGCATTTGGGCAATTTTATTTTATTTTCTCTTATTTTTTAACCCAAGAGATGTTGTCCTCACTGAGAACCAGTAGTGACTATACACAAAAGCCACTGAACGTCCATTTACAAATCTTAAATCTCTCCCCAGGGAGCCAAGTTTAGGCTTCCTTATGGCCACCTATAGCTCACTCCCGGGGAGTTCAACTAAAATGTACTCTTTGGAAGAGAAAAATTAACGAAATTTCCAATTGGCCTTTCCTGTTGCGAACATGTACTAAGGTTGGCTTTTGGGTTAGGGAGACTTATCTACGTGTATGTCTAACCCCAGGTGTAACTGTTATTCAGAATTAAGATATCGCTGCCTACTTGATGAGTCATGAGATCTACAAGACCTTAATGTCCTTGAGGGCAAGGAGTGGGTGTGCTCACCTTTGTGTACTTGAATGTACTCATATGACACACAGTAGGAGATCTAAAAATGGTTTCTGAGAGAGTGAATGCTAACTATGGTTCAAAAAGTTAACTTAGGGCTTAAGGGCCCTCCAGCAAGATGCTAGATCTCTTATTGCTGCCTAATATTTTGTGAAGGTTGCGCTTCAGGAGACAAACTTGTGCAGTAAATTTGCTCAGAGAAGTTCCGTGTCTGACACTCAAGAGAAACTGGGAGTTAACCCGGGACGGCCCAAGCACTGGGGTTGGCTGCGAATCCGGCCGGAAGTGGAGTTCTGCCTGTGAAGCCCTCTCACTGCGCACGTCCTGTGGCCTTTCTGTACCTCACTACCAAGTCCTGGAGCCAACTTTGAACTAATGGCACCTGTGACCAAGTGCACAGCCATACTGGTGGAACCTGGGTCAGGAGGAAAGGGAAGTCAGCTAACTCCGTCCTCCTCCTCCCCTCAACAGGAGATCAGGGGTTATTGGCTGTACCAGTACACTAGCGTTTTTTTGATAAACATTCTTTTTTGATAAACTCAAATTCAATCATGACATGTATCAACTCTACCTCTACCAACATTGTATGTAGTAAGTGTGGGAAACATGTTTCAAGACAAAGTTAGGGAGGTGATATAACACACACCAACATATGTTTTCCTTCCCTCTCTTGCTCATTTTTTCCTAATAGAACCCCACTTCGCTCAAAATCTGACAATTAAGTTTGCGAACTTAACCTTAGCAAGGTTATGACACCTTACCAAGTTGTTTAGAGAGTGCTGCCAATGTAAGTATATGGTGGCAAGTTTGCAAACTTAATTGTCAGAGTTTGGACAATGACAGCTCTGACGGCCATTCCAGAAAAAGAGTTCCAAAATTGTTTTGACGGGTACAGCTTCCCAAGGGGAGTATCTTGAAGGTGACCATAGTGATACTCAGCAGTGAGGTAGGTAGCACTTTTTCTAGGGTGAGCTCACAAAATTAATTGTCTGGTCATCACTGTAGTAGCCCCTGAAAACAGCAACTGAATAAACTGATTAACTTAGTGCACCTCTCTTGTTTGATAGGCAATAATAAATTTCGGTTTTGATTAGGCTTCTGTGAGTCGGATGTTACAGTACTTGTAGACAAAAGGATCCTATCCTATTGGCAGGGATTGCATCACAAGCAGAAATACAGGGTCTGGCAGAAGTAACGCCCGGACTTGAGTTATGATTTTGTAATAAAATCATAACTCAAGTCCGGGCGTTACTTCTGCCGGACGCTGTACATAGAACGTTCACCCTTGCAGCTTTTAATCAATCACACTGTGTAAGTATCTAGCAGGGACAGTGGACTCTGCTTTGGGTGCCCACCTCCAACAGCATAAGACTTAGGCAGCAAGCATAGTTTACATGTTTCTCTGCACCCTCTAGTTTCATTCAATGGACACACATATTTTTCTCCAGAAAGGAAAAATATTAGAGGTGGCAGACTTCCTATACATTTCTGTTTTATTTTTACAATTTGTAAGACCGCAGAGATTGGAATCTGCCTTCAAGTCCAAGTGGTCTGTTCTCTTCCTTGCTGTCCTCTTGGCTCATTTGTGAGCAGGACAGGTGAGCACTGTGGTTTAGGGTCTGTGGAATAATTACCGTAGGAAAAATAGGTCTTAATACACATCATGGTAAGACTATAACACCTTCTCAACTTGAAGATACTTTTTAGTTGTTATCCAAATTCTCCTGAGTCACCCCTGTTTCTCTCTTTCTCCGTACATACAGACTCTAATCCCTGAGGAGAGATTTGCCTCAAATGTTACCTTCAGTACTTCCTCTCAGGAGGAGGTAGAAGCGTATTTGTTGAGTGCTTATAGATGGCATTAAGTGTTGCAGGAGGGAAATGGTTCCGAGTGGTACTCATGCAGGATGAAGTTGTGGGGCGGCTAAAGAAATGATTTTCTAGTTCAATTCCCTTTGGTACTGATTGAATTATCTCTACAAAGAATACTTTTATGGTACAAATTTGAGGAAAGACAAAAAGTAATTATTGCTGCTAATGTATCTTCACATTTTCCATAATACAGAGAATGTTTTCCAAAACAAAGATGTACACAGTAGAGTTCCCCAAATTGTGCTACGTGTATCTCTAGCTGACATCACAGTGATTTATGTCGCCTTGTCCCTCTAAAGTGCTAGAAGCTCTGTATCTCCTGTGGAATAGTAACACCTTGGATCCTCGCTTCTTTTTCCACATCATTAGTTTTCTTCATTCAAAGCCTTTCTCCTGCTCCAGTATCTTTACCCACAGCCCTAACTATACACGTAAGAAATATGTCAAATCTTGTATCAGTTAGGGTGCTCAAGTGTGGGTAACAGAACGGCCTAAAGAATAGGGCGTTTGTCACCTAACGCGACAAGAACTGTAGAGCAGGACAGGCCTGGGAGTGGTCAGTTCGGCCGCTCAGCAATGTGTTTGAAGACTCCAGCTGCTCTCCTATGTCTGCCTAGCTTTCCCTTCCATCTATTCTCCTTAGGCTAATACCGCTCGTGGTCCCGAGATGGCTGTCACATTTGTCATCAGTAGGCGTGACCCTGGCCTGCAGGGAGTAAGATCTGGCAATGAACGATGCCTTTCTGTAAACCTTCTTTTAAGAAAAAGACCTTCCACCGATTCCTTCAGCAGACTTCCTCACATCTCACTGGCCAGGCAAAAACTGTGCCAGATAAGTAGGACAACGTGCGAACACGTTAGAGGGTCAGGGAGACCTCAGTCAGTGTGGTGACATCAGCAAGAGCAATACGTATGGACATATGTCTAAATCAATTGCTGGAGAGTGGAAGGGGACCCAGGATTAGATCAATCACGACTGACTACTGGGCCGGAAGTGGCTTCCTCTGAGGCGTGAACATGGAGGGTGGGTATCTGAACAAAATCAGGGGTATTAGCAAAGCAAATGGGGGGTGGAGACAAGGCTGGGCGTGTGGGTGAAGGAAATGGGTTTGGAATAAGCAATCACCAGTGTGCTAG
This sequence comes from Lyroderma lyra, assembly GCA_004026885.1. Lineage (NCBI taxonomy): Eukaryota > Metazoa > Chordata > Mammalia > Chiroptera > Megadermatidae > Lyroderma > Lyroderma lyra. The sequence goes on along the minus strand of PVJL010000240.1, from coordinate 18,721 downwards.
AACACTCTTTCTGCCTTCATTGGCTTCCATTCCTTGTAAGTCTAATAAGTATTACAATCCTCAGAACAGTTCCCTTTTCCTGCCATAGCCTAGGTCCCTCCCTAACTGTGACTCACTTGTCACTTTATTTCCAATGTTCAGGAAACTTACAACCTCTTTCTTTTCTAAAGAGTAATGACAGTAAGAGCAACCAAGAAATCATAAAGCGAAATTGGATTGCTTTCCTGCCAAAACCTGTCTGTTTATCTAGTAATTTTCCTACCTATCTATGTCTAATTTGTTTTCTGCATAGGGTTTAAAAGAATTCTGTTAGCCACATGGTAAGTCATCAAGGTTTATTTATAAATGTGTTAGGCCAGTACCCAGTTGGTATCTGCAGGGGACTGGTTCCAGAACCCCTCTTAGATACCCAAATCGGGGCTGCTCAAGTCCCTTACATAAAATGGCATGGGGCAATGCATGCAGTTGGGCCTCCGTGTGCGCGCACTGCCAGCTGCTGATCCAGAGCAGTTTTTGATTCGTGGTCGGTTGAATCCACGGATGGGAAACCCACAGGTACACAGGCTGATTGTATTTATTGAGAAAAAAATCCAGGTCTAAGTGGACCTGCACAGTTCAAAGTCATGTTCAAGGTCAACTCTACAAGTACACATGAAGAAATAAGCCTTTGGGTTTCTTGGGTTTCCAGCATTCTTGTTAGGTTGCTGACGTAACTGTTTCCACTCTTTACAGAGCTTTGGATGTAGTGGATGAAGGCCGTGCAGAGTGCCAGGAATTTACCTTGCACTGTGGGGAATCTCGGTTCTTTCACACCACCACCGAGGTGCCTGGTCCTTTACCTGCAGAGGCTGGAATGTTTAAAAAGGTAATGCTTCGTTTCCAATATTTGGCTCTCAGAAATAAATACTGCAATGAATTATAGCCCTGGGAAGTAACCCCTGTCTGATAACAACAACAACAACAACACATACTTAAGGATGTAGATGGTAAACAGGGCTTTATATGTCAAAGCACCAGGACCTGTACCACGCCCTCCCCCTCAGGGATGGTCACGTACCCACAACGGGAAGAACTGGCTCCGGGTCCACTTCTGGATCTGCCTGTTGTCTCTCCCCCTCTCTCCGCCCTCTCTCCTCCTTCATCTCTCTTTCTTGCTCTTGCTCTCTCACCTCTGGGTCTCTGGTTCTTTCTCATCTGCGTATTCTCCTCGGGCTGGGAGAAAGGAAGGGACAGTGCAACAGACTTGCTCTGCCTTGCTGGTGGGTTCTTAACGTTACGTCTCTCGAGATCGTGGCTGAGAAATGCAAGGCACCGCCAGCCTGGCCAGTGTTTCTGGGAAACGGAAACGAACTCCGCTTAGACTCCGGGCAGTTTGTACTTAGGGGGAGTGCCAGGGCCCTCCATACCTTCTAACGTACCTTTCCCTTGGTCCCCTCTGCCATGTCCTACGAGATTCAGCACGTTTACCAGACAGTTATGTCAGGAACACCCTTGGTGTCTTAGCCAGGCAGAAGCCCATGCATTCTTAAGATCGCTGAGTTGATCTAGCCCTCTAAGTTCTATCTATTTATTCAAAGAATATTTCAGTTTTTTTGCCTTGAAGTTAGGCAATTTGACCTTTCTCTGAACAACCAGAATTTATTCACTCTCTATATTTGTGCTATACATTCTATGTTATAATATTTATTATCATACTTGTTTAACATGCTGTTAAAATTCCTTAGACATTCCTTAAAGCTGACAATACTGTATTGAGTCCTTCAATTAAATTAAGATACACCTGCTTGTGTAAACGGAAACACGGATTTATAATTACAAAGGTAGCGTTGCCTCTCAAACGCATACATCCATCAACTAGGAAACAAGTGTAACTACTAATCAAAACAGAATATTACTAGAATTTAAATCTTAGATGCAAAAAATCACCAGGAATTTTACATTTATTTATACAAAACATTTTTTTCTTTAAATGACTACATGAAGTCGTTAGTCAGTTTTAGAGTAGAAGACATGTTTAGGTAAAACATTTCTATTTCTAACAGACCACTTTTTCATGGGAGAAAAGCCTAAGGAAGTGGTATCATAAAATGAAACATGTATTATGTATCGTCTGTGACAAATGTGTGGAACAATGATTTGTTCGCATATAAGAGAGGATTGACATCATAGATTATTATGTTTTGCTATATGTATTTTCATATATGTTTTTATATTTACATTATACTTACTGCTTAATTCACTTTCTAAGTGCAAATATCTTCATTCTACTCTATGGAGGTATATCCAGGACACAAAGGAACAGCCTTTATTAATTAACATTTCTTTAAAAAAATGGAACAAGAATACTGAGTGTGATGTTTTATTAATTAAAATTGGGGTCTTCAAAAAAGCAATTACCTTAATGAGAATTTCAGTGATTCCTAGTATAAAAATCCCCCTTCAGTTCTCATTCCTTACTTTGGTCTAGAAAATTTGATGTGACTGTAGTGATTGTAAGTGAAATTATCATATTGTCAGTCGTTCTGGAGCCAAGTTCAAACTAACAAAATGAAATAAATAGGTACAGCAATTATTTGATAAATACAAGCAAAAAAAAGATTTTGCTTTGCCCATTTGGAGTCTTTCATTCTCGATGACCTGGATAAAGCCTCTATTTCCCATACGTGTGTGTGCATGTGTGTGTGTGTGTGTGTGTGTGTGTGTGTGCGTGTGCTTTTTCAAAGGAAAAATGAGCCCCTCCCCTCCAAAATCCCCCAAAGCAAAAGCCACTGTAACCTAGAGGAGGAGAAATCTTGTCAAATCAGTGCTGCTCCTTCAGAAGTCAGGTGTACGGACTGTGCTTCGTGCGAACGCTTCCCTGCCCTGTAATGCAGGCGCTATCTGTGCATCTTTAATCTCACTGTTGAGCTTGGGATGCTCCCAAATCATCCAGAACAGACAGGCATCCGCTGTAGTCTCAGCCACCTCGGAGACGTTCCACCACCATCACTTTGGACAGCCGTGTCATTGCCCAGTTCATCTCATACTGGTCAAGGTGGGGTGTTTTCCAGTGCCCTGCCTGCTATTCTAGTTTAGTCCGCGAGTGGAACGATTCACTCTGACAAGCATTTGTTGAGATAGCAGAGAGAAAAAAACATTTTCGGACACCCATTTTCCATGTCTCCCAGGTAGTTGGCCCATTTCCCTTCCCATCCCCATTATTTCTCCTCTTTTTCTCTCTCTGTAGCTCCTGCTCCACTGAGTTTTGTCTGAAGGCCTGATTCCCAGCCTTACTCATTTCTTAGACGAGACCAGGTTCAAAACATGTAGTACTTAAGAGACCTCGGACCCCTCACCCCCATCCCGTGCGGCATGGTGTTGTGTCTTCTGCCCTGCTGGACTGGCCCACCACACAGTGCGTGAGCGCTGATCATTGAGCGCATACATTTTGTCTCAAGTCACTCAGGATGCTAATCTTACCGAGGACAATTCTAAAAATATCATGCAAGAAGTAGGATCTTCCAAAGCCTGAAGTCTAACCCTCAACCTTAGCCCTGAGACTGAGTCGTTTACTAAGGTTAGACCTTCCCAGTAGTTACTGCCTTAAAGAACTCAGTAGTATCATCCAACCCTGTATTCCACCTCCCTCTTGGTACTTCACTTTAAATCACCTGTGCCATCTGGAGTGATTAGAGACTGCCGAGCCCTTGGACCTGCCTTATTGCAAATCTCTGCTTTCATCATCAGTCAGAGCTCTCCATGAATCCCCCCCCACACACCCACACAGATACTCCCTGTCCCTTCACCTAGCCTATCTACACAGGTAGGTCCATTGCCCAGCCTCAAACACTGAGCCCTTTCCAGACCATCTGCATATGGCCTAAGTGTCTCTATGCTCTGTCAATACTGATCTAAAAGACTAAATATGCCATTAGAGAGAATCATTTAAGATAGAAAATAATGTGTATAGCATGTTACATTTTGTGTAAAAGTAGAGGAAGATATAGCTTTGTTTGTAAATGCATTAAGAAACTATGGAAGGATACATGGAAATGAACAGTAATTACCTGTGACGGGGTGGGGGGAGGTGCGCTGACAAGGACCACAGGTGGGAGAGAGACTTTTTACTGTGTACTTCTTCGTATTTTGAATTTTGAGCTATGTGAAGCTATTATCTATTCAAATTTTGAAGGTGAAGGAATACATAGATATGATTTAAGGTATATTGTGATTGAAGTTCAATTGAAATGGTTTAGGTATGCACGTGTAATTTTGTTTGATTCTCTGATTTGCTGTAAACCATACCAGTCCTGATTGCATTGCCTGAGGGAGCTACTATTATATCGTTCCCAAGTTTTCTTAACACGCCATTCTACTGCCTTTGCATGTACTCTGCCCCATGTCTAGAAAGTCTTTCCGCTATTTGTCTACCTCCAAGCTTCTACTCATCCTTTAAGATTCTCTCATTCAGGATCTTAATCAGGGATCTCTGCCACAGAAAAGTGGTTCATTTTGCTCTTTGTGCCGCCGCTTACCTTGGACACACCTTGAACTCAGCACTCCCCATATTGATTTACAAGACTCCTTCCTTATTAGACTCAGAATGCATTTGGATGTGTAGAACATTAAAATTTTGCATGAATGAAATGATGTACGTTGGCAGTAAAAAATGATAGAAAACCATACTGTTGTAAATGTGCAGCATTTCAGCTCTAGTATTAGTTTAATGTTTATCTAGACTTTCAAAGGTAGAGCATGAAAGCTTACCAAGTACATATATACATGAATAAGCCATACGTGGGCAGCTGATGTGGTAGTTTCCAAAGCGTGACTCCACCCTTCTCCAGCACTTGTGCTGTGGAGTTGAAAAGGCCAAGGTAGCATGGTGGCCTAAGGAGCAGGTCCTTCGTTTCCAAAAAAGCCTGGTATTATTAGATACAGCAAGAGCTGCCTTTCCTACATACGAAGTTCCACAAGGCATAATATAGGCTGGAGAATGTTGCTTTAATATCTTAAGTATGACAATACAAACAACAAGATATGGTATACTAGTTGTTTATCATCAAAGTTAAGTGTCCAGCCTTATAAAAAAAATTGATTGCCTACATAGCCAGCTTTGGAAAAATTCAGGTTATCTGTATCTATCTGTGATATTTTGCATTTGAAGGTATTGTCATCACCTGGATGTAGCAAGGAATCAATGAGTGATTTGTTTTTCTTCCCACCCTGAGTTTATATGTTATTTTTCTTTGAGGTAGTTACTACGGGCGCTGTTTATTTACATATGTATAAATAAACATAAATGTATGTCAGCCAGTCCACTTCCTATATTAACTAAAACTAGAAGGTTTTGTTTGTGGTAAAGTTTTGAGGAGTTTTTTTCTTAGAATGTAGTAATATATTTATTGGATGTTTCTCCCAAATATCATATTTGCTTGCTGCAAAAAAAAAAAAAAAAAAAAAAAATTCCAGCAGTACTGAAATAAATAATAAAGACTTAGATTCTTTCTTCACCCTTGAAGTTAACTAGCTTGGTGTATGTCCTGTCAGACTTTTTCTTTATGCATTATATAAACAGAGTTAGTCCATTTGTGCTACTAAAGAGATCATACATTGCATATAATTCTCAAACTTGTTTTTTCACTGAACAATCTTTGTGATTGTCTTTCCAAGTCAGTATCTATAAATATGTCTCTTTTGATTTGCTACATAGTATTTCAAATGTATAATATGATTAGTATACTATTATATAGTTTACCAATCTCTATGGACATTTAAGTTGCTTTCACTTTTTTCTTTTATAAACAATGCTGTCTTTATGATTTTTTTTCTCAGTATTTCTGTGGGATAAATTCCCCAGAAATGAAATTTATGAATCAAAAGCATGCTTATTTTTAAGTGTTATAGATACTATCAAATTTCCCGTAAAAAGATTTTATCACCCTGAGCTCCCAACCAAACTGAATGAATGTGCCTATTTTTCTACCACTTTATAAATATTGTATATAATCAATCTTTTTTATTTTGACAGTCTGTTGGTATCTCATTGTTTAAATTTGCAGTTCTTCCATTAAGAGTGAGATTGAGCTCTGTTTTTGTGTTTATTGGCCATTTGTATTTCTTCAGTAAATTATCTTTTCATGTTCTTTGCTCATTTTTGTATTGGATTATTTATCTTGTTGAAGTTACTGTGATAAAGTGATAATCATTGGTATTCAAAATTGATAAAAATTATGTTTTACATTGGATCTTTTTATCTTTTTTATATTCCTTTTCTTTTTAAATAACTTAGTGTTCTGTTATTCAAGTTGCATTTAACTTTTTTTGTGTGTTTGTGGGGTGGGAGTTTTGTGTGGGAGGAGCTGTGAAGTAGGGAAAAAACGAAATGCTTCTCCCCTCACCAGAAAGGGGTATCAGAGGAGATGGGGAGCAGGAGCAGGACTTTTAAAATCATCATTTTTGGTCACTCATACAATGGACTCAAATGAAGGTGTCAGAAGCGTAACTGAGATGCTCTGCCCTCTCACTCACCACAGTTCTGCTCCTGCATCTCTTTTGGTCCCTTGTTCAAATGAATTTCTTGCACTTATTGAAAATATTTAAAACAGTCTTGGACTTAAAGCATCAAAGACTGAAAACATTTAACTGGAGTTCTTTGGGATTCTGTTTTCTGGGTGATGATCATTTCCTTCAGGAAGACCTGGGCCCCGAGCATCCTGACCAGCCTGCACATCTTGCTGGAAGGGATCACTTACGATTGTAAAGCTTGGGGCATCTACAAAGCTCTACCTAAGTAGTAATTACTGTTGTTGTTCTCTGACATCCTTATATTTCAAGCTGAATTCCTACCAGCTAATGCAGTTCGGGAGGGAAATTAAAGCTTTGTGACATCATCCCCATAATAAAGAGGAGTCACTGGCTTGTGATACTCATTTGTTTCCCTGAGGACATCAAGAGATCATACCGTCATTTGGGCTGGAGACGTGGAACATTGGGGGCTTGTCTTCTTTTGAATTGATGAAGGATTTTTCCTAATCGTGATAGAATATTGGTTTGGGTACCCCTTCTTTTGCCAAGAACAAAGGCCACTGGCTGCTCTCTGATGACATTTGAGCCCATTGGAACCGTACCTGGTTGCATATGTAGCTCTGGATACTCCACTTCTTCTGCAGTACTTGCTATTCTCTCTTGAGGACAATCTGAAGACTGGCCCAACCCAGAACCTCGATGGGGGGTCAAAGCTGCTGCAGGTGTGGCTGTGGCAGGTGTCATGGCTGTGCCAGCCATCGCAGCAGGAGTGTTGACTCTCGGAATCGGTGTCCTGATTCCCGGAGTAGATATGAAAATTCCAGAAATAGGTACTGTGACCGGGATCTTGAGGTAAGTCCTTGCTGAGGGAATCCTTCTGAGTCATTAATTTGTCCGAATGTCTCTTTAATAACGTTTGAGTATGAGGAACGTGATGGGGAATCAGTATCTATTACTAGCATGCAGGGCTAAGGCCATTTTAGTCTCATATATTTGAAAGTATTCTGGGCACTATTTCTGAATGTACTCACTTAGAGGCCTTTTATTCTGAGTGTTAAACAGTTTTTGTGTTTGGTTTTATTTTGTTTTTAACAAAATAGTGAGGGGAGGTGCAACTGATTTGAGCTTAACTAACAAATTAAATGACGGTGACGGTAGCTCCTGCTGGGGGTGCTGTCCTCTGAGACAGTCCCCTCTCTGCCAGGCTTTCCAGAACTTCCGGTGCTGGGAAAGAACCACGGTATGTACTTCATGTTTGCTCAAGAACCACTTCCATTGGGTGGCCTCATTTGCAGTATATCAAGTTCTTATTTTAATCAGATATTAATATATCACATAAAGGTACTTTGAGAAGTGGAATGATTATTTAAAATTCCAAACTGACAGCTCAGAATTGCTTTATTTGTACTTGATTTGACAGAGCTGTTGTCTTAAAATTGACAACAGGTGAATCAGGGTCTTAACCTAATGCTTAGCCACTACCCCCAGACCTTGTTGGGAAAAGCAAATATGTTGTTTTAGTATTAAATCTTCTGCGCTGCTTCTATGCACGAGCCGGAGGTCCCTTGGATGCTTATTGATCGCTCCCTTCCCCATCTGTGATATTACACATGGGCTTTATTTTGCCGTGATAGCTTTAAAGCTATTGAAATGGAACGTGTAAAATGTCAGCCAAGTTTTGTAATGTGGTTGGGGAAAAGCATGGCCTGTGTCCTTCTGATCTATTGGTTTTTTTCCCCCGTTGGGGTACTGATAAGCGTGTAACCCATAATTTAATGAAATAGGAAATAGATTTAAATATATGTGTTTGTGTGTTTGTATACATACATGCACACACACACTTGAATCTGAATGCTGAAGTGACAGTTGAAGGTGGGACAAAGCATTTGTAGTTGGCAGCGTGCTGACCACGTCTGTCAGATGGGCCCTCTTAGTTGTTTCTTGTATTCAGGACTGGAGAGAAGGCACTTAGTATTTTGATTCTGTGTTTATCCCAAGACTATTGATTTTTCTGTCATTTCTTCTTAGCAGAGCTTGATTTCTCTCTGTCATTGTAGCTAATGATTTTGTCTTTTGGAAGTTTTAGTCAAACACCACCTATAGAGAAGTAAAAAACTCACTATGCATGGATTTGTGTCCTTTGCTAATTTTTGGTTAATTACCACTAATGGGATATTTTTAACGACTTTCAAACAGCAACATGAAGGAAAATGTCCAGAAGCACATGGGATAAAACTAATATTTGTGACTGGAGGACAAAGAGATAACACTAAATTTAAAGGCGAAAGCAAACTTGTCCAACCTGAGGCCCAACACAATTTGTAAACTTTCTCAAAACATTATGAAAATTATGTATGGACCTTTTTTTTTTTTTAAAGCTCATTATCCATCATTAGTGTTTATGTATTTTATGTGTGGCCCAAGACAATTCTTCCACTGTGATCCAGGGAAGCCAAAAGTTTGGACACCCCTGGCGTAGAGCCTTTGGGCAATGTATGATGATGAGAGACCTCAGTGATTCTGATGAATGCAGCCTAAATTAACGTCTCCAGGGCAGCCTGGGTCATCTCGGGAAACACCAGACTCATCTAACCTAAATCCCTGTTGACTTTGAATGAAGATCTTAGAAACCTGAACATTAACATGCTGGTCACCAAGGTAATTCAAATAAGAACCCTAAATAATGAGGAAATTTTTCTCTATTTGATTTTGTTTTATTAGAATCTAAAATGAAAACTTACCAACTTAGAAAATAAGGAAAGCAGGGACTGTTTGCACTGACACCGAAACCCCTCATTTAAAGCCTCTCCCTGGTGGTGCTGCTACCATTCAAACCAGCACAGACTCTTTGCCCTTCTATTATCTTACAACCTTTGCCTAAAATAACTAAAGAATATCAAAATACTTCTAAGAATTAACTTCTATGAGTTTAGCAATTAAGTATGTTCAACCACAATGTATATGCTAAATCAGAATATTGAATTTTTTTCCAGTATTTTCCAAAATGATGCCATACATTATAACAATGATACGTATTCTTTAAAAACTCCTCTTTGGTTTTCTATTCTATTCTAAAACTGCAATAATCCAAACTGGCTATAGTAATCTAGTAAGTATCTTTGACAAAAATTAAGCCCGATCAACATCTATTTATCTTTAAAACTTTGATTCCATATTATCTCATTTGTGACGTTTCCCTGAATTCTCAGTTGGCATTGTCCTGCTTCTCTCCTGTTCTTGTGGAATTTTATAATATCCCAACTAAATTTTCTGTATCATTTTTCAGAAATTATATTTCTTCTCCACTCGACTTCCCTAGGGGAGGGTATTCACATCTTATTTATACCTAAAGCAGACATATAAGAGACACTTACTACATGTAATTGCAGTGATGGCAGCATGAATTATAATGTAAAGCACTAAATGTAGCCAAAAGACCAGAGCTCTGATTTCAGCTCTTCTTTAGACCACCTGGGTTACCTTGGGTAAGTTATTTATCCTTCTTGGGCCTCAGTTTTATATTTGTAAATCAGGGGACAGAGGCTGAATCAGAGGGTGCTCTGTGGAGCCATAGGCATCCTCTGTGATACCTCGGAGCCTGCAGCAGGGTTGAAGCGATGAAATAGAAAGCGGGATGAGAGTGGACCTCAGGTGTACAAGCTTCACGCCATGTCTTCCCCCAGAGGAGCTCCCTGGTTTCTGTTTTCTACTTATGGCCGAATCTATGTACAGTTCTTTTGGGGGGTAAAAGTTTTTTTTTTAACCTTTAAATAAAATTTTTATTTATAATAAAAGTTCATATTTGGGGTTACATTTAAATAGTTTTTTAAAATTAAATTTATTGGGGTGACATTGGTTAGTAAAGTTGTATAGGTTTCAAGTGTGCAATTTGATTAACCATCTGTTAATATAGATTTCACCACCCAGAGTCAGTTCTCCTTCCTTCACCATATATTTGGCCCTTTACTCCTCTACAGTCCCTCCCCACCTACCCTCTGGTAACCACTACACTGTCGTCTGCATCTATGAGTTTTTATTTGTTTGTCTTGTTCATTTGTTGCTTTCAGTTTTGTATTCCACATATGAGTGAAGTCATATGGTTCGTGACTTTTTCTGACTTACGTCACTTAGCATAATAATCTCAGGATACATCCATGGCCTTGCAAATGGCAGTATTTCATTCTGTTCTTATAGTAGAGTAATAGTTCATTGTATATGAGGGCTGTCCGGAAAGTATCCAGTCACGTAATATGAAAAATAGGGGCATTTATGGCCGGATGTTTTCCAGACAGCACTTGTATGTTCATCCTGTCATCTATCGAAGGACACTTCAGTTGTTTCCATGTCTTAGCTGCTGTGAATAGTGCTGCGGTGAACAAAGGGGTACATATATCTTTATAAATAAATGTTTTCAGATTTTTGGGGGTAGATACCCAGAAGAAGGATTGCTGAGTCATATAGTAATTCTATTCTTAATTTAAAAAAAAAATTTAAAATTTACGTTGAAAAAATCATGAAAACAATTGGACTAAATTCTACATGATGTTCTTCCATCTCTGGCATCTATAATTTTACATAACATTTTAATTAATTTATCTTATTACCATCTTGCCTTTTGAAAGAAACTTTATCACACTGCTCTCATTAACCCGTTAGTTGTATGTCCCTCAGCACAATACAGATCTTTGCTATTTTGACCTAGCCAGTTTGTCTATTACAGCTTGTAGTTACTCTTTAAACCTGAGTAAGTTGCTTGTTTGTATTGAATTTTCTTTAGTTGTAGAATCACTCTTGAATTTAATGCATTGTTTGGAATTTTATTGATGTTTGTCTTAGCATTAGCAACCTTGAACATCTAGTGTCTTCTAGAAATCTGATGAGACCATTCTTGATCGCTTCCTTCTTGTGACTTAACTAGCTGAACTTGCAGAGTTGTCTTTTCTACCTTTATATGTTTAAAAAAAAAACCATTTCAAATAGCAAACATTTTCAAAGTTCTGAGTAAATATTTATTGACTGTCACCCAGAGTACTAAATGGAGCATCACGTATTTCGCAGCATAAATAGTAATGAAGGAATGGGTAGGTCATTATAGGATAAAAGGAAGAAGTACTAGAAGGTCGAAGTACACAAAATAAAGGAAGGGACTCAGATACCCACGTGCTCAGCATTCATTCAGAGCTCGCTCAAAGGCCCTAGTGCTTCTGCAATTTTAATGCTGACATTCTGCCAGCGCCTCATCCTTTGTTTCTTACATTTGGTACAAGTGCTGTTTATTTATTCACTTCATGTTTGCTAATGAGGTACCTTGGGAGTTTCTCCTTTCAGCAGCAAGAGAAGGGAATGAAAAGGGAACTGTTGGAAGTACCGTCACACAAAGTACCAACTCAGCCCATTAACAAGCCTAAGAGAAACGATAAACTGATTTTATTTAAGGCTAAAAAGTAAGATACAATGTATCAGTCACACTTGATACCATGTTGTCCTAATAATTAAAAAAGGCATCAGAATGAAGGCGATAGTTGAACACACGAGAAGATAAATTAACCAAAGTAAAATGTGTTTGGTTGGAGAGAATGGTACACAAAGGAGCCTTAGGAAGGAGTAAGTGTGGGGTGAGATTCAATCTTTCAATACGAGAGCTGTCTGGAAAGAATCCAACCATGTAGTGTGAAAAAATAGAGGCATTTATGGCTGGATCTTTTCTGGACAGCCTGTGTATAAACAAATGGTAAGGTTTTGAGCAAAGAAGCATTCATGGTGAATGGAGTATTTCGGAGGTAGTGGCATTGATATTCCTGGTGTGATGGAAGGGAAGGGGATCGTGAAATAAAAAGCTCCAAATACAGACAGGGACTGGAGTCTCAGAAACTGCCGAAAAGGCTATTAAAACAGTATGGGTTTGTGTTAAAGTAGAGGCTGTTAATGGGCTGAAGTCAGGAGACCTGATGAGAGATTACATGCCAGGACAAAGTAGATGCAATGAAACAATTTTTAAGGGTTTTGGTTTAGGAGTCTAGAAAAGTGGTGTTCCTGGTGACAAATGAAATTCTTCAGACAGGGAGCCTGCTTATAAGGAAAAATTGATTTTTTTCTTTTTAGAAAATGTTGACTTTGAAGTAGTAACTTGAAAACTAGGAAGAAAGTCTTAGAATAGCAGAGAGAGTGGTATGGAGAAATAGACTTGGGTGGGGTATCATCAGAACGAATAAGAGGCTGAAAATTTTCAAATTCTGTCTCTCTCTCCCTCACTCTCTTCCTCTCCCTCACTCTCTTCCTCTCCCTCCCTCCCTCTCTCCCTCCCTCCCTCCCTCCCTCCCTGTCTTTCATAAATTGATATCAAAACTCATTTGGCAGCAAAATCTGACCTGAACCCTTATGAAGCAGTTTACTGTCTTTATTCCACTTAGATTCAATTATCATACTTTTTCACTGCAGAAATACTAATGTAGTATGGCATATGCACATACTACCTTTCCCAAATCTGAAGATTCTTCCTTTTATTCTATACTCTACCTACTAAAATACTTTGGGTTCCAGTGGGCTTTTCTAAGGGATTGTGCTGTAGCCAGCTTGGAGAAAGAATGCCAATGAAGAGGGTTACAGAATCATACCTAACTGGAGGTCATCTGTAAGGGCTGAATACATGATGAGAGACTTATAATGAGTGATTAAACTTAAAAAGAGAGACGTAATGCTTCAGACAAGTAGCAAGTCAAAAATAAAAGAGGGAATTCAAGCAATAGGTAAGTTGATGAGGATAGTAGATTGACCAAAAAAAAGAATATGGCTGAATTCACCACAGCTCTGAGGAAAGCAAGTACTGGAAAGTGGAGAGGGGGGGAGGCTGAGGTCTACTCCCAGGATGGAGGAGAGGCAAAGGCTAGGAGGGGGAAGGGAGGGCTGCTCGTTCGGACAGGACAAACAGGCAGTCTGCGAAGCTGAAAAGAGGAGACAGGAGAAAGGACATCCCTAATGCTTCAGAACGAGGGCATCATTTGGGAGGGCAAGCCGGTTGAGAGGCCGACCTTGAGCACAAGTGGAGCCTAGTTTTGGGGAAGAGGAGAGACGTGTGCTCTCAAACCGAGAGCAAGTATCAGAATGTGAAGCTGACACAAGAAAGAATTCATGCTGTAGAGTGCCGCTTTTCTTCGTAGAGAAATAACGTTACTGCCTCCCCCCAAAAAACGGATCGGGGGAGAAGTGATGCTTGAGAAGAGTGTGTTTTTGGAGTAGCCACTGACAAAAGTATGGGAGGGAAGTCTACAGGAAACTGATGGCTGTGGGAAAGGACAGAATGAATTACACACCATAAGCCTGCAATCCAGACGTGCTCGAAGTCCTGTTTGGCCTTGACTCTCTTGTTACTCAATGTGATCTACAATTTCCCAGTGCACAAAAATGGGGCATCTCTTTACTCTCTCAGCAGGCACGTAGATGTGGGGCGTGAAATCATGCACACAAAATGGTCATTTGCTTTTACTTTTCCGAGCAATTAGCAAGCAGTTATCCCAGGACCGCCTAAGGACGGAACTGCCACATTGCAATAGTTTCCTAATTGATCTCCTTGCCCCGCCTCTGTGTACTCTCACCCTCTACAATTCTTTCTGCTTGGAGCAGCCGAGTCATCTTTTAAAGACAGGCATCAGATCCTACTACTTCTCTGCTTGTAACTCTCCCATGGCTTCTCATCACACTTAGAAGAGAAATCTCCAGCCTTTATGTGGGTTTATGGCCCGTGCCCCTACCAAATTCCCCACCTGCCCGCTGCTCTGCCCCAGCTGCTTGAACATGCCAACCCGTTCTTGCCTTGAGTATTTGGCACTACCTGTTTGCTGGCCTGGAATGCACTTCCCAGGCCTCATGGGACCGATTCCTTCTTGTCCTTCACATCTTAGCTTAAATGTCACCTGTGCAGAAAGGCCACGCAATCACGATCACCTCGACCTACATGAATTATCTGCATAGTACATATTACTGTATATTTTCCTGCTTCTTTGTTTGCTTGGTTATTTTTTGTTTTTCTCACCTGCAATGTAAACTCTGTGAAGCAGAAAATTTGGTCACTTGGTCACTGGTGATCCCTATGTTTAGTACAATGCCTGCCACATACTAGTTGCTCAATAAATGTTGAATGAACAAATAAATGTTTCTCTGTACCTTTCACTTTCAAGTTACCATAATTTCCTTGACTGTTTTATTTCTCAATGACTACTTAATACTTAAGTATTCAGCAATTTGTTCAATTTTCTTAATTCGGCTTGATTTATTCATTTAAATTTGACACAGTAAGTGCAGAACATCGCTTCTCTTTTCTACAGTTTTGTAACTGTTGGGATGAACTCCCTCTGCAATGTTTCCTAGGCAGTCAAGACTAAACCTGCTTGTGCCACAACCTTCCCATTCACTGTCCCAATTAATGGCATTAAAAGAAAAACAATCTTATATAACAGAAAGTCAGTATTTTTGGTTAGGAACCAGTTTTGTCACAAACAGCTTGGGCAACTCTGCCTCCAGGCCCACGGGTGCTCCCCGTGCAGAGACAGCTGCCACTGTGGGTGGGGGAGGTGCAGCACCTCTGCTAAGTGAGCGCTCAGGCTCAAGGCCCAGTCCTGGACTTCTCCTCGGGGACCAGGGGCTTCCCTTTCGTCCCTGAGGTGTCGGTGTTGTCACTAATCTCCAGCCTACCCAACAACAGCCTAGTAAATATAGCACACACCCAGAGAAACTGAACTGAGTGCAAAGCAGCCATAGAAAAAGGATTAAGTAAGAAATATAAGTGAAATAATTTTGTATGACTCAAAAGATGAGTCTAGAGGGGGAAATGAAAATGCAAGTATATAATCATAAATACGAAATAGGGTAAATCTACTTAGACCACCTTCCTCAGAATGATTGACAGCTTGACTGGGCCCTCACACAGTATAATTAATATGTGTCACTCCTAAAGGGACGTATTACCTGCTTGTACCGTGAAGCCTCTTTATATTTAGCACTGCGCAATCATTAATTAGTTCCAACACGAGCGCCTGAGTCGGTATCATTATCTCTGTTTTGCAAA
Organism: Lyroderma lyra; assembly: GCA_004026885.1. NCBI lineage: Eukaryota > Metazoa > Chordata > Mammalia > Chiroptera > Megadermatidae > Lyroderma > Lyroderma lyra. Next base: position 3,153 of record PVJL010000240.1, on the reverse strand, counting down.
CAAGGAAAAGCAAGGGTGTTGGGGCCCAGACTCCACGCAGTATGTGGCTGAGCTCCCTAAAGAATCCTGGATTTCCGGACTCTGAGCCTGAACGTGGGTTTCTTGAACTGTTGAATCGATGTATTTATGTCATTGAAGACAGCTAAATGGAAGTGACCCAAATACATGTTGTTGTTGCAGTATTTCAGTCCCACCCTTGTGAAAGGAGACTGCTCTCTGCTTGGCCTGGCTGGGGACTGGAGGAGAGGGGCTGAGGGCAGGGGCTGTATGCATGGCGTGCTGAAGGGGAAGGGAGATGCATCATACGATTTCTGGTCTTGAAAGAGAAGTGACCTGAACTTAGCTTTCTGAGGATCTTTTAAGTCTGAAGGATATGTTGGTCTTCAGAGAACAAGGCTGAACTTGCAACCTGGCCTCCCTTTCAGAATGTTTCTGATAAATCCTATAAGCAAAATGCAGGCAAATCCTGTTCTTAAAGGATCTCAGCACGAGGAATGGCAGAACAAAGAGCCATGGAAATAGAGAGAACAAATGTGTATTGATCTGCGGGTCTTTGCAGGCAGGTCAGAAGCACCTGCCTGACCCACTGATGGGTAGTGCTGACCTGGTTGTTGCTACTCGCATTTCCACAGGACCATATCTATTTTAGTCTTCTCTGTGAATTATTCAAATCAGCCCAAAAGCCTTTCTGCACCAGATGGGTAAAGAAGTACCTAGGGGTTCATTTCTGGAACATCACATCCTAAGAAGAGTCCTCTTAGGAGAGCACTTGGCACCATTCTTGAATGCAGTTACTCTCCCAAGGCGTCTGTGCACTAAAAGCCAAATGACAAGCGGGGTGTGGGTCAGCCGAAAGGGAGGAGGAGGCACCCCCTGGGCTGTTTCAATTCTCCAAGCCTCTCCCCTTCCCAAAGTGTGTTTTAGAGCCCTTTCCAGCACTCTCTATGCCAGACACTCAGAAAAAGACTCTTTTATTTGCAGGTCATAGATAAAAAGGATACAATAAACAAAAATAAATAATAGAATAGATAAAAAAGATAGACTCTTTTCACCCCTCTTCTTTTATCTTTGGTCTGATTTAGGGAGAGGTTTAATAGCAACTCTCAAAGCATTTCTTTCAGCCAAAAGTTCACTGATTCAGGATATTTTTAAGCAAAACATATTTACTCTCTGAACACTGGGCATGTCTTTATGACTTTAGTTTCTCTTTTGCAGGGAAAGAAAAAAATCCTAGTATTCTATGAAAAATGTTGCAAATACAGAAGGTGCCAAAAAATGTATACATATTTTAAGAAAGGAAAAAGGTATTAAAATTGTAATACTTCAGTTCCCAGCCGGGGAACTACCCACATACCCCCCGCCCCCGCCCCCTGCAAATTAAAAAAAAAAAAAAAAGAAAAGAAACAAATTGTAATACTTAGTATATACCAATAACAAAAGATGAGTACAAGTCACGTTTTTCTTCTGCAATTACAAGAGGTGCTCAAAGTGGCTACCATCAGTGTTTATGTAATACATAGGTAGTAGCTCTTAAAATGTGTATACATTTTTTTGGCACCCTGTATCAGCTGATTCCTGCTTTACATCTTTAATCACAAGCAGAATTTACAGAAAAAAATCTTTCAGTGGGTTAGGGAGGGGAGAAAGGGGAGGGGGTGGGAGAGGAGGGGGGAAAGCTAAATATAAGGTGATAGAAAGAGAAGTCACATTAGGTGGTGAACTTATTATACAACAAGTTGACAATGCACTGTAGAATTGTATGCCTGAAACCTATGTAATCCTTGCTAACAGATGTCACCCCAATAAGTCTAACAATAAAAATGAATTTAAAAAAATCTTTCAAGTAGTATTTCTTTTCCTAGAGTTATTAGAATATGAATTGATTTTGTTGATTTTTTTTTCTTTTTAAGTTAAATCAGAGACTCTTCATGAATGCTAAATGTATGTTGCTGTGGAAATATAAATTACTTAAATATTTTGGAAAACTGGATGTTTACAGCCGAATTGCAAATTCTTAGCTGTCTGGAATTTTGGGAAGTGAGTTGTTCTAGATAGTTGAGTTTTATCAATGACTTAGTGTCTATCTTGGAAATTAGAAACTTTAAAAGTGTTACTGCTTTGAATAAACTATCCAAATATATGTTTACTCATTTTTCTGTTTTTTAAAATAGAATATGCTAAGCAAAATTTGGCTTCTTGATGAAGCATGATTATTATGGATAAAAACTTTGCGACAGTAATGTTCTCAGAGCTTATTGAAGTATATATTTATATTCTATCTGCTATTGTATAGTAAATGATCATTTCTGTGTTATTCTTAATAGTTTTTTCTAGAAGTTTCCTTATTACCTATTATTTGTTACTTTTGTCACTGTGTACTTTAAAACATCTTTTAAAAATTTTTAAGTACTTTGATTAGTTATATGTTTGTAAGTTAACTAACAATGCTCATTTGAATGTTGTATAATATAAAAGCAGAGTAAATAGATTGAAATAAGGCCAAAGGTGCCCTCTCTAACCCTAAAGATTCTTATTTAAAAATTTTTTATTATGGAAATTTAAAAACATACACAAAAGTAGAGAGAATAGATAGTGACATCGCTTCTCAGCCTTTTGGCTAAGGTCAAGTGTAGATAATGGACCACTATACCATCCCAAATACACTTACAAATCATCCAGTTTCAATAATTTCCAACTGCTGGGCAATCTTGTTTCCTTTATAACTCCTCTCTCTCATCTTACAACTGGATTAAAAGCCAACTGGATTAAAAGCCAATCCCAACATTAGTATGAACTCATGTTTAGCTTAATATAGATACATATGGGCATATCTAGACATACTTGTATATACACAAGTTGTATTTCTTTGCTCTGTCAGCTGAGAGGATCTGGAAGCAATGACACCCCAGTAGCACTGAGCATACCTAGAACCGAGATCTTGGTTTCTATATTCTCCAAAAAAAAAAAAAAAAAAAAAAAAAAAAAAAAAAAAAAAAAAAAAAAAAAAAAAAAAAAAAAAAAAAAAAAAAAAAAAAAAAAAAAAAAAAAAAAAAAAAAAAAAAAAAAAAAAAAAAAAAAAAAAAAAAAAAAAAAAAAAAAAAAAAAAAAAAAAAAAAAAAAAAAAAAAAAAAAAAAAAAAAAAAAAAAAAAAAA